>PVIJ01000272.1:313245-328669 GCA_004024925.1 Scalopus aquaticus
TCGACGCCCGGCCAGGGAGAATCCCACATGGTGCGGCAGACCTCTCCTGCCTCGCCCGCTGCTCCCCTCAGCAGTGTAGTTCTGATCTGCCTGTTCTGCTACCCGCTCTGTCTCTGGTGAACCCTCTCGCCGCCCCACAGCTCTGGCTTGTACCCCAGCTTGTATGTATAAATAAAAAATAAATCTTTAAAAAAAAAAAAAAAAAAAGAACTGTTAGTAGCTTCATGATGGGGAGCTTGTTAAAGAGTAAACAGAAGTGCAGGGACCAAGTGGCAAAATTCTCATCAGTGGTGACAGGAGCCATGTGGTTAAGTGCTCACACACCGGGCTGGAAATTTCCCCTTAAAATTTTTGAAAATATAAAAATACGAAGAGGACTCGGCTCACACTGAACCTCCTTGAACTTCCTTGATCTTGTCTCAGGGAGAAAAAAAAATGGATCTGTTTCTGCAGTCAGGCCTAAGAGATCTTTATTCTGTGCTTGACTTCATAACAACGACCAGGTAACAGTCCCAGAAGTGCCCCAGATTGTTGCTTACAGAGGAGTGTTCTCACTTTTTTTTTTATTTGAACCAATAATTTAAGGCAAAACAATCTCTCACATTAAAAGCCCAGTGGGCAACTTGTAAGCATTGAGTAAATTACACTGGGGGTCCACTTTCAGGCGCTATTATATAAAACTGCCAACATTATTTGTTCTGCTAGCTATGGTGTGCAAAAACCTTATATAATTCTGCATCTCACACACAAACAACAGAAGCTCAAAGGCATTTTTTAAATGCAATCTTGACTTTCCAGTCTTTACAGCTCGCATGGACTCTCTGAAATGGGGTGGGTTGGACACACTAAATTAGCCCCAGATGCTAGCAGACTGCTTGTCTCCCCACACTGGGCAGGGCAAGGGGGGGGCAGGACCAATAACAGCTCAGATCAACTCTCCTTTCAGGGAGGGCCAATCAATTAACTAAATCCTTAGGTCCCTGGAGAAGAGCAGTGAGTGAAAGATTGAAGATTAAGCTTGAAGCAAACAACTCTTCAAATCAGCTAACCTGAAGCCAAGAAAAACTGCTCCCTTTGCCTTCTCTGTCTCCAAAGTTGCATTACTGCGGCCCCTTGCTGCACGGTGAAGGAAACCCCTTATGTTGGGTGACTCACTCAGCTACCCCAGAATGATGAGCTAGGGCCTCAATTTCTTTATTTGTTTTCAAATAGCTGAACCTTCGCTTCCCACAGTGACAACCATGCAAGTTCCCAGAGAGGAAGAAAATAACAAACCAGCCAGAGCCGGGGCACCGCTTCCTTCCTCTTCAATTGCCTGCCCGTATTGTTCCATCAGGCAAGAGTCTGGGAAGCTGATGAGCCTGGACAGCCTTTAAAAGTCGCCCTTGAGGAAGGCATGTTGGAGGCATGAGTATTCTGTGAAGTGGACTTTTCTTTCGTTTCACACCAGGTCAGAGCTCAGAACCAGCTCTTCCTGCTGTGGATGTGGAAAAGTTCACACAGGAGACACATTTTCAGGGACTGCGCTTACTGATTCTGGCAAGTACAAAAATTACATACCACAACCCAAAAGAAACCCCACAAAAGTTGCATGTCAAACACTGAGAAATCATGTGAGGAAAGAAAACTACATACTGTGAAATATGCTAAGTCATTCATGGCTCCACGATGTAGCAGGCACTCGGACAGGAGGGCATTAAAGTCTCCGTTTCTGCCTCAAGGAGCTTATGGCCTCGAAATCCAACATCCAACCCACATACAATCCACCCCCAACTCCTGTCTGTTTTACCTGCTTCTTAAAATTGCCCAATTCCAGCTCCATAACCACTTGAAGAATCAAGTCATCGTCTTCATCATCATTTTATCTGAAGATCTATTACAACAGCCCCCAACTGCTCCTCTACACTCACTCCCTGCCTTACAATCCATTCTCTGAAGCCAGAATGATCTTTGCAAAGGTAAAGGTCACCTTAAAATCGTTGAGTCATTGCCCAGTACTTACAGAATAATAAAAAAAAAAATGCCTTAAAATGCCCATGAGACCCTGTCTCCTGGCCCCCACCCAGCTCTAATCAATTGCAAAATTGGTCCCAATCCTCCTCCTCCTTGGATCCACCTGGCTTTGCGATATGAACTCATCACTCACCCCTTTCAGAGTAGCGTTTATTCCCCACACTTGAGTCGAGGCTGCCTCGTGACTTGCTTTGCCCAGTAGAATAGGATGGAAGGGATGGTGTTGGATCAGAAAGCTAACAGACATGTGGTCTTCCCATACCAGTCTCATTCTTCCGTCTCTGAAACCCAGAAAGAATGCCCTTTTTCCCTGTCTTTGCCATTTGCCATGCTCCCTCCATCCAGCCACTGGATTTTGAACGTGCTGACCCCTCTTGTAGGAATATTCTTACTCCACCCTTCCATTCTTTTTGTCCAGGACCTCATCTTCCCAACCAAATTAGCTCAGGCATCACTTTCTAAGGCAAAAATGGGTAACCCACCATACTCGGCTCCTTGACTAATTCATTTCCATATACTCAGGTATACCCACAGCACACGTGATAATGTAGCACAATTCTGAGGACGGACTGCTCAGGTTAGAATCCCAGGCTGAGGGATGTCCAGAATTATGGCCTCTTCCCCACCTAGGTGCCTAGATGCGAGAGACAGGCCTCTAATCTTCAGCTCACTCTGCTTCTCGCTCTACCCCTCACTGTCTATTCCCACAGTATTTCTTTGGGGTCAGTGTCTCTGCTTTCATTCTCCAATACTCCATGGAATGCTCGGCTGAGACTAGAGAGAGTGCTTGGGGCCTAGGCTACTAAGATCTTGCCACGTCCACTTTGTTCTGGGACCAAACCAGCTTCCCCTTCAGACATCTGACAGTAAATCAGCATAAAAAGGGGTACCAGGTAAAGCTGCATGATTCTCATCAGAGTAGAGATGGGGTTAAATGCTGTGGCTAGGCGTCAGGTGTCCCTGAACGTTGTTCCTTACCATCAATAGGAGTCTACCTCTGGCCAGCCTACGGAACAGCCACACATGGTCTCGGGTCTTTTTCAAAAGCCAGGAAGGGCCAAAGCTTCTGCTTGATGCTCAGTAAAAATAAAGGTTAACTACTGCCTTGAAATGGGAAGTAAGGAAATTACAATACACAGAAATTGATAATTAACCAAGCGTATACACTAAGTTCCAACTGCTAAGAAACCCTTATCGAACATCATATAAAGATTTATAGCAGATAAGGGATGATGATATATAAGAAAAAAATCAAGTGGTTCAGGTCTTTACCCCTCCTATGCACCATCCTATACTAAAATCAAGAATGAAAGCCCCATTAATTCTGAGTTATCCCAGCATAGTCTTACCTAATCAGTTTCTTCGAGAGCCTTCTTGCAGGTACACTTCAGACCTTCAAGTAATAGAAAATGTTATTATCTGTGGCTTAAGATACCTCAGAGGAAAACTGAAGATAGCAGAGCTACTTACAAACCATAAGAGTAAAAGATGGAATCAGATCCATGAGCCTCAGCCTTTACCTGAAAATATGGAACCAGACAGGTGACCAGCTGTCCCAGTTTGCCTGGAACTTTTCTATTTAAAAGAGTCCTACACCTCAGAAAACCTTTCAATCCTCATGCCTGTCAGACAATCAGCCGCCATAGCAGAGTCTACAGGGAAAATACAGAACTCTTGGCAATACACACATTCGAAACCACTGCAAATGGTTAGGTCACCAGTGGGGAAGGAGACAGCTTCCACTGTTACTTAGCAGGAAGAATCAGTCTGACTTAATGGTGTGTGATTATATGGGGAGAGATGAGTGACAGAGACAAGAGCCAGGCATGCTGTGAAAGGTAGCATTTAACAGGCAGAAGGTGAGTTCAGTGTTGGACATGCTGAATTGCATCTGAGAACACGAGTTAAGGGAAGAATCTTGCAGGATTTTGTCAATTCACATGGTTGTAAATTCTCAAATATTTATACTGCACCTTGGGACCTGGGATGTCAAGGAAAGAGAGGAAGGGGTTAGCTAGCCTTTATGCTAAGAGAGAGCAAGGGGTTTACTCTTCATTCTAAGATTAAAGATGAGAGTCTTAGAGAAGACATGTTCACAGACTACACTGGAACTGAGAAAACAGATGGAGAAATAGAACATTGAGCATAATGCCTGGCACATAGTCCATGAATGTATTTTTGGGTATTGTTGACCACCGAGTTGTTTCCATTGGCACGTGCAGGCCGTGCAGTTCCCTGCACACAGACTCCTAAGAAGGATGTGGTAATTGAGTGATTCATCCCTGGGCTGAGCACATCAGCAACATGTACCTTCGATTACCTTTTTCACTTCTTAGTTCACTTATTCGTTGTTAAGTACAGAAAGCTTTTTAGAAGAGGAAACATTCCATGCTGGTTCCACTTTAATTCCTGACTATTAGTTTATTGTGTCTATTTATTGAGTCAAGTAAATGTAACGTCCAGAACTAGTATAATTCTAATCAAATAAAAACCCTTTTTTTAACATCATCAAATACATTACTTTCAAAACATTAGGTTGGAATGACATTATTATTTTTAATCCTGAGCCAAGAAGAGAAGAAATCATAGTGAAAAGTTTTTCATTCTATCGTCATTATCATTTTAACCCAGGGTAGTCTGGAAGTCATTGCCTAGAGGAGAATAACAAAAGAGTAGAACTGGGGATGAGAAATATTTTCCTTCTTCTACTCCATTTTAAAAAGAAAACACTAGTGAGGAAAAGACTAGTTATTATGGAAGAAGAGTTGATAAAGTGGTAAATTTAATAGCTTATATTTACTTATTACACCCTGAGGACTTTGGTACTGTGTTATACACACAAACTCAAAACTTATAAGTCTTAAATTGTATTATCATATTGTTTATTTTAAAAAATTCAGTAAATGGCTAACTGCAGCAATGGATAAATGTTATAATAAATATTAGTATTTTTTAAAAATGAATATTTTTAGTACCTTCCTCCATGGTGTGACTCAGTATCACACTTTCTCCAGTCTTATGAAAATAATACAGTAATGATGATTAGAACCTCTCTTGGTTCTCCTGGGACAGGACAAATTATCAAAAAATCATCAGATGGGTTAGCAAATGAAAAATAATCAATTAATGGTAACATACATATAGAGAAATCACATGGTTTTATATTCTCAAAAAATATTTATCCTGCATCTTGGGACCTGGCATGTCAAGGACAGAGAGGAAGGGGTTAGTTAGCCTTTATTCTGAGACCAAGGGGTTTACTCTTCATTCTAAGATTAAAGATGAGATTCTTAGAGAGGACATGTTCACTGACAAACCTAGAACTGGATGAGGTCCTCAGACTACATTCTTCTAGGTGAGAAAAGGGAAAGCAGTGATTAGGAAAAAAACAAAAAAAACAAACAGAAACTTGCAATGTGATCATCTCTTCAACTAGGGAAGGGGGAAAGACTTAGGCAAGAACAGAAGCTTCTCCTAGAACCAGTCCCCAGTGTAACAAAACCTTATAAGACTTGATAGCGCTGGGTATTGCATACTGGAGGACACAAAACAACCCACCACAGAGCTTTCCTTAGAGAGGGGAAAGTAGTGGCCCTTACAGAAGCACAAAATGAAGATAGCAGGGAAAAATTTAAGGGGGAAAACTCTAATGTACAACAGGGATAAGAAGCCCAGGATCTGGGTTGGAGATGGGGCACAAGATGAAAAGAGAACAGACTAAGTCAGGGTTGAGAGGAGAGAGGAAAATGGAAACGATATTCAAGAGCCAGGTGAATCTGTTCCTTTGCCTTGTGCCTTGCATCCTCTCAAAACCTTATTCCACCTCTTTATTCACAAAGACTAACGTGGAACATTGAAACATGACAGAACTGCATTTTCAGAATTGCATTTCCAACATTTTCTTAAGAGTTGCCACTTCTTTCTCTGTAGACAATCAGAATCCTGTAAATAAAAGGACAAGAGGGCCTTCCCTGATGGCACAACGGGTTAAGTCTCAGTACTATGAAGTTATCGGCAGCCACTGCAGCACAAGTTCAATCCCCATCCAGGGAGCTTCCCACATGGTGCAGCAGACTTGTCCGGCCTCCCCCGCTGCTCCGCTCAGCAGTGTACTTCAGTAGATCCGCCTGTTCTGCTCCCCGCTCTGTCTCTGGTGAATCCTCTCACCACCCCCGCACTTCTGGCCTATGCCCCAGCTTGTGTGCATAAATAAATAAATAAATCTTTAAAAAAAATAAAAGACAAGAGGATGTCATGATCCCAATACCTCACCTGCAGCGTTCTCACTGGGTTACCGCCAGCAAGAGTGGAATGTCAAACCACATGTTGGATCTGCGTGCCGGCAGAGCTAGTTAATCCCAGTTCATCTTGGGAGCACTGCAATTCGCCAGCAGAAACCCACTAGCTCTCTGTCCCTGCAAATGGCACAATGCATGATGGTCCTGTGGACCTACTGAACCCAGCCACAGAAATTTCAGTGGGCTCTCGTCCTGCTGATTACATTGCCACCACAATGATGCAAATGTCATTGCTATTTTTAGCATAGTGCTAATGAATTATATTTAGCTACATTAAAAAATGATTTGCAAAGGCTACAATTATGATATTTAAAATATAAGTTGTACCCAATGGATATTAAATGTAGGCTTTGCATTTTCCCTTGCATTTCAAGCCTAACAAATCTTCTTTTATCCTCTGAAAGAAAATGGGCAAACGGACTGATCAAATAGCTCACTCTAAGCAATTAAAACTTTCCATTACCATATGGAAGGATGTATGAATTGTTCCAAAACACTTGCCTTTAATAAGGATGTATTAACATCTGCCAACTAGGGTTCACAAGTTAAATGAGATGGCAGCAGAGGGATTAAGAAATAATGAAAAAAAATGTTTTTCCAGTAAAGAAGAAAAAGCTTCATTTGTCCTGAAAAAGAAAGTCGTATATACACATTGTCCTGGCATGTGCACATGCCTTAGGTCTATATGTGTAATGTGTGCATGTATATGTGCTCATATGTACATGTATATGTGTTTGTGTAATAGTTCTCATCTCAACAAAAGCAAGTTTATTATCAGAGTAATTGTTTTCGCTCAGGCTGCCATAAATTCCACAAACTGAGTGGCTTTCTTCCTTACAGTTTTGGGAAGTTCAAGATCCCCACACTGTCCTGTTTAGGTCCTGGTGTAAGTGCCCTCATCCTGTCTTGCAAATGGCCACCTTCTTACTGTGCCCTAAATTAGGCCACCAATCTTTGGATTAGGGCCTTGCCCTTAACCTTCATTGTCCCCGAAAGGCCCCCTCTCCAAATAAAGTCACATTGGGGATTTTTTTTTTTTAAAGGTTTATTTTTTATTTTTACATACAAGCTGGGGTTCAGGCCAGAGGCGTGGGGCGGGGAGAGGGTTCACCAGAGCCAGAGCAGGGAGCAGAACAGGCAGATCAGAAATACACTGCTGAGGGGAGCAGCGGGCGAGGCAGGAGAGGTCTGCCGCGCCATGTGGGATTCTCCCCGGCCGGGCGTCGAACTCGCGTCACCGCTGCCGACAGCTCCACAGCGCAGCGCTTAACCGCTGCGCCACCGGGGAGGCCCCACATTGGGGATTGAAAGTTCAACACATGAAGTTTTGAGGACACAATTCAGTCCACAGCAATGATGAAGCTTGAGAAAGAGAGGTTAGGGAAAGAGGGAGGGAGCAATTCATTTTGAGGAACTGACTTTTGTGGGGACTGGCAAGTCTGAAATCCCTATGGCAGACTGGCAGGCAAGATAGCCAAGGAATAGCTGATCAGGTGATACTGCAATTCAGATTCTGAAGGCTGTCTGGAGGTAGAATTCTTTCTTCAGTCTTTTCTCTTAAGGGCTTCGACTGATTAGATCAGGCTCACCTACCTCATGGAAGGCAATCTGATGTACTAAAAATCTACGGATATGTTAATCGCATCTGAAAATAACACCTCCCAGCAGCATCTAGACTGGTGTTTCACCAAACAACTGGGCACGATCCAGAGATATTGCTAAATAAAATTAACCACCACAAAATCCAACTGAGAAATGAATTATATAACCCCTGGTTCCTCAGAGGCGAAACATCCCCTTCTTGGAGAAAATAACCCAGATGGGCACCCACTCTCCTCCTTCCATTGTCTCTCTTAGTTGCCTTGGGGAGGTGGTGGGGAAAGGAGCTGTGTTGAAACTTCACCTCTGGCCTGGAGGTTGGTTCTTGCTGAGGGAATTTGTTACCATTTACTTAGCATGTTGGGTTCTCAGTTCTTCTCGTTTTCAGCTTTGGACCTTAATAAAGACTTTAGGGTAACAGGAAAATTCCCTGGTATCTGGGTACATATGAACATTCAGATGATAATAGAGCCCAGTGCATGGCTCATATTTATCTGGAACTCCCTTAAATCTTTGTGACCTAAGAACAATGCCAACTTTTATTAGTGTGTGCAGTTGACCAATGTTTACATCTAAACCTATTTTTTCATATCAGCAATGCGTACCAAGAAAGGTCGGTTACCATTTTTTTAGAGTTACTTTTCGTAGATGTGCAGGCAACCACAAACCTTCTGTTCATTGATGAAATCTCCGTTCTTAGTTTTGCTTTTAAGTCTCTCCTGAGCTTTTCCCATCATGGCAACGTGGAAGCCAGAGCGAGATGGGAAAATGCAGGCTCCCATAGGAGTGTGGGGCTGGAGGGCGCTGCTCAGATAGCTCCTCTCATGGCTGAGTTGTGACACTCTTGGACACACTCAAAATGTTACCTGGGGCCATGTCCCAGTCCTCTTTTTCCAATGTCCTCATCAAGTGACTGTCTGAAGACACCTGCTATCATAAACTGAGAGGGAGATTGACGATTGAAACTACCAGCATCCCCTATGTGGATGACCTAGCAAGTGTTCCAAATATGTCAGATGAGTGAATAAATTAACAAGAAAGCTCATTTAACTATATGAGAATAGTTTGCTTGCACCCTTATTCGGTACTAACTCTACCACATAATTCCATCCTGGAGGGCTAGGAGGAACCATATATAATGTGTGGGCAATTGTGCAATTTAATGACTTTATGCCAAACATATTTTGATTGGGAAAGGCTTTCCTCCAGAAGAGACTTCAAAGCAAAATGCTTTGTCTGATAATCCTAAGGAATTAACAAAGTGCATTAGAACCGGAGAATAAGCATGTACTTAAGAGCCTAAGCACAACCCCTATAATTTTTATAAGCTCTCACCCCTTCCTTTGGGTCTTGTAAGGTCTTCCAGCCAAGTGCTTAACAATGGGAGTCAAATACTCTGGCTTAAATTCCAGCCCCATCACTTACTGGTTGTGTAGCTCTGGGGAAGTTATTCTGTCACTCTGTGACTCAGTGTCCTCATCTTAAACTGAAGAGAGTATTAGCCCCTTCTACAGTTGGTTGTACTAAGTAAATAAGTTCAGTAAGGCTTTTAAAATAGCACCTGGCATATGGTGTAAACTATCATGATTGTGATTATCTCTATCTTAATAAATGGCAATTTAAAGGAAAGATATTACAAGTTTTCAAGGATAAAGAAGTCACAAAAGGCGTGGGTGAGATACCCTGTTGGTTAGCAGGAGATCATCACTACCTGAAATTTGGGAGACACATTTGGGGGCACTTCTCAGATAAAATATATTGGGGGGAAGGTAAAACTTTGAAAAGGATCAAAAAGATAGTTGGAGATTGTCCAACACACCCCTCAGGGTTATCTGATTCTCTGGGGTGTCCGTGCCTTCTGCTGTTTAACTACCTTGCAACTCCATAGGTTTCAAAATATTTCACAAATATTTCTTATCACCAGACAGACACACGCAAATGAATCCTGTTCATGGAAGTGCAAATGATTTCATCTCCCCTGTCTGGCTTGTCAACACATCAGTTTCCTTCTATTTGTCAATTATTTTAGCAATATTTTCATTATATATGTGTGACTCTTAGAATTCTCCTTGGAACCAGCTGTAACATCTTATTGGTTTCTTAAGTAATTAATTAAACTCATTGATGCAGGCTCATTTTATAAGAAGTAATGTTAAGATGTGGGCATGATACAAAGATGAAAAGGTATGGTCTTGCCCTAAAGAGACTTCCAAAGATTATAAAATGGTAATCCAAGATCACTGACACAGCCATACAACAGGGCATTGGGGGAAAGAAGATACTATGTTTGGGAGAACCCAGGAAGGAAATTTCCAATTCTTTGCACCTTGGAGGATTCCAGCTTTTGATGATGGGAAAGGTGGGGCATTGTGGGTAAGTGCCTGACTCCATCTGGCTGAACCCAAGAGTATGAAGTAGGGGGGCCAGGGGGACAAAGCTGGAAAAAAAAAAGTCAGATACAGCCATAAAGAACCTGGAACACCAAACTGGAAGAGGAAGTCATTCAGGATCCCTGAGCAGGGGGTCATCCTACTTCAGTCACGGAAGGACTACCTCCCTTCCAGTCGGAAGATAGTTTGGAGAAGAGAATACTTGATTACAGGGCAAGTGCAATAGTCCAGGAAAAAGCAGTAATCAAGGTTTAGAGCAGGACAACTGCATAAGGAATAGGAAAGAAGAGACACTGATAGGCACCACTGGATCACGCTCCTGGCTTCCCACACCTCCACAACAAACACTGACATTTCTGCAATCATCTTCTCTCTCTACTAGTAGCTTTCAAGCACCAGCCAAGCTGTGTCCTCTATGATTCACTCTACTGATACGCCAGCCCTGCAGCTTCTGCTCGCTGGCCGCACCATCCAAAGAGCTGGATCTCCACTCTCCTGCGCTCCTGCAGAGATCTGCCGCCCACTGCTTCTCGGCAAATGCTTTTAAACGACACTGAGCTATCTGCTCCGGTGCATCAGTAAAGTGTTCCTATTTGACCTATGGAGACATGGCATTCCAGGTCAGCCGAATGCCCTCCTGTGCTGTTAATGCATGACTAACCACCTTAATCACGGAAATAAGCTTCCCCTCAGTGGTATTTTGCAGGTACAGGTGCAGAGATTTCAGCAACAGCAGAGTGCACTCGGGCACCATGGCAACCCGTGCGTCAGCCCCGGTACCCTCGGCAGTGCGGGAACCATCAGCTCTGCATTCATTTCAGCTGACGACAAAATGAGAATGGTTGTGTCCTGCCAGGTCCTCCCCAACAAGTGAGGAAAAAATGTTTGGCAGGTCCCCAGGTAGCAAAGATGCCAGTCCAACTATGCTCCAACTGGGGACGGAGGTTGCAGCCCAGACTGGCTTGGTTGTTCTCGGTCCATCTGCAGAGGCTGCCTTCTTCTGGCACTCTCCGCAGGGGCTGGCTGGCTTGGCTGTGGTTTCACAAATGTTGCTTTAACTCGATTTAAAGTTACTCTCCAGGGACCTTCCCCAGTTCTGCAGCCCCAGAGTGGTATGGGCTTCTGAAATAACATGCAGTTTGTGGTGACTCTTGTAGCTCTTGTGTAAGAAATGCCTAAGGCATTCAGATACTAAGGCTTTCAGGGGTTCCTGTAAGAGATGGAAACCCAACTACAGATACATTAAGCAAAAACTGAGAATTTAAAATGCTTCTGGAATTGAGCAGGCCAAGATAGAGTTGACCTCAGAGGTTCAAATAATCCAATACCCTCCCTCTCGCTTCCTAACCTCCCTCCCCCCCATCGCTTATGGTCTGAGCAGGTTCAGGGCTTGACCTTCAGCAGCTAGAGACTCAAAGCCCCATATTAGCAATGTCAAGGCTAAACCAGAGCATTTTTCTGCCAGTGTGTGCATGGAAAGTCCCAGGGAAGGACTCTGATTGGCCTGCCTTGGGTCACAAGACCATCTCCAGTGGAAACTGAAGGAGCAAGCATCCAGGCCTCCTACTAGCCTGAACTGCCTGGCAGAGCAGCTCATTGGTGAGTGCAGTGTGCCCTTCAGTTGTGGGCAGGCTGATATTCAGCTGCAACACTAGACCATGGCCTTAGACCAGGCCCTACTGCTTATGCAGCCACCATTGTCCACTGTGATAGCTGAAGGCTGGTGGGGACAGCGCCTCCCCTATTTTTACTGTCTCCCTGATGCGGTGCCCTGTCTGTGGATCTTGGGCCTAGGTCAGAGATTCATGCCTGCCAATCCAGCGACATCTGGATGGAATCAGGAGAATGGGCTCTGAGTCCTCCTAAAGAGACTAGATTCTAACATCTCAGCCTCTGTGATCTGCAAGGAGGCAGATTTCATAATCTGAAAAGCCTTTTCCTAAGACTATCAAAGAACACCAGACCTTTCTCTCCAGTCCTTCTTAAGGGGAAGTAGGAGTGTGGCCAAAGAGGGAAGTTTGGGGAAAGGATTCCATGCACAAAGACCAGGGAAATAAACCCCAAACCGACTTCTCCTTTAGCCGCGCCCACTAATTTCATCTGGGAATAAACCTCAAAATGTCCCAGGCTCTAGTCCTCTATTTCTGAGCATTTGGGGGGATTTTGTGTAGCCGTTCTTTGTGTTCTTAATTCATTTGCAAGGCCTCCAGCTTTCTTTTACCAACCCAAGAGGAGGTTGAGGGGAGCTGTATGTGTGTTTGATGGGGGCAGACTGCAGGTGAGCAACCCATTTCCCACGAACCCACCAGGGGCCATTCCCTGAGACTCTCCTAGTTTGATGTCCTTGAGGGGTGAGTTTGGTGTCTCTAAATGTGGGGACTTTGGGTTGCGCCCTCCCTCACAGAGGCTTGGCAGCAACCTAACTGGTACCAAGTTAAGCTCTGTCCTTGAGCAGCAAGACAGGTCATCTGTACCGGCGGTTGGAAGAGCTGTCATTTCTTCCTCTCTCCCCTTCTCCAGCCCCCCATCTGATTCAAGCTGACACTGTAGAGTCACAGTGGCCTCTGCCTCCGCTGCGCCCACATCCTCCTGTTCCCATCTGGGAAGATCAGTGGGAAAGATGGCAGCAAGCAGAGCTCAACATGAAAACTCAGGCTGGAGCCCAAGACTTCCAGGTCGAATGATGGCGGGGCCACTTAGCAGCTTTGTGAATTTAAGCAAGTTTCTTAATCTTTCTGTGACCTGCTTTTCATATCCATAAAACCAAGGAAAATAAGTGCCTACCTCTTAGGGTCTTGTAAACCCTCCCCACCCCACCCCCCAAAAATTGTATTAGACATTTTATGGAATGTGCATTTTACCATAATAAACATGTTTAAAGTGGTATTAGGTTTTTCAATTTTTTTTCTGCCTCTACTGAGATAAGGGATCTTTTTTCTCACTTTAAAACTCACACTAACTTACATTAATTGATTTGGACTATTAAACCAACTTCCGTATCCCTGAATAAAGCCAATTTGTTGGTGGGATATTATTCACAGGATATTTATTGCTGAGTTTGGTTTGCCAATTTTTTTTTCAGATTTTTACTTTTATGTTTATGAGAAACTTTGGTCTGTGGTTTTCCTTACTTGTGAAATACTTGCCATGTCTTTGGATGAATGCTCTGCTGACCTTATAAAACGAGCTGGGAACTTTTTTTTTCTGAAATATTTTTTATAATGATGTTATTTTCTTAAATTTTGAAGAGAATTTTCCATGGGTATACTATAATTAGAATTTTCTTTGGGAAATGGTTTTCATTACAGAGTGAGACACTTTAATAAAATGTTTATATTTTCTTTCTTGAGAGGTTCTGTCTTTCTAGGAGTAAGTCCACTTCATTTAAATTTTCAAATCAATTCATTTTCTATAATTTACCTTAATTATATGTTTAATGGTAAATTGTGCCACCTTTCCTTTTATCTTGCCAGTCTGGACAGGGTTTTATCAATTTTATAAGCCTAATTAAAGAACAAGTTTTTTAATATGCTTTTTCTCTATTGTAAATTGCTTTTCCATACCACTAAATTCTTATTAGTCTCTCCCTTCCTTGTCCTAAGGATTTCTCGAGGGAGATGCAGAGATCACTTTTTAAACTTTTTGTTCTTTTATAATAAACACATCTAACATTTTACATTCTCCTGAAGCTTGACTATAGTAACAGTTCACAAAGTTCGAAATGTTTTATTTTTATTATTCAATACAAAATATTTTTAAATTTATGCTGAAATTTTTCATTGACCCATGAGTTAGTGCTGAAATACACACAACATAATGTTTATCATTTTGATCATTTAGCTACTGGATTTTTAAAATTCTTTAATTTTCACTTGGTTATTTTAAAAGCAATTTTAAGTGTTCGCTCCCAAGTTTATGTTAATATCTGACCCAAGCCTTCAGGCTCTCAGAATGAGTGTGAGAAGTGGGATGCTGCTTAAATAGACACCCACCCAAAACAGGAGGCTAAAGCTTTCCCATCCTGCTCCCAAGTCCCACAAGCATTATGTGAAATGCTACAAATGCTTTCTCCACTTGGGCTGGGGTCCCTGCAACTGTACTTCTGAGTCTGTCCGCCAAGACTTCTGCTTACCTTCAAAGAAGGAACATTCTACAAGAGTTGATAGCTCACTGGCAGTTCCTCAGTCCTAAATATGAATCAGTATTTTACCAAAATAAGTAATAAACAAAACTTAATTTGATAAGCTGATAGAAGCAGCAAGAAAGAGAAAGGAATCATTATTCTAGAACCTCCTAAGAGGCAAGAAAGATGAATGACAGATTCTGTTTCTTACTATGTATTTTCCTTACTTAAAGTCATTCTATATATACAATTTTGTAATTACTTTTTTTTGGCTGAATATTTTTTTAGTATTTCCTAGGTTATTAAAATGGGTGTTAATACCATTTTAATGCTTTTATAGTACTGTGGAAGCAATGGAATATTCTTAAAGTTTCCTAATATTAGACAGTTCCAATTTTTTTTGACCCCAAAGTAATTTTTATCATTTACATGACACTTTATTAAGTTTCATATGACATTTTAAAAGACTTTGAAATGCCAATATCATCCTTTCAATAGAGTCGAGGAATCTGATTATAGCTCTCCCGGAGTGAAAGTCTCTCACACATTTTTTTTCCCTTATAACACATTTTTCCTACTTTACATATTTTCCTTTCTTGCAATTTTTCAGAATCAGATTTGAACGGATTGGAAATAGGTTTCTCTGTGGCAAGGTATTCTTTTTTTTTTTTTTTTTTTTTTTTTTTTTTTTTTTTTTTTTTTTTTTTTTTTTTTTTTTTTTTTTTTTTTTTTTTTTTTTTTTTTTTTTTTTTTTTTTTTTTTATTTTTACATACAAGCTGGGGTACAGGCCAGAGGCGTGGGGCGGCGAGAGGGTTCACCAGAAACAGAGTGGGAAGCAGCACAGGCAGATCAGAAACACACTGCTGAGGGGAGCAGCGGGCGAGGCAGGAGAGGTCTGCCCCACCATGTGGGATTCTCCCTGGCCGGGCGTCGAACTCGCGTCGCCGCTGCCGACAGCTCCACAGCGCAGCACTTAACCGCTGCGCCACCAGGGAGGCCC
>PVIJ01000273.1:0-309325 GCA_004024925.1 Scalopus aquaticus
TCACATTTACTAGGGCCTTACAAGTTATTATAAGAATGTGGACATTCTGCGTGCAATGGGAAAGCATTAAGTTCTTGAGCAGAAAAGAACATATCCTGGTATATGTTCACAAAGTGTCATTGCAGGCATGAAGAAGCAAGGACTCAGACTAGATTGGGAATATAATCTAAGGGTAAGAAAGACAGAATTTTTAAAAAATGGATTCAATGTGGTATGTGAAAGGAAAAATTAGGGGTAACTACAAGATTTTCTGGAGTACAGTTACCATTTACTGACATAGGGAAGACTATAATGTGATAGATGGTAGGTGTGTGCAAATTAGTAGCGGGGTGCAGATTAGTTTTGGACATGTTGAGTTTGTTTACACATCCAAATGATGTCGAATGGGAAGTTAGACTATGAATCTGGCATTCAGGAAAGAGGTTAGGACTAGAGATAAAAATGTGGGTGTTGTCATTGTATACATTTATGTGGAGAGATACAGAGAGAGAGAGAAAGAGAGAGAGAGAGAGAGAGAGAGAGAGAGAGAGAGAGAGAGAGAGAGAGAGAGAGAGTTTTAAGACCCAAGGCCAGAAGAAATCACCTGCATAGGGGATGTCTCATGGTGAACATTCCAGGAATTCAGCAAAGTAACCAGAGAGGTGCTAAAAGAACATGAAAGCGATCTTCTAGAACTGAGAACACATTTTAAGAAGGAAGGTGTTATTATGTCAGAAATTGTAGACAAGTCAAACTTCATGAAGTTAGAGTCCTCATCACTGCATTTGACAGGGTTATCACTGATCTCCTTAGCAAGAATACTGTGGTGGACATGGAAGCCTACTTTGAGTTGGCTCAAGAGATCAAGAGAAGAGAGCAATTGGAGGGACTAAGAATATACAATTGCCTCTGAAGAGCAGTGCTATGAAAGGGAACAGGTAAGTTATTAGTTAGAAAAGGTAGTGAGTGGGGCAAAGGAAAGTGTTTATAGGACAAGAGATAGCAGCACAACTTTCAATGGACTTTGAAATCTTGGTGAGGCAGGGGAGGAGTATGGGTCAATGACCTTTATTTGGTGCTGTTGGATAGGCTCTAGCTAGAGCAAATGGGAAGTACTGCTGGCTGTCAATTAAGGAGGCTGTGCAGGAATTGATAGTGATAAGTTTCACTGGACAAGATTGGGAAATTGTACAAGACCAGGGTTTTTGTAAGGTTGTGAAAGCAGTTATCAAAATCACCAAGGCTTAAGAAAAGGTGCTGTTGGAAACAGTGACAGAGAGCCAAAATCTAAAATACTTAAAACAATGATGGAGCGTGAGAGTGAGCTAAGGTAACTGGAGACTCTGGGCCTCTAGCAAGAATTTCAAACACTGGATGTTTGTGAGAAGGGAAATAATAGTCTGGAGGTGGCAATGAGGAACAAGCAGACATCCTTTACTTTTAACGTTTTATTCTTCATATTTTGACAGAGAGAAAATGTGTTCCACAGTGTGGCAGTGACTATATGGGAAAGCCAGGGCTTAGAACCTATGGAGTCATTTCTAATAGATTGGAACAATGTAAGACAACTGAAGGTTTTTTATGCAGGAAAAAATAAACTTAAAAGTAGATAAAAGGTTCAGACTGGAACATAGGCCAAGAAGATTTTCTTCTTTTCTATCATGATACAGGTGAGAGTATATCCAGTAACAGCACATTTTTGATAATTTAAAACACTTTTAAAAACTGGGATTTAATGTAAACAATTGTAGGGAATGCAAAAATGATAGTTTTCCCTTCCAATATTGCAAATTTGGCATCTCTACAGTTATGTCAACATTGTAAATAAGACAGCTTAAACGTGCAAAAATAGCTTTACAATATCCAATTTTAAAATTCATCCAAGCTGTCATCTTTTTTTTTGGCTGCAGATTTATTTCTGGCTGTCACCTAACATTTGAAATTCTGATACACGGTAATGTCTAAGGTTTTAAAATAAACCATAGCACAGTGTTACTACTTCTTAAACTAACCTCAGGGGAAGAGATAAAAGGACCGCTGGGACATGGGCATTTCCTATGTGCAAATGATTCATTGCTGGAAATGAAAACTCACCTTTCCACCAGTATCTGCTCAGCCTCGACTGGGTGATGCATCTTGGTGCTGATCAAAATCAACCCTCAAAAACAAACTATCATGCAAGGAGTTGAGTTATTTGAAGGTGTCTACACAAAGCCAAAAATCTAGACGCTTCAGAACATTTCTATTTTTAATTGTCTTTTCTGGTCTTTTAAATTATCTTTTCTAGTCTTTATCCAAATGTTTATCATCATGGACACAGAGAGCTTCTGATCTGGATTTAAACTGTCTTAAAACTTGTTCAGGGATTTTTATTTAAACAAGGGTTCAATATTGGTGCATTCTGAAACTTCCTGGAATGGCAGGACTAGAGGAATAAAGTTTGAAGCAGAGAATAATGGTCTCATTTTGGTTAAAACTGTATATTTTGACTATTATAGTTGTTTGTGGAAACATTCCTGGAATAGGGATACAGTATGGAAATCAGACAACAGAGGAAGTGTTTGGTAGACATATGCAAATGGGCAGTTTTGCAAGTGCAAATCCTCAAAAGGTTTTCTCTTTGCTGGACCTTCAGGAATCAGTTTACACTCATTGGAGATCCATGAAAATACAGCACACTGTAGGATTCTTGATGCTATACTTGTTAAGATATGTAGTGGCATTTATGAGAAATATTAGCAGGTAGATGAAACCAAATTAAGACTTTGTAGCCTAGGGGAGGCCAGTTTTGAGTTTGGTCATTTGTTATGCTTTAATTTTATTTCATTTTTGCTATTTTATGCTTTGATTTTATTTCATTTTTTGAGTATGTTTATTTCCTATTTTGACAAAAATAAAGTATATTCTACAGTGTGGCAGTGACTGTATAGGAAAATGGGTTTAGAACCTATGGAATCATTTCTAACAGCTTGGAACAATATAGACAATTGAAGGCTTAGATTTGGTTAGACTTGAGTTTTTGAGGAATGACCTAAAGATTACTCACAATTCACAGAAACTGTTGTCACGGTCAGAACATAGCATCAGTGGAGATTCTGGGCTATCTTGAGCACGGTGGATAATTAGCATTTTGTGACTATTCTCCTATTTTCCTCCAATAGTTTAAAAAAGTTTGATCAGTAACTATTTTCTTGCATAAAAATAATGCAGCACATCTTGTATGTTAAAGCAATCAGCACAAAGTACAAGTGATGCCGGTTCACACAGACTTTAAAGACAGCACACACTGTTCACACAAAGAGCTCTTCCACATTTCAAGAATACAGCGACAGGAACCGGTACACACAATAGTGGGCAAAACATTTCTCTTGAACTTCATGGAATGTGAGGCCAGACTTCAGCTGCTTCCTTGTCTGGTAATGGACAAAACCCAAATGGCTCCGGCCTGAATTTCACATATCTCTAATCTATGCCACAAGAGGGACTAGCGACACCAATTACCAATGAGTCACAGAGCAGACAGAAAACTGTTAGTATGTTTTGACAATTAGGAATTAAGATGCTTTTAAGAAATGAATATTTGAGGCAAAGTATGCAAGGAGTGTATCTTAGAAAGCAATATCAAAGTGTTAGAAAAATGGAGTCTCTGTCCAAGTGGCCTGTAAGATTTTGCCTATACCTTAATCTACAACGTTGAATAAATAAATAGCTCTCGGTCTTCTTGAAGTATTATTTAAAAGTCTTCAAGTAAAATTGTGAGATCCATCTAAACAGAGCGTTGGCCTTTATGTGCAACTTAGTGCAAGCTATGTCTACTCACACTAGTGCAATGACAGGTCTAAATGAGAAGGCGTGAGGAGGGATTTGAAGGGCTCTTAAAGCAGCGCTTCTACAGCCCACTGGAGGCAAGAATGCTGGCATATATGTCCTTCGCTGGCACCTCAGAATGACGGTCACCCCTTAGAATCTAGATCAAGATGATGGTGTGGGCAGGCTCAGTAGATTTTACTGCATGATTACTGATTTATATCATCAAGGATTGCAAAAGATTTAGTGAAACTTACTTTGGGGGAGAGCTCAGTTTCTCTTTGTAGAAAAATAAAAAGAGCCAATTCTAGAGACAAAACACCTTGGAGAAAGAACAAAAACTAAAAACTGGAACTAATTTCAAAAACTAATTCCAAAACCAAAGAAATTTTATCTACATAGATGAAAAGCACCCCTCCCTACCAAAAAAAAAAAAAAAAAAGGAAAGAAGGGAGGGAGGGATGGAGAGAGGGAGGGAAAGTGGGAGGAGGAAGGGAGGGAAGGGGGAGGAGAGAAAACAAAAGTTATAAGCCACAAGGACAGCATCCTGAAAAATTCCGCAGGACCTAGGCCTTAGTTTGTTAGTGGTAGCCTGTCCTGATGGAAGAAAATGTATTTTTGAAGATAAAAGCTTCAAATAATTCATTAGCTATCTTTTAACGAGTACAGATCTGTCAGGGTCCCTTTCAAATTTGGATTTGCCTTGACACTCTGTGTAAAATATTTGTACAAAAATATAAAAGGCATGGCTTGATGTTTAACGTCTGTGTTTTATTGTTGTTGGCACCAGAGAAGCTCATGTTCTATGTTATGTCACTGTACATACTGTAAACAAGACTGCATTAATATTGTTTTATGATTTTTTGTTTCAATGAATCTAGATTTTAAAAAATACATTCACAAACTACCTTATGTTTAAACACAATGATTCCCTTTTATTTCTTAACTGTACCCAAAATCCCACAATAAAAAAATCATTTAAAGCTGTGTGTTTCAAACTTATCACTTAGAAATCAAAACAAAACAAAACATAAAAACAAAGATCAATTTGCAACATAATTTAAAGAAGCTTCTGGTTTAAAATACCACAGCAGCAATATAAAGAGCTGGTGGCAATCGCATTTGGGGATGAGACCCACATGGAGACATTTTGTCCATGTCAGCATCCAATTACAGTAGTTGCTAAATTCAATCCAAAAAGTTATTGCTGAATTTGCTATATGGAATTTGTGAAAATAGTATTATTGTTCAGCAGCAAAACCGCAGCAGTAAAAATGAGAACGGGAGGATTTCATTGGTTTTGAGAGCTAATGGGACCGTAAGGGGGACGTCTTGGTGATCGCCTGAGGAAAATCCTCAATTCCATTCCTGTGTGTTACCTGCTTATCATAAGTGCAAATGACAACCACCTTTATGGGAGGGGCATGATCATCGAATTCAAAGGCCAGAATATTTGCCATCCCCTAGCCCCCCTGCCCAACCACCAGATTGAAATGGTTTCATTTTCCTAAAGTGTGTTTCGTTCTCATTAATAGTACATCAGCTGCTCTTGTACTGAGGCAAAATCAGTATGATCATAATCTGTTTAAAAATCTCGTTACAGTATTTGTTCTCTCCTGAAACAAACCACATTTGTTTTTGTTGTTGAAATTTTTTTTTTCAATTTCTCAAGAACAATTTGGTCAACTACTGTTTTGTGTTAAAATTATTAACTACACCTGAGATTGCCAGTTGAGCTCTCTATATGTCTCCTGGAGATAACACTGCTGTGATGGACAGTGAAACAAAAACAAACAAAACGAGGTAGGTTAAAACAGGAAGCGCAACACAGATATTGTTTTTGCAACACCTCGATACCACAGGCGGCCATGCTTGTAGCTTTGGAAAAAAAATCCCAGACAGTCACGTAAAAGTTCAAATCATCTGAGTAAGAGTTTATAGGGACACCAGTCATCTGAACTAAATACATACATATCTCTGCACAAATGTTGTTTACGTATGTTGGGTAATTTGGAGAAAGGTAAGATGATTAGGGTCTCAGAATTTTGGCCAAAGCCTTGCTTTCAAGTTCTATAAAATCTGAACCAATGATGCCTGCCATGTCTTAGGCAGGTTAAGTAGTCTAGTCCCTTCTCTCACCAACCCAGAGAGAACACAGGCAGCTCAGAAACATTTATTATTATTATTATTATTTCAGTCACAGTTTTCATCTTGAGAAAGTGGCACCCTCAGGAGAAAGCTGGGTATGACCAGAGCCTGGATGTCTTCCACTCCCCAATTGCCAGAAAGAACTCAACAAAAGGCTCAGTCCTAATGAAGTCCCAACTGAGTGATCTCTTAGCTGGGAGGCTTTGTGCATTAAAAAAAATTGTGTGTGTGTGTGTGTGTGTGTATATATATATATATATATATATATTTATTTATTTTCTTTTTAGTTTTTTTTTTCCAGAAGCTCTTTCTGTCTGACCCCATCAGTCATCCCAACTTTTGCCCTGATCTGTTGCATAATAGCTGAGGGAAAGTTGTGTTATCAATTCCCTCAATCACTAGAGTGAATTCAACTCAATGGCACTACTATCCCATTCAACACACACCATTCTGTACAGGACCATATAAAAATAGGGCCTGTCAGACTCACAAAAATGGTAGTTGATTTTATTAGTCTAAGGCTAGTAGTTTAGCCATTAAAATCTATTTCCCAAAAGAGGGGAAAACTAGTATTTTTCTTCTCTTTTAAAAATTCATTAGCCAGTTGCTATCAAAAAGCAACCATTTGGGTTGGTAAAGGCAAAAGAGTTCTAAAATTACCCCACTATGCAGTTATGGCCTTCAGTGTAAGGAGATAAGGTACATTTATTGTGCTGTCTCTCACCATTTGAGATTGGAAATTTTACAACACATCATATACTTAAAGCTACCAGGCAGACAGAATTAAAAACAGACTCATTTTCTCAGTATGCAATCTCTCCCCATTCTTACAAAGTAAGGGGATAAAGAAAAAAAGGTGGAAAAAACCAACAACCAAAACTCAAAATCCACCATTACACAGCTTAATCATAAGAGCACACAATATTTGTTTCTATCCCTAACTCCGAAGGGCACATGGTCCATCTTTGTCCACAAACAATGCAGCATTCTTGGGGATCTCCTGGAAATTTCTGCCACCTTTTTCTCTCCTTCTCAACCAGGCTGCAACATTGAAAGATGGACTTTATTGGGACGGGTGGAGGGAGAGGAAAAGGGGGAAGCAGTATGTTCAACCAAGCCTTCTGATTCTGCCTCTAGACCGGCATAAGTCCACATGAGTTATGTTCTTTAAATTAGAAATAACGCCATGAAGATAAGTGCCAAGTGCTCTTCTGTTACCAGTTCATCATGGAATTTCTGTTGAGGGTCATGAAAAACACTTGGCTACTTCCTCCAGATCGCACGGATGCAAAAAATACCTGTTTGAAATTAAAAAGAAGTTAGTTCAACTGCATGGATTCTCTCCCTCTTTTCTTCAACCGTCCATCCATTTTCTCTCACATGTCCTATCCCTGCCATGTGTCAGCTCTTAAGACTCAATGAGTGGTGTTTATAAAGTGCCTTTGGTACAGTGCATCCTCTGTAAAAGCTCCTGCCTTTGGACTCTGATTGGTATTATTACTCGTTATGGTATTGGCTTCAGGGATACAGCAGGGGCACTATCTGGATTTGCAACATGCATTTGGGTGCTCACATTTTAAAGGGGAGTTTGTGCTAGGATGACCTGCTGGATTTCTGCCTAGGACAACCCTCTATTCCTTTCTGAAAAGCCACAGAGACTCCCTTTCCTCGCCTAATGACAAAAGGGAGACTTTGGGATTGAAGAGAATCCTTCTAATTCCCAAAATCAAGGAGGAAATTTGGGACCCACTGACAACTAGTCAACTTTGGTTCTCAATTTTTTAGATTAAAAAAATTAAATGATTTTATAGGTCAGACAGGGGAAGGTGTCCAATGCCTGTTCACTTTGGCGTTTTAAGAGTTAATGCTTGGTTTTTCTGCTGACACCAGCATCTCCTAGGCCAAGTAAGATAACCACATTAATAAAGGGAACCACAGTCCATTAGGCCTGGGTCTGTTCAGTCATTTTATTAAAAACTGAGCGAAGTGAGCAAAATTTGGGTTGCTGCTTGCTTGAGTGGAATGTAAATGGACCACAGCCGTTGGAAAACAATATTCCAAGCTGCGGCCTAGCCCTTCAGTCAGCCAACACCAAACTTAGGTCCAAGGCATTTACTTTTGTCACGAGTATGAAGTCTGCTACTTCACTTCCACAACTTCCTCAGAAGAATGCTAAATCTCCCAACAACAACTTCTTAGGAAGTTATTTGGAAATGTTGATCATTCAGCTAATGCTACATATGCAAGTTAAGCTACTATTAGGGTCAATGAATCAAAATGGGGATGCACAGAGGACCCATGTAAAACAACAATGAGGGAAAGAAGGGGTTGCTGATCTCTCCACCCAGGGCTCTCAAACTGAGGACCTGGATACTCTGTAGTCTCAGCTAGCTCATGAGGGTGTGGGCATGGTTTGGAAGGAGCCTGTTGGGTGAGTCTTCAATACACTGGAGTATTGAGGTTGGTAGGGGGTTCCATGCTTGGATCACTCCAATTCTTGTGATCCTCAGAGACTAGGTGGGGGCTGGAGTTTTATCAGGGATGAGGTCTGTTTTCTGGGTTACTCTGGTAAGGCCTTAGAACCATTCTTGCCACCCACAGCTAATGTCCATACAATTCACACCCGGTCTGAGTAGTTGGCCAGGGCTGACTCTAGTCTGGACCCATATCTCCAGGGCTGGAGTAAGACCAGCCTGGCCCCTGGGGAACCAGAATGGGTAAAGCCAGACAAGAGTGACTGTTCAATGCATCACATGCTTTCTACAGGTGTTTATGTCTGCTGCTTTGGAGACAGCATTGTTAAATTGGTCATAGTCACAAAGGATGAATTCACAAGTGCAGTACAGCTTAGCTACTAAAAGGTCTGGGTTAGTCTACAGGGAGGGCAGGGGAGAAGCAGCACTGCTGCAGAATACCCTTCTGAGGCAACTGATCATGCCGGATGGACACCGCCAATTTCACTGGAAAACAGTCCCCCTATGACACTTCAGAAGAAACATGGCTGGAATGACACAGGACATGGCACTAGTTGAGTTTGTGATTATACATTCCTTAAGGAATGGGTGACATTGTTAGAAAGTTTATTTTTCTACGTGTCAAGTATTTCACATTTAAAGGTGAATATAGTATGATGGGTTAGGTCTCGATAGTGACTTTGTGAAAAAGTCTCAAAGTGGAAGTATCAAGTTGACCCACTGTGAGATGATTAATGATGGACCAACTCTTCTAAGTGTTTAGGAGAATTTGGGGTGTCTGTTGAGTTATCATAAGGCCTGCAGGCCACAAAAGTTACTAAGTATACAAAAAATGTTTAAATGCTTTTTTGGTGTCTTTTTCTGATATGTGAATAATATATATTTTAAGTGTTCATATGAATCAAACCAAATAATGCCATTTTAAGATAATATTGATTGCTTAACACAGATGTGATTCAAATCAGTATAAAGGAAAATGAAGGTTTCACAGGTACCTGGTGGTCTCTTAAAATGCAAACACTAATGCAAATGTTGAAACGGATTTACCTTATCATTTCTTTCACATAGAAACTTTAACCTTTGAGCTCGCTTATGCATAAATACTCCATCCAAATGTCCTGTTTCCACTGACCGGATCTCAATAGCTTTCTCGCCCCAGCCCATTATCTGATTGGAATGAATGTAGGCTGTCAAAAGGAATTTCCAAAACTGCATTAAAAACATTAGATGGGCAATAACTCACAGCATCTGTTCACATCTTAACCACAAAAATGACAAACGACTTGAGATAAACAGACAAAGCAAGTCTTACAAGTGTTATTCACAGACTTTTTTTTTTGTGGAATCAAATGGTTGTTTCACATTTCTTGATTTTCGTTTCATTTGGGGGGTGTAAGTGCTGAAGGAGATAAGGAATGGTTAACCTACCCACAGATGTGGGCATTTCTCCCCATTGGAGCACCACATCCTTAGTTATCCGGCCATAGGTGTTCACATACACCCCCTCATCCTCATAGCAAACAAGCATTTCCATTCCATCTGTTTTAGGCAAGATGACAATGGCATGAGGAGTGATATTGCCCTGAATCTAGAAAACAAAGAAAGGCCAGGCATTATTCTTTTTAAAAATAAAACAATCATATCTTGACTATTCATTCTAAGAACTGAAAAAAAGTTTTTTCTGTGTGTGTGCTTTTGTTTTTCATTTATGTTCTAGAGACTGATGTTTTGCTTTATAGATATAATCTAACTGCTAACTGTCAAATACCAGCTCTACATCCAGAATCCAGTTTACCTGTTTCTAATAAAACAAAAATTACAACTATGGAGCACTTATATGTCACACAATGGTTCCTTTTATACCCATAATTTCTAGTTCCCTTAGTATCTTTCTGTACAGATGAGGAAACTACATCTCAGAGGGGTAAAGTAACTTGACCCAAGATGAACCAGTATTTGGTGTTAGAATTGAGATTTGAGCATGTGTCTCCCAGATACTGAAAATCATGTTTTCCATTAGAACAAGCTACTCTACTCCCCAGCAAAGATGAGGAGAATGCAAACCTACTGAATCTGATGGAGATAATCTGAGGGGCTAGAAAGAACTCTAACCAAATAGACTATGGGACTATAGCACAGATTATTTATCTGCATGTCTAAATGTCAGAATAACCTCCACAGTAATGACTTACTTAGAAAAAAACTAAAATCACTACTACTCATTAAGAAAACTATACTATGGAAATAAGTGGATTACTTTTCTAGGAAAAGTGATGTGGTATTGCTAAGATCCCCTGAATGAGAATGTCATGCTAAGAGCTGGAGCTGAATCCCTTTGTTCAATTGTCATGCTTCTTTCCAATAAGTTCTCAAAACACCATTAAGCAACAGATTAAGCCTCATACTCTCCTGATAGGAAATTTTTACTCTACGTTAATCTTGGCGTTGCAGATCAGACATAAAATTTGCACTGCACCAGTCTACTAGACAAATCCATGTGCAGCTTTGAAATCACGTTTTAGGCAGTGTGTCTATAAAGGAATATCTGTACTACAATTTGTAGGCCCTGTGCCATGTACTAGATGTATTTCCTCATTCAATGCTGATAACAAGCCTACAGGATTGGTTTTTATCCTCTCCTTTTGCAGATGAGAAAGCTCAGGGCTGAAGATGCTGCCTGACATGTCCATGAATGTAAGGGGAGTATGTGCACGAGCCAAAGCCTGAGCTCCACTGTCTGACTCCACTACAGGACACTGTCCTCACATTGAAGAACGAATAAAAATAACAAGAAAAGGACAACTGGCCTTCTCCCACATAAAACAAATCAACCTCCAGGGGCCTCCCTGGTGGCACAGGGGTTAAAGTCTCAGCACTATGAAGCTCTCACCAGCCGCTGCAGCATGAGTTTGACCCTGGGCCTGGAAGCTGACCCACATGATGCAGCAGACCTCTCCTATCTCGCCCGCTGCTCCCCTCAGCCGTGTGTTTCAGTCACTCTGCCTGTTCTGCTCCCCAATCTGTCTCTGGTGAATCCTCTCACCCCCTGTACCTCTGGCCCACACCCCAGTTCTTGTATGCATAAATAATAAAAATAAATCTTTAAAAAAAAAACCAAATGAATCAACCTCCCTTCAAAAATTGAAATTGGGAACTTATCTATTAAACTCTAGCTTACAAAACATTGATGCCCTTCAGGTAAAACATATGTTCTTTAATCTAAAGTGCAGAGAGACATATTGTTAAATGGCAAGTAACTGCTACTATGTATTAGTCTTAACTAATCATAAAAATAGTTATATTTGCATCTTCTATCTATTAAAAGCATGTTATCTATTTAGAAAAGGTCAAAAGTCATCCACTTTACTAATTAGTCAGTATGACTTCTAACTTCTATAAAAGCAAATTTCTTTCCACTTGCAGGTTG
This sequence comes from Scalopus aquaticus, assembly GCA_004024925.1. NCBI lineage: Eukaryota > Metazoa > Chordata > Mammalia > Eulipotyphla > Talpidae > Scalopus > Scalopus aquaticus. The sequence continues at coordinate 11,836 of PVIJ01000273.1, forward strand.
TTATAAAGAGCATTGACAGTCTGCTTCTGGAAACTTACATGAGATGGTATGTAGATATCATAAGAGTTTCCTGAATCAACATCAATTACATGGAAACCAGTGTGTGAACCAAAAATAACCTTTAATCTTTGACCTTCTTCTACAGTGAGATCAACAAGCAAAGGCTTGTGCTGGAGATCTGCAAAAGACTTTAAAAATCACACCATGAGTATCCATGTCATTCAAAGCACTTACCTTAATAATTTTGTCTGTTAGCCACTGCCTAGTAGAAAATAATGTCTGGCCTTCTTAACCAGAAAAACTAGGAAATTTCCCTTCTAATTTTAGGTGTATTCATATTCTGGATCTAGGAAGAAGGGTCTAGTAACCATTTGTACCTTTCTCCACCCCCTGTCCTCCAGGGAAGAGATTGTTTTAGAGTTGTCAATTTTGACGGTGTCATCAAACATTTAAAATATAGTGCCTGGAAACTCCTGTCCAATCACCCCTCTGACCTCTTCCACATGTGAGACCCAGGCCCACGCAGACCCAGGCTTAGTGCTTTCAGAGGCACTTGACTTTGGGGGTAGGGCCAGCTGGGCCAGCTCTGTGCTTAGCTTGCTCAGGATTCAAAGGCAGGCTCTGCTTCTGATTTTCCTTCAAAGAGTGAATGGATGTCAGATTGGCAGTTTCTCTAAAATCCCTGTTAACCTCTCATACTTGGGATTGGTCGATAGAGGAGGGAGAGGATGGAACATCACAAGACTCAGGGCTTGTGTTAGCTAGTTGGGCTTACCTATAAAACTTTACTGTAGCCAATTTTATCAAGGTTCAATGTGTTTGAATCCAGAGACCAAATCACAAATAACAGTCAAGTGTTCCTGTTCTCCGATCCTGTTATTTAATCATAATCTACATTTACTGGGTCTTGAAATCTAGGCCACTGCTGTCTAACAGACCCTTCTCATCTTCTGCTAATGTCATTCTTATAATGTGGGCGTTCTAGCTCCATAGTTTTGTCCCATGGGAGGGTTCAACCCCATCAGCTTCAATATTTCCTGTTCAAGCCTGATCTTTGCTTTGCCCCATTTCCAGGCTGAGTGTGATCTACTGAACAAAGAATTTTGCATTCTTTTTGCATTTGGCAACTAAACCAAAAGAAGTAACTTCAGAACTAGAATGGGAATGGGATTTTGATTGAAAAGGTTTTTTGGCAAGAGATTTTGGCAGAGCAAGCACCATCACTTTAGCTATTAGGAGATATCCCTTTACTGTATTACTATCCTAATGCATTCCAAAACTTTCTCTCCATAAAAGTGGGGCTATAGAGGGGAGCCCATTTCCACAATTGAGTCTATCTTCCTGAAGACAGAACATAACACAAATGAGGCCCTGACACTAGGCGAAGAAGATAGATGTGGGGTGATTCAGGCCTGAAGAGGGTCTCATAAGGTTTCCAAGACAGTTTCTACCATTACTTGACATATGTGGCAAGAAAGAATATATAAACAAAGGGAGCTAACTATCACAAAGGTGGGGAGAAAAGCAATCAAAATGGAAGAATACAGAGAAACTATGCCAATTCTGTATGTGACTACATTCAGGAGACATTTTAGAAAGGTCAATAGTATTGGGGATACATGAACACTGTGAGAGTTAGAGATTTTTATCCCAAAAGGTTTCTGAGGATTACAGGATGTAGTGGCTCAGTGCAACCTTGAGATTCAGTGCTGTTGTTGGTCTGTCTTCTTCAGAAGCATCAAAGTGGCTTTGTAATCTCACTGCCTTATGTCACAATGAATGCTTTGCCTTGTGACCATTCCAGACTGAATGCCACTGGAGGTGATGATTCATACACCTGTCTATGGACCTGTCTATGGACCTGATGATCCATAGACAGTCTCCTAGGCTGTCTCATAAATTTTAATTTGGCTCATTTTATAGCATTTATTAATGCTTAGTCTTTACTTTTGGAATACTAATCCAAGACTTCCTATCCTATTAAAAAGGGGCTTACTATAAAGAGGGAAATTGGTATTGGTCTGTGTACTGGACCACTTTGTTAATTGGTGGAAACAGAAACTAAAAAAAAAAAAACCAAAAACCTTTTTAGGAAATTGCATGCCTGCTTACCTTAAATGCCATGAATTTATGATATGGTTTAGGAGCCCAAGCATATATCTCCACAGCATTCTTTAAGGCAATCACCAAGAATTTGATCCTTTCATATTTCACTAAAACATAAAAATTATAAATTAGAAAAGCACAGCAATATATTCAAGTTTTTGTATGTAAGAGTGTTCAAGCCACAATTTATATATATATATAAATTCATAATTGAGGGTGATGCTCTTGGTGTGGGGCTTTCTCACAGATACAGATTTATTTTTTTTAAGGTTTATTTATTTATGCATACAAGAACTGGGGTGTAGGCCAGAGGTGTGGAGGGGTGAGAGGATTCACCAGAGACAGAGTGGGGAGCATAACAGGTGGATCTACTGAAATACACTGCTGAGGGGAGCTACAGGGGATGCAGGAGAGGTCTGCTCTGCTGTGCAACGTGGGATGCTCCCTGGCCAGGGATCCAACTAGTGCTGCAGTGGCTGCGATAGTGTCATAGTGCTGAGACTTAACGTTTTGCGCCACCAGGGAGGCCCCTCACAGATACAGATTTAGCTTCCTTTAGTGTAGCTGGTCTGGAGAATACATGAGGTCTTTGGCTTTCAATTAAAGGATCTTTTCTTCACCTAAAGATGTAACTGCTCAGGACAGTCTTTAATCACTAGGGTTACTTGTGAATGATTCATTGTTCTAAGAACCTGCACCATCCTTCATGCTTCCTTGCCTGCTTTTTATGTTCACCCACATGCAAGTAGCTGAAAGCTACCTTGGGAAGTAGGCAGAAAAACTATCCATATGAGTAGAGACATAAAGGTGGTTGTTTGCTTATGATTCCACTTTGAATTCCAAGTATTAGGAATTTATAAAGAACTAGCAACCTTATACAAGAAGCCTCAGAGAGACCCCTTTCTCTTTTGCTACCTGAGGCTGTAGCAGAGGCAGCTGTGTACAAACCAGGAAGTGGTGGGGACCAGGCACTGAGAACCTGCCAGACACTTGATCTTGACTTCACAGCTCAGAACTGTGAGAAATAAGTTCCTGTTGTTTATAAGCCAGCCAACGCATACTACTCTGTCACGGCAGCCCCAACAGATTGAGTCAGTACATGTGCCATAATTTTCTTTACAACATATCTGAACAAACAAGATATTCTGTGTCCTAAGGAAATTGGACAGCCTTGGATAATTAAATTCTCCTCTTTGAGTGCTTTCCCTTTGTTTAGACATTATCTTCACTATATTTCAACTATTTCTTCAGCAATTTATTTCCATATTCTTAAATAATACACTTATAATGTTATCTCTTAATTTTTTTTAGTGGTAGAATTTATTGAGTAACTCTGTAGTACTGGAAAGGAGTTAGTCTCTTAAAACCATCTGATTTCTCTAGTTCTCTAATACACTTCTTCCTAATATCGTTATATTTTTTAATATTTGGGTAAGTCAATATCCTGTGTTCAAATTATTACTGTTCACAGATGAGGCTCACAGTATACAATAATTACAACTTCTTTCTTGTTTTCCCTTATTTTTTTCAGTCATGAATTTTTCTCTCTCTATCTCTAAATACATGCAAACTTTCTTCAAATGTTTTCAATTCAGTCAAATGTGTAATCTATTAGTAATATTCAATTTTTCTTGGAGACACCTCTTCTGGAACCCTCTATTGCTCCACTCTGGTCAAACTGAAGTCTCTCTAGGTATATATGTGTGTGTGTGTGTATTGTGTATATATACCTCTCTCCTTTCTCTCTCTCACTCTCTCTCCATTTCTCTCTCTCTCTCTCCACATAGAGACCATGTGCGCGCGCGCACACACACGTTCTGTTTCTTTAGAGATCCTGGCTAATACAGATTATAAAGTAACAGGAGAAAATAATTTCCACCTTAAGAATTTTGAAGGCCAAACTTGCTCCACTGTCTTCTAATCTTCTAGAATCGCTAAGTCCCAGACAACCTAATTCTGGGACTATTATACATAAACAACTTATTTATTTACATATTATCTGGAAATATTAAGGATCTTCTCATTTCCTTGCCATTGAAATATCATGCTGATGTGATTCTTGTGAATATGTTTTTCATTCACGCTATTGAGTATTTGGTGAATCCTTTTAATTTGGAATTTCAATACCTCAGTTCTAAAAAATGTTCTATTCTTTGATCCTTTCTCCCCTGTTATTTTTTATTTTCTCTTTTTCCTAAAACTCATAATACTTAGATTTTGAACCACTGAGACTGATCCTTTCATTTTCAATACCTTTTCTCTCTTCTCCCTCCCTTTTATTTTTGTTCTACTTTTATAGATTTTTTATCTATATGTTCTCACATTTCTACTATATTTTTTATTCTTCCCAGTATCTTTTAACTCCCCATTTTTTTCTTGGTTTCTGAATGGCCCCCTCCTGACTCTGCGCCAGCCCCCTCTTGCAAACTCAGTCTTCCCCATCACCTGACTGGGTATCCACCTTGTATCTTCTGCTCAGTGGGAGAGGATGAAAGGCTTACTGCTCAAAGGAGGAACTGGTTCTGCAGGATTTGCTGCTAATAAACTTTACAAAAACCCTCCTATTCTTGGTTTTGCCCTCCAAGCCCATCTCAGGTTCTAGGGCCTTCTTCATAGATGCTGTCCAGTCACTGGATTGATTCTAACTTTACTGACTGCACGCAAAGTTAGAATGCAGCATTCCTTGCTCAGCTAAGTCAGTCCTAGTTTTCCAACTACTCTTGTTCAGTTTTGTTTACATCTCTTATTTGTTGACTTCCCTTTTCTTGGTCTCTTTGTTCTTGTGGGCTTATGGCATTTTCCATTCTTGTTATCATTTTAATTGGACTTTGGGAGGGAGTGGCTATAAATGTTCAAATTGGAGTCTAGAGCTTTATTCTGAATGCCCTCTTTGAACTTCATTAACCTGACTTTTTTGAAAGTACTTACTAAAGTGATATATTTAAGGTTTTAACATCTTAAATTATCACAAACGTAACATCTGATAAACAGTGAACTAAACAGATACTCAATGAAACGTGAATTAACTTAACTGAATATTTCTGAGTAAGCAATTCTGTGCCTTGAGACTTACCAACTTTGTAATGTATACAACCTTCCAAGTCCCCAACAGTGATCCAGCCTTGCTTCTTTTCTACTTCTGGGTCATTGTGTAGTATTCTGTTTCTTAACCATGAAAGATAGTAAACGCGTAGCTTGTTCTTCTTTCCTGTGGAAAGAATCGAGCTTTAACTTCAAGACCCTGTGATAGCTTTTTCTCTCAATCTTTCTCTATCTCTATTTTATTTATGTATTTTAAATCATAACTCTTTCTGTGCATAAAGGTATAATATCCAGTATCTTCAGCATCATCCATGTTGTCTCTGTTGGGACTTATGGTTAAAGAGTTCCAAATATTTTGGACAAATAAACATTTTATAATGTGTCTCTGATTTCAGGTGATTTCGTATTTGAGTAAGCTGTTCTTATTCTCTCTTCCTCAAGGAAGGGCAGTGTCTGCTGACCTCAGTTAAGATCTAATTCTGTGATGGAATGATTGATCAGAGTTCTAGAACATTCTAGATCTAATTACATGATGTAGTGTTACTGACAACTGTGTATTTCAGTGTACTGATGTGTGACTACCTTTCTTGCATCTTACAACACATTTGCCTATGTTAATGGAGAGTCTGTTATTTTTCTCCCTTATTACTTTAAAGATGACAAGTTGGTATTATCTCAAACACAAAGAAAAGGAATTTAAAGGACTAGTATCCTTTAAAGAGAAAAAAAATTCAACAAAGGCAGTCTAGGCTCAGAAAATAATACCGGACATGTTCATTATGCTGACATCACTGAAAGGACCAGCCAACAATACAGGAGATGAAAAAAAGCTGTGAACTTGGAAATACTTTAAAAAAATCCCCTGTGGTGAAGTAGTCCTGAAGTAAGAGTTCTTTGTGTAACTAAATATCTTAAAAATATTAAAGAGTACACAAGGAGCAAACTTCAGTACATTAATGAGATTATCTGAGTAGCAGATAAGAAAATGTCCCTCGGGGTAGTTCCTTTTAAGTGACCAGAAATTGAGGCCTGTGGGTACCTATTTTCCTTTGATTCATCTGAGACATCAACAGATGTTTTGTCTTTTATAGATAGGTATGACACGTATCAGAAGAAGAGACTTCACTGAAGCATGGCATGCTGGATTTCACAGGAAGTGCACACCTATTTTTAATTTAGGAAGTTGATGTGCTGCTACTATTCCTTTTGTAACCCAAAGTCTAAAATATGCATTAACTGCAATAGCTAGGGTGGGCAGGCCGGCCAGCGCCTCCTCTTTGTGCCAACACAGACCCAAGAGCAGTTCAAGATTTGTTTGCTCTTATTTTCATTTTCTTCATAAGGAGAAGTGGTTACACCTAAGAATGGGGATGTGTCACTCACGATCTGGTGAGGCCTAAATATGAGTTTTCTGATGTTATTTCCACTTTTGGTAGGTGACTGGCAGATGTATGGTTTTGAATTTCCTTTGACAGCATAACCATCAAGAATGAAGCAGAGTAACTTCAGTACACTGACTTAAACGCAAACGACAATACAGGAGGAATTTTCTTGGTCAACACACATTTGGGGAGAATAAGAAGAGATTAAATACTGAGCATTAAGTGGAAAGGTAAAAGAAAGAGGGAATTACAGCATCAAGGGAAGATATTTTCTCAGAATCAAAGTACAGCAGAAGACTTAAACTTCATTTCAGGTTCAACCCCGAAGCCTTATGTTGTCTGTTGGGAAGCAATGTCTGAATGCAGAGCAGTGGTTCTCAAACTGGTACGCATAGAATTGCCCCAGGCTCTGAAGCTACTGCTGCCAGGCCCCACTCCTAGAGATCCTGATCCAGTGCCTGGGCTCTTCGGGGGACTCTACTATGTAGCGGTACAGCTGGTTTCATACTGGATGGAAGGGAAGGGGTAACGTGGGTGTTATTTATTAAACTCCTTCAAACACCACCAGGAAGAATTCCCTTTCATTAAACATAGATTCCTTGAGGTGACAGTTTTAACTGGCCAGTATTGAGGGCTACATGTTTCTCTCTGTCTCTTTTTTTACAGCTCTTTTTGGGAACCAGAATGCTACAGAATGTAGCAATAAAGATTCCTATATTCAAATCTCTTTGCAGACATAATTGCCTGGGGGGGGGGGCAACTGCACTTGTGAAAACATTAGTGCATTCTAAACGAGCGCAGTTCTCATGAGAAAAGAGAGCAAAGTGTCTGCTCACAGAATTCCCACTCCCAGAATCCTACATTTTGATGGTCTCCACCCAAGAGCAGATGGCAATGACGGGGGTGCGGGCTCCTTGGAGAGGTTTTGTTGAGCAATGGTAGAGGTGACGAGCCCAGTCTTTGTGATTTGTCTCTGATTTCATTCAGCATCTATAGTCTTCCATTTCGCGGTCAGAGTTTTCAGAATTACAAAATCTGGGTGGGGTCACCTCACTCTGGCCATACGGCTATAATTTATTATATCATTCTTTAGCTGGGAGGGGCAGGGCTGACTATTTCTTCAGAAACCAGGTGATTGCCTTTTGCACCTACACAGACTTGGAGACTAGGACATACCTGATATTGTCACAAGGACGTTCAGTCCCTCTAGCACATCCATCTGCTGAAATCGCCTCCGGTTGATCAGATTATAGACTTTGCCTTGCCCACTTCTGTCCAAAAGCATCAGGCCATTTTCCGTTCCCACCAGGAGGTTGACACCTTCGAATTTAAGAAACACCCAAGACTGACTTTTTGGACTTTAACCTTCTGCATCTGGGGTTTCTGTTAAACCCAAGCAACTGTGCCTTGGAAATATAAATGAGGGGGTCCTCTTGTAGGGAGTGTATAAGTAGAAGCTCTGAATGGTAATTAAATCACTGTCCCTCTGGTAATGAAATTATGTTCTTTTATAAAGTGGAAGCAGCATTCATTACATTTAGCCATTTACTACCGAGCAGAGAGAGTCCTCAGAGAGCCAAAAGCACAGATGTGACACCAGCACAATTAGCCCTTATTCTCACCTTTTCTTGGCTTTCTCTGAAATCCCCAAGATTCACTCCCACTCCCATTTATGCCGTGTTTTCTAGTCTACCCACTTTCAACATGCAAGAGTGCCTATTTCCATGCACCACTGGAAGAAAAACCTAGGTTTCTACTCACACAAGGATCATTGAGAAGACAGCTCTCTTAGGGAAATGGTAAGTCAGTTTGAGAAAAGGTGTTGCTAGCCTGAGGCTAAAGGTTTTACTGACTATAAGGGACTTCTCAGGCATCTACCTAGTCCAGCTTGCTTCTCACACCGTAATCCCTGTAACAAAAGCTCTGGCAGTTAAGTGGTCTTGTCTGAATAGCTATAATCCTAAAGACTGACCCCTAGCAAATTATACCTCTGAACTCTCCAAAACACATATCCACATTGAGAAGTCTACTGTGTGATGGGTTATATTCAGGTAACTATATAACAGGTAACTTTATAGCTTCTCTCCTGCTGCTTGTTGTATATCTATCTTCTGAGTAAATGAATGTCTGCTCTTTTGACACAAATTATTCAATATTAAGCATGGCTACCTTGTTCTCCAACTACCTCTTCTGTAGGGGACACGGCCTTACCCTCCTCCATATCATACCGCCATGAAGTGATTTCTCTGCTACATATTCTCCCCACCCCCAACTGACAAATGCTTTTTGGCCTTATTAAATGGTGGTACCCCAAACCTAGCCTAGCGTTTTTGATGGGTACAGCTGTTCATGGGGATACAGACCAGGACACCTGAGCTGGATTCCCTCCATTTTGTAACAAAAACTCCCTAGACTAAGAATTTGGACTAAACAGAATTAAACTCTACACTTCGTTCCTTTGCCCCTTACCCCACCTTATAATTAACCTTTAACTTGTTACTAGTACATTTCTCTCCTACTGCATTTCTAGGAATTTGGAAAAATAATTATATTACATCTCTAACAAAATTCTCTGTGCTCCTTTGAAGTCGATAGCAAAACCAAAACCAAACATCTGCCGGTTGTTGCCAGCTGGCAGCCTGCAGAAACTCCCTGCAGAGACAGACAGAAACCTTGACCCACGGCTCCACACTGGTCGGCATCTTCTTGGATCTGAAAACGCAAAGCCCTCCATTGCCTTCACATTTCGTACCTCCTCACTTTCCTCCCCACTTTTAATCACAGCACTCCTGCCATTCAGAGGGCTGGTTATCAGGGTGTCCAGCCTGCCAACCCTCTTGGTGGCCAGTGCCAACAAATTCCTTTGTGAAAAGACATTTGTATTGTTCAGAGTTTGGCTTTCTGGGTGGTGATAGAAATACCCAGTTTGGTCACTTACACTTTGACAGAATCCTATCACATCTCTACTGAGGTCGAGGTTAGTTAAAACTTGCAGATCTTTTTCACAAGGACTACAGGTTGGTGTTTAGAACTAAAAGATAAAGTTCATGATTTGTTTTCCTTTTTAAGTTTTATCTGTGCCAAGTTTTATCTTGCTACTGCTAGTGGTATGGTCTTAAGCAACTCACTAAAATATCTGGAATTGTTTTTCCAGTATGAAATGAGGCAATGTTAGTGTATGATTGAGGGGTACCCAGGAACCCCAAAAATTGCATGCCCTAAAAGGGTACAGCCATCCATGAATACAAAGGCAAAGCAGAGAGAAGAAAAGATATTTTTAATAAAACACCCCAAATTACCCATCCTTTTCTGGGCAAATGGCTAGACATATAAGGTTGGTCCAAAGCAGGACCGCTGAGGCCTGTAAGTTTGCTCTAAGTCCCTGGGTACCTCCTCTACTGGTGAGGCGCCATCAGAAAGAGGTTCTGAAATACGACCCAGAAAGCAGGGGCAAAAAGAGATACCACATCAAGATAATGGCTGCCACTGTCAGCTTCTCACCATGTGTCTCTTCTAAGTGTCTCCAAATGTCTCTTTTCCACGTGTCCCTTTTCATATCTCCCTTCCAGTTGTACCAGGGTGCAATTGCAATTTGGCCACAGAAGCAGGAGCGCTCTCTTTCCTAGCCCTCTTGTCTTCCTTGATATATATATATATATATATATATATATATATATATATATATATTCACCTGGTCACTTAGCCCTGTCCCCTGCTTTCCAATAGCTAGTCCAAGGCAGCTGCATGTAAGTGGGGTAGGGGGTACCTCCCCTAACAATCCCTCCCTTTCATTCCCACCCCCCCCCACACACATTTCCTATGGTGACAAAGATCTGGGGGAACCTGGTACTTCCCCTAACAATAATATCATTACTTCCCTTACTGGATGTCATATGGATGACAGAGAACAGAATTTGGGGCACATTACATGGTGCTGGGCACACTGTTGGTGTTAGGTTGTAGCTAGTTTTGTTGTTGGCTTAAGCCCATCCAGTTACTTGGCAAGGTCCTTCTAAATCTGATAAGCTATTTTAGGCATTAGATTATCACTTCTTTCTACATGTAAAATTACTGTTGATCTCTCTGAGGCTAAGACAGGTTGAAGCCAGGTCTCTAACATCTATGATTCAATCAGTGGACTTCTGATAGGGAGCTCGACATGATTTTAAAATTTGAGGATCTTTTCACAAAGAGTGGCAAAAAGTATCACTTACCCCACAGAGCTGCACAAAGTATTTCTGAGTTGAATCGCTTCTTGTATTTTCTGATTTCTGGTGTGTCGCTATGAGGCCGAATGTTGGTTGGGTTTACATTTACCACTGAGATCTTTCTTGCTTCATTGAGTTTGGCCTGTTCTTGCCTAAGAAGTTCGCTAGTAAACAGAGCTTTGAGAAAGAGAATCGGAAAAGTCACTGGCATCTTGAAAAATAACCAATGGAGCTATGGAGAAGAGACTTCAAAAAACTGTGACTTCTCCTTGTTTAGTGTGCATTGTAGTAAAGGTAAAGAAACTCTGAAACTATGTGTATTTTATACATTTTTTTTTTAGTAGACTAAAGTGTAAGTCACTCATAGATGCAGTATTTTTATGTATTAGTAAAACATAGGCATTACATGGATGGTTTAGAGCATTGGTATTAAAATCATGAAATTAAATACACCATCTTCTGTAAAATATGCAGGAGAGATTTACTCTTTGAAATTCCACATTGTCATGACAAAAACTGGCCTAAGCCAACTCTGATGATTAGTGAGTTGAAGAAGTCTAGAAAGCAAAACTCTCCTCAAAATCAGCCAGACCTTTGCAGTGGGAAACAAACACACAGAATACAACACAACTCAAGAACACTTATTAAGTGTCTACTGTGTGCACAGCATTGTACCCAGAAATTGATTTTGAGAAATATGCAGTATGTTGGGAGGTCTCTGAGGAATAGCTTTTCCCAGAGTGCCTGGATACCTCTGGGTTCCTACCAGAAGCAAAAGAGAAGAGATGAAAAAAAAAGAAAATTTTGTTTTAGGGATCCAATAATAATAATAATAATAATAATAATAATAGTAATAATAATAATAACAACAACAATAATAATAATAAGATAGAGCCTAACAGAATATCACTTAATTATCAAACTAATGATTTATTTCATTATGTGACCACATCAGAAAGAAACACCAAGCTATTTCTAAAACCTTGGGATCTTCTAGCTTACCCGTAGCTGATGATTCTTCATCCTCTTCATCTTCATCAGTGGGGGATGTCTGGTATACTCTGGGATCCACAAAGGGGGTGAAGGAGGCCTTAGTACTGCTCCCCATGCCATACTGATAAAAAAGCAAGAAGATTAGGAAGAGCAGATAAATACTGCATGAATAAAAAATGACAACAATATTTACTGTGAATTGTAAAATGATTATAGAGTCTTTAATCTATCCAGCTGTTCACATTCTAATTTCCTAGTCAAAGTGTGTGCCTCTCTATTCAGTTTCTCCTGGTATTTGCAAAGTTTCATTAATTATCATTCTGTAAGAGTTGCAGGGAGCAAATTACATTTTAGACCACATGTGGTCCAAATATCTTAATATCTGGTTAGATGACTGGTGATAGAGCTTTTCTTTCCCTTGAAGTAAAAACGATTTCATCTTGTCCAAATGGTCTTAAGAAAAGCTGACACAATTTGTTGGGGGAACAGCATGTCCTGAATGGACTCCACCCACTGATGTTTTTTGGACTCCAACCCCAGCTTCATGCCAAAAAGACCCCAGGCACTGAGGATTACAGATCCCATCATGCCATGAATCTGCCATCACTCTTGCCTTCCTGAAGGGGGGACTGTGGGAAGTAAGGATGGAGGTAAGAAGCCACGTTTGGTATAAAACCCAAACATATGTGGGCCTGCCCTCACTTGGTTTTTGCCTGCCTTCAGTGTGCTCTTGGGGTCCCAGCTCAGACAGTGTTACCAGTACGACATATTCACCAATAATCTCTTTCTCTTTCTCACCCCAACCTCATTCCTCTTCTTTTCATTCCCCTTTGTAAATAAACCTTTTATTAACCTTTCTATGTGTACCTGCAGTTGGGTTTTGTTCTATGTTTTTTTAAGCACATGAGTAAGGATCAGGACTCACATCTAGGCCACCCTGTTTCCTTTTAGGAGTAAGGTGGCATGTTTACCTAGCAGAGCTTCATCCTGAACACACCACCAGCCAATGTTCCCTCTAACAAGCTGGCCTGATGATGTAGGTGATTGATGTTGGCTCAACAACTCTTAAACTCTTTTCCTCAGGGAGAATTTCATCCAGAGACTAAAGATTTTTCCTCCCCAAGATAGTTTTCTTAAATTGGTACTAATATTTGCATGCCTTATTTAGGGGTTTCAGGAAGATACTATATTTGAAGGCTTAATTAAAAAATAGTTCTCAAGGGCTTGGACTGTACCATGAAAAATAAAATTAAAACTAGTATAGGAAACAGTAAGCTGCATCATATTTCATATTTGAGTTTTGTTAAAGGAGAGTAAATAGCTATTTCCTCATTTTGTCTGTCTTCTTCATTCCTTCTACTCAAGTCCTTTTAAGCTCACCAACAGAGGGCCTCCCTGGTGGCTCAACAGGTTAAGTGTAGCTCTATTAAGCTATCCAGAGCCACTGCAGCATGAGTTCTATTCCCAGCCAGGGAGATTCCCCTCATGGTGCAGCAGACCTCTTCTGCCTCGCCTGCTGCTCCCCTCAGCAGTGTACTGCCTATTCTGCCTATTCTGCTCCCTGCTCTGTCTCTGGTGAATCCTCTCACCACCCCGCACCTCTGGCCTACACCCCAGCTTGTATGCATAAATAAATAATCTTTAAAAAAAAAAAGTCACCAACAGACCTGCATTCAATATAATAACTTTTTTTTTTTTTTTTTTTTTTTTGGTGGCAGGGGGCAGGGTTTATATTTTTAGTTTTAGTTTTAGGTCTTTATTTAAAAAATAAAACCAACATCCAAAAACCCCTTAACACAAAAGAGAAAACCACAAAAATCCAACTCATTTAATTCAAGATTTTTTCCTCTACCATTTGAAACCAAAACCATTTCATCTTCCACAAGGTAAGATACTCCCTATAAACAGGGAACTTTCACATACATGATCTCCTGATCTTTAAAGTGTGTGAAGGCGTTGGGGTACGTATTGACATTCTACTTAGAGTTGGGGCAGCAGCAGAATTTGAGCCAAGATCCAGCCCAATGAGTTCTTTTTGGTACCAATAGAGGTATTCAGGCAGAAAAACCTCCCCATATGACATGAAGCTAAAATAGGGTGCCGTATTTTCCAATGTGCCTCTGGTCTTTTCCTTGGGGCAAACAAAGTTCATCTGCTCTTTAACTTTAGAATACAAAGCATTCAGAAAAGTAAGCACATGACAACAACAACAACAAAAATAGTACATACGCTTTACAAACACTGCTGGGGCTTATGTATGATTCACAGGACTCTCTATGAAATATGACCAAGCACCATCAATACATCCAACTGGTCAATGTCTGTCAATGACATCTATGAACACTGCCTAGTAAACTGTGTTATTTTAGATTTTCTTGGGGCTGTTTCTATCTAGGAAAGGCATTATCCCATTTCTCCTTTACTCACACAATTTGGAGTTTAGCAAGATGAACACTTAGAGAACAAGAGCATAGCTATTAATTTTACTCATCATAAATCATTTCAGCTTCATTTATTTTAGGTCAAACTGAGTGTGACAAAATTTATGCAAATATGAACTTTAACTATTGGCTTTGGAGTCTTTATGCTAAAGTGTCAATCACTGGCTTGGGATGTAGGAGACCTTAACTCTGTCATCAACCTGCTGTACTGGCTGTGGGCAGGTCACTAAACTCTCTCTTGCCTTAGTCCTCTCATTTATAAAACAGATATGGGTCTATGTGGCACCTGAGCAATGTCTACTGTTCTGCTTCTGTGATTTCCTCTATTTGAGAATGTGTATAATAGGAGCTAAAGAATAGAACCATGTCTTAGGGAGCTTGGCAAAGCCTCATTCTTGAAATGAGCAGGGTTTCAGATCCCCTGCTGAGAACAGAGCTGTCCTGGCTTTGGCCCAGCACCTACTTCAGTCCCGGAGTCCATTTCTTGGGGATGGGTGGAGACACGCCCTAGGCCCTCAGTCGGGGTCCCAGCTGGGGAATGGCTCTGCTGCACCAGGTCTGGGAGGTTGATGTGGCCGGCAAAGCCATTGCTGTCACTATGGCCAGATCGTTGCTTCTCTCCGGATGTCTGAGGGGGAAAAACACAGGGGGATTAGAGAGAAAAGGCAAAGGCTGCTGCTGAGTATGTCACCCATCCCACAATACTGAGCAATAGTCTCCAACTGACCCATCAAGGTGTGGGACGGTAATATTCAAATTTTTATTTAACCTAACAAAAGAAAAAAGTCAAGCTTTGCTCAAGTTTAGTATATGGATGGACGCTGAGTTCATGTAGTTGCTTTGATCACCTCACTGCCCTGGTCTTTCCTTTCTGGAGTCTTTCCTGGTCCTGCAATTACAATTCTGCACTGGAGTGAAAGGAGGTGTTAATAGGGTGGTCCCAGAGGAAAAGGGGAGGTTCCAGGTTCTCTGCCCTGCTCAAGGAAGGGTGGAGCTGAGCAGGGAGAAGGAGAAGCTGGAGAGAGACTGAAAAGGAAGGAAAAGAGATGGAGAGCCAGAAGGAGACCTGAGGAGGCACATGGAGCAGAGAGACATGTGAAGAAGCTGCACCTGCTTCTTGATTTTGGCTGAAACAGATGTGGGTGAGAGACTTGTGGAAAGGTTAACAATGGCAGCTTTTATCTAGATTTTGATTTTTCTCCTTCTATCACAGATGTGTTGGGGCCCTTTTCCACCTTTCCTATGGGTCCCCAGCAGGAGGTGCCTTAGACTTGTGGCAGGCTTTTGGGCTCCAGTGGCCCTGCTTTGGGCCAACCCTGTTTGGCTGGGCATTTACTGATGAGGGGATGGGTAACTTCCAGTGCTTGACTTGTAAACTATATTCTTTGCCTTCTCATTATTGCACACTAATTGTATTAAAGTTCCCTTCCATTAAAGGTCTTACACACTAGAGTATGTTTTGTCTTGATGCGCCAGATGGCAGAAACTAGAGTGGGCAGGCTTGGGGGATCTGGTGTATCCCTCACCTTAATCTGTAATACTGGCATTTTTAATTTTCTTTTTCAAGCTGAAACAGACTCCCAAGTTCCTAAATAAGAACGTGTAACTGACGTTTCCAGGAGACATGAGAAGTAACTGGAAAGGCTTAGCACCCTCAGTGCTTCTTGGCGGCCTGTTCCTGGACCATCGCCTGTGTGGAGAGGGCCAGCGCGGCGCTCATCTGAGCATGTACCAGTGCTGAAGTGCAGAGCTGGACTTTTTAATCTCTAAGCGACATTTAGTGGGTTCAGCCCTAATTTAGCTTATATATACATATAGGGCATTTCTCCTTCCTTTCAACTTCAGATGAAATACTGAAAAGCTTTTTCACATTTCCCTCCCTCCTCCACCCCCCAAGTAGTATAAATCACACATTGTCTCTTTAGAGTTTTGTGGTCTCTCTTACATCAGCAGCATACTGCCTCAAGCCAAAAACCCAGCAGACACATCAGTTATCAAAGAAAGACCTGAATAGGCTAAGAAGGGAATGGCCCAGATGTGAGAATCCAGCAATGACCTTTGAACCTTCCCACTCCAGAGTCATCACCCTGTTCATCCATCCAGGACCTTCCTAAAATTAAATAACTTCTATGTGCAAGGAACTCTGCTGGGAACACAAAGATGAATCAACAACAGTTCTGCCTTCTAGAACCTCATTAACAAAGCCCCCACCAGCTCTACAATTTCCACACCCTCATAGTTCCCTCGGAGGTGGGCACTAAGATGTGTAGGACCGTGGTAAACACTTCATGTATGGTATGCCATTGAATCCTCACAGTAATACCAAGGTTAACTTCCATTTCCCCCATTTTACTGATGGAAAAACTGCAGTGAAAGAATTCAGTGAACTTTCCCAGATGGACACAGGTTGTAAGAGGTGAAATCGGGACTTTAAATAAAGCTGACAGCAAACCCTAGGTGCTTGGGCAGCTTCTGTAGTGGGTGGTTCTGCTCCTGGCCACAGCTGAAGGGACTAGGAGTGCATTTTTGGTTAAGCAAGTTCAGATCTGTGTTTTCATGTTAGATCTGAGGGATACTAGTCAGTGTCTCCTGGAAGTGGAACTGGGATACAGTGAATATCTTGTAATGGGAGCAGGAAAGGCACGAGCATGTGTTTGCTGAAGAAAAGGAAGTTGGTCTGTGGAGAGAGAGAACAAAGGGGAAATATGGAGGAAAGGTGAGATGAAGACAGGAGAGCCAGAAAATGGAGAGCCAGAGATGAGCATGTGGGAAGCTGGTGAGCTCCTGATCATGTTTTAGTTCCTGGTTCCAGTGCTGCATGAGGGCCCAACTCACTGTCTGACGTTCCTACCATGAAATACCTTTCAATCTTCAGTCCCTGATCTCTGAGTCCTATCTGCCCTACTCTCCTTTTCCTTGAGATGTTTTATTTGGGTTCTTTTTCCTGTTATTTGTAATCAAGAGAGCTTTCATGGTGACAAACTAGTGTTCTGGTTCAGTAGGGTTAACATTCTGGCTCAGTAGGCTGAAGATATGCTGGAGAGATACCACCTGGTCAGTTAGGAAGATGGTATGGACAAAGGTCCATGGAATCCCAGGAGAGGATGCAAGAGAAAGGAAAGGCTGAGCCAGATACACAGGTCTTACGGGTGAACACTGGGAAAGAGTGAAGAATAGCTCTTCTGGCAGAGGGGTCCCTATGAACAAAGTGGCAGATGATGGCTAGGAGGTGTGTTCTAGAACTAGAATAAGGAAAGGCCCTATAGAGAGGAAAAAGCAGGTAGAAGGGAAGGTAGAGCCACAGGGATAGTGCACAACAAAGGCAATTTGTGCATTTGATCATGGGTAGTAGAGTCAATATGCTCTTTAGAACAATCTAGAACACTAACATCAGGATGAACTGAGGAAGTTCTTCTTGATGTTCAACTTGGAGAACTGAA
Source organism: Scalopus aquaticus (assembly GCA_004024925.1). Classification (NCBI taxonomy): domain Eukaryota; kingdom Metazoa; phylum Chordata; class Mammalia; order Eulipotyphla; family Talpidae; genus Scalopus; species Scalopus aquaticus. The sequence continues at coordinate 29,448 of PVIJ01000273.1, forward strand.
CTGTTAATAGCATCCCATAAAGTAAGTTCTATTATAATGAACTTTATTTTATTTTCTTCTTATTTTGTCTTTTTAATACTTACTTTTAATGGACTACTTAAGTTTTGCTCATTTAAAAGCCCACATTTGGGAAAGAGAATTAAAAAATTAAGAGGACAAAAAGATTTGAAGGCACTCAATAGATCAAATTCATGTAAGATATTGGCGAATGATATTTCAAAATGATTGGTTCTGGTCATAGAATTCTGGAATGCTTTAAATAATAGGAAACAATTCAGATGTGAATGGCAATTGAACTAAAGTATCTATTTCAAAGTACCGATTCTGTCATAGAGACTTGAGCAAATTTTAAACCACATTAGAAATTGCACTTCTTGTACTTGGAATCAGAGAGTAACTCATTCTAGACCACTTTTCTCTCCTGTTTTTCCAAGTGACAAGCTACAGTGATAGAAGTCTTCTACACTTCCATTGAAAATATCCATTTATACACCGGGAGATTTATTTGCCAGCTATCCTCAATGTCAACCTCAGCAGCCAAGTCCATTTTTCTACTTGGGTTTACGTGAAAAGACTTTTTAAAGCTGACTTGAAAGATCAGAGAAGCCATAAAGAGAAACTCTAGCAAGTTGCTTTGTGAAATGCACTTCCAGTTATAGCCCTATTGCCAATTATTACTGCAAAGACCTATTCATCTCAAAACTACAATTCCTTTCTTTCTTACAAAACTAAGATGACCTCTGCCTTTTTGTAGAGCACGGGTTTCCCAATTTTATCCTCATTGAGGGAGAATGACAGATGATATACGTTTATGTTTTAGAAGGAGTGGAGAGTAATAAGTAAAAGGACAACTCCATGGAGAGAGTGAAATAATGTAAAATAGTTAATATTTATTGAAGGCTCACATTAAGTAACTCATTTAATTTCCCAATCTTGAGTCACATACTATTATTTAGTATTATAAGGTGGTTCTGGAATAATGAATAGCATACTGGAATTCTAGTGATGAAAGTGTACAGATGATAAAACGGATGTGGGGAGACATCTGTCACTTTTGCCCAATGTCATCAGCCATTACTCTCCTCCCAAACAAAGTCCTGCTGTCAAACTTTACATGGTGATGACCAAGTTAAAAGGAAGATGGATTCTGATTGATCACGGCTTTGTGGATGGCAGACACGATGGGATACTGCATGTTGGAAGAACACATGAATAGAAGCATATCTCCTACCACCCCCACAGCAAAATGATTCTCCAAGATTAAAAAAAAAAACAAAACATAACAAAATGACCCAAAGTGCAAAGGTGTGTTTTTAAGTAGATCTACATATTTCTTTGTTCTTTCCCCCAAATTACTCAATGGTCATTTGAATGCTAATCTAACTAGATAAGATGATAATCATTTCTTGGAACTACTAAGTATTTTCTATATAAGGTCTATGAGGATAACCCACAAGGGGAAGAGGCAGAAAAAGGCGACTGATGCCATTCAGAGACCATTCATTTGTTTTCCTGTGTAAGAAACATCTGGGTTTGCCAGTTTTGTAGCCTCAGGCTCAAGTTCTATATTCTGATTTGCATAGTTCCTACTGAAAAATTTGGACTAATGTAATTAAATCACACTGCAAAAGCTTAGGAGGATACAGAAAAGAAGGCAGCAGGCAATTAAGATAACCCAACTATTTAAAGCACAGCCCCCCTCCCCAATTTCCTATGCTTAAAATACATGCTGTAAGCATTTTCTGCGAAAACGCCAATGTAAAAAAGCACTAAAGACATGCACTTCTGCTGGACAATTTTTACGCTGACTTACCTCTCTTATCATCAAGGTTCCTTCTCTTGAAATACTGCTGCTGAAAGTCTCGGCATGAGAGGTCTCCAGCCCGTGCGTACCCACCATCCCCACGTTGTACTGCTCGGTGCTCCCTGGAGCTCCAGTTGGTCTGAGGTAGGAAGCAACAACATTCATGCTCAGGGAGATATGTTTAGGAAACCTGTTTCTTGTTCACGTTAATTTTTTTTATCATGATAAAACACACATAATATTTACCGTGTTAAGCAAAATTAGTCAAAAGGAGAAAGATAAATATCAGATGGTTGCATTTATACATGGAACATAGAGAAACTGAATAAAGAAAGGGTCAGGACAAAACCTGCAAGCTGACCATATATCTGAGGCACACAGGAGAGTGGGGGAGAGGGGTCAAAACAGGGGAGTGTAGAGCACAAGGGACTGTGGTGATCGATCTCTGGTGCTGTGGGCAGAGAACTACGGGGTCTACACCTGAAGGGATAAATCAAATACTGTCCAAAAATGAACAATGATGTGAGAAAATAAATAAATTTAATAAAAATATTCAATCCTTCCCTTAAAGGGAAAATTAATCAATTAATCAAGCCTTAAAAAAAAGCATTTTAAAGTGTACACAGCAGTGGCCTGAAGTACATTCCATATTAATTTTAAATGTTTCACTGATGCCCGAGCTGGCGTCCTCCTTCTGCAGCATCCCCCTCTCAACCTCTAGTCCACCAGCAGCCGGGTGAGTGAGCTTCCTGCTTTTTGAGGAAAATCATCACCGCAGTCACTGTCAGAACCCACCAGGCTCTGCAAGATCTCCAAGTCCTTCTCACTTGGACCATTAGACACCTTGTCCAGGTTTCTGAACATGGTATTCTTTTTGCCTGGAGTCTCCTCTCTCCCCCTGGCTCCTGGCTGCTTCCCTCATACATCAGATTTCATCTCAAATGACACTTTCCCTGAGACCCCCTCTCTAGCTCCCTCTGCCTCACCCTAACAGCCCCTCTCTTTATCTTCACCTCTTCTTCTTAATAATTCTTATCACAATGTGTAGTTCTATCTTTTAAATTCCCTTTTAACTGTTTCCTTCTCTCCGATTAGAACATAAGCTTGTGAGGGCAATTGGCACCCTTTGTTCATGACTGACTAGGACCCAGCACAGAGTGAGGCGCACAGCAGAAACGTAAGACACAATCACTTGATAAATAGGTTTGACACTAAAGAAGAAATGTCAGTGACAGACACTCTGGGTGATGAAGGCATGCACCAACCAGGCTGTTTAACAGCCTTCGGTACCAATAGAAACCTCCGGAAACACCCCACATCATGGTGTATTTAGGTATCCTTCTTGCTTTCATATTTAGGATATGATGGAGAAAGCAACAGGATGTCAACAACGCTGAGAGCAGAGACTGAGGCTCTCGTGTCCTGCACTACAGACCAGAGCCCCGCGGGAAGACGTCAAGGCTTGTTTCTCTTAGTAAGTGTATTAACTGCCTCTTTTATCATTTTGTTTTTTAATTGCTTGTTATATATTTATAAAAATATCTCTGGTCTCTGTGGTCCTATCCCAGGATTGATGAAGTATTCAATCCAGAAGAAACATGCTACATTTATGACATCTGTTGGACAGAGAAGACATCTGTCAAGGATTTTTATCCAAAATAGAGAGGCAAAGAATAAGAGGGCTGTCAGCCAATGTTACAGCAACAAAAAAAGAAATTTAAAATAAGATTAGAAGGTGAGTACAGGTCTATGGTAAGGGTCAAGGGTGTTCTGGTGGTGTGTGTGGTGTGGTGTGGTAACAAATATCCAAGGAGGTGTGAACCTCTACTCTTAAATCATCTGCAGTGTTGTGAACCAAAGTTATGTGAATCAAAAAAAAGCTAATAAAGTAGAAACATTAAAAGAAAACTATATAGCAAATAGCTTACTTTGCAATTAGTCAACTGGAGCAGTGGATTGAATCTGTGCAAAAATGGTTTAGGACTGATGTGTTTGAGGAGAAATCCCAAAGACAAATTTTCAATATTTCCTTCCTAGAAGGGAGTTATGAATAATGTTCCAGAAACACAGGAAAAGATATTGCTGCAATGAATTTCTGCCAAATTGCTAGACTGGTAAGTCAGAATAGTTCAAAAAATGTGATATTTTTACTCCTTTAGTTGAAATTTTGGGTTTTTTTCTGGCATGTTTTTTCTTTTAGCTGGTTTAAATACTTGTTGGGAACATGATGGTATGAAACAAATAAATTAGTAAGTGAACCATTTATCAAGGATCAAAGCTTTCTAAGATAGGAGTTACCTTCTTCTTCATCATTCAGGTGTTCGTTGCCATAGCCAGGAGCTAGACTGATTGATCTGGTGGCCACCACCAGGCTGGTATCGTATAATCCAGTGCTCCTCCCCCATTAAGGAGTCCCAGGGGAGTTCAGAGATCAAGGATATTTGGTACTGCTTGTTTTTTTTATCTTGATATCCTGATTTTAGCCAAATATTTGTCAAAAATGTGCCCCCAAAGGATGAATTTTAATGACAAAAATATTTTCTAGTGCAATTTTCAGTAAGAACATGTCTTGATTAACTGTCCACTCATCTCAGTTAAACTCTATCACAGTTTTGCATTCTCATTATTATTGTACTAAAATTATCATGACTGGTTCCACTGTTTTTCTAGGCAAATCTTATAGCAAAGATGTGACACATTGCTTTCTTTGTTCATGTCATCTTTCGCAGGCTTCCGTGGTCACAGCTTCTACCAAGCCCCGTTTTCCCTGGATAAGGTTTAAAGGTATAATTTTTCAAGCATCTTAAGAAAACCCATAAGTCACTTCTTACCTCTCAAATTTTTTTTTTCTCAATTTTCTTTTATTAGCTCTCAAATTCAATGATTACCCTTTGGCATTTGTGTTGTCGGCCTCTTTCCTGTGCCCGTTATTACTGTTTACGTTACTCCTTCCTTCTCTACTCCATTGTCTTCAGAGAGACATTTGCCTGGTTTTCCTTTTACCCCTTTATTCCCTTTCCTTCATGAGTGCTTCTTAAATGCTACTGATCCCTAGGATTCTGCCCTACATCTCCTTTTGGCAAGCTCCTATCTACCACATTGTAACCATTACCCACATGTGCAATTTTGGCATTAGGTTTACTTTAATTTTGTTAGAGCACAAAGAGTGAACTTTGCCGCAAAAAAATTTAAACACATCATTGAGGAGACTGGAGCAGCCTAGGAAGCAAAATGTATTAAATAATCTCACTGAAAGAGAACAGGGGGAAGCTGTTGACAGAAGTAACTCTGGAAATAAATGGAATCTATAAAACTGAAAACTAAAGGGAAAAGAAACTGCACATAAGCATTGTGCTCCAGTTGATAAAGTTGGTTACCATGAGATGCAGGTTGACTGTTCTGATACTGCTGTACACCTACTGTGCTGTAAATGCACTGTACATATGCACCATATGTATACATGAACTGTAAAGGATGGCAGATTGTGAGAGCCAATTTCCTACTGTGGAAATGGGAATTCACAGGTAAGCAAGGTGAGGGTGCTAGAATGATCCATGTGGCAACAGAACAGAGATGAAGACATTAGGGTGAACTCATATTTAAATTAATAAAGACACAGATGGCTACAAACAGAAATATATACATAGATATGGGAACATATATAGGTTAACGAATACACATGTATTTCCTTTTTTCTACTAGCTAAGAGTGCCTAAAAGATGACAATGCAGTAGCAAAGAGCACATCTAATGCCCAAATCTTATTTCTAGTATCTTTCATTCACAAGAAGAATCAACACTCCTTGGAAAAAAGGCTGACTCCAGGATTTGGACAGGACACACACAAGATGGGCCTAGGGCATCTTAAGCTATCAAAAAGTGCTTGAGGTGGGTATGCCCCTAAAAGGGACAAAATAATTAGCTAAGGTGAGCTTCCAATGGCTAAAGTTGAAATAATTTGAACTACGATAGCAAGAACTATTAGATCATAATCCAAAGTACAAAATAAATATCCATTAGTCTACAATGATAGAAATAAATTATTGAATATATTAGTAATTGGAGAAGAGGGAAATCTGTGTGCTAGAGAATTCCAAATAAATTATGTAGATACTCTGCCCTAAAGGAGTGCAATTTCCAACTCCTTGAGTGCAGTCTGTGCACATGGCTTCTGTCCAAGGAGTACAGTGTGGCGAGGAGGGGAAGATCACTTTACAGTGAAGAAGCCTGACAAGCACCACCTCAGCCAGATGATCAAGGTCAACATTCAGTCATAAGTCATGCTGATAAGATGTAATGCAAGGGGGGTTACCTCTGTGACCTTCCTCCCCCAAATTCATAGCCCTTGTCTAATGATGAGAATATCATTGGATAAATTCCAGTAGAGGAACATTCTGGAATATATCTAATCAGTACTTCTAAAGACTGCCAAGTTCACCCAAAACAAGGGCAGTCTGAGAGACGGTCATAGTCCAAGAATAAATAACTGAGTGTAACGTGGTACCCTGGATGGGAGCCTGTATCCAAAAAAGGAAACCTGTATAAAGTACAGATTTTGGTTTAAATTTTCCAATACTGGCCCTCTAATTTTAACACGTGTGTGAGACTAACGTACCTGCTAATACCAGGGCAACTGCAGTGGGTGGAGGGAAGGATGGGAAGTCTATTATCAGCTCAATTTTTCTATAAATCTAAAAATTCTAAAAATAAATTTTATTATAATAAATGGAAAGAAAAGCAACAATTAAAAAAAAAATAAAACACCAAGGCCAGGTAAAGCTGAACCTAAAAACTAATTGTTGAAATCTGACTATAAAACTAAGGTTACTAGATGGGGAGGGGAAGGTCAAGGACAAAGTAGAGGGAGCACATAATGGACTATGGGGCAGGACTATGAGTGCTTTGATGGGGCTATGGTATGAACAATTGGGGAGGGGATCCTCCCAAAATACAAAATACAAATGTTACCTTGATAAAAATTTAAATAAAAAAACCAAAACAAAACAAAACAAAAAATCACTAAGACTAAAACACCAACTATAACATGACAGAGTTAAGTAATTCTTTGTTATAAAAATTACTTTTCCAATATAGAGTCTAGGTAAGAAAAATTGTCCAAATTCCTATAAAGACTGTAAAAAACAAAACATGTCAACAAATTAAAAAGGAAAATATAGAAAATTTACTGTAATTAGGCCACAGATTTAGAGCAGTAATTATCTCTAATTGGATTTGTCAAAGTGTTCCTGGAGGTATTGATTTAATTCAATTTAATACACATTTATCGAACACCTCCTGTATGAAAGGCCCTTGGTTTGGCACTGGATAGTGGATTAAAAGCAAGAGAAGACATGGCTCCTGAGAGAGGTTAGCAACTGAAAGAGCGTAAAAACATAACACAAATACTAAGGGCAGGATGTAAATGAGAATGTGGGACACAGAGCAAGGGCATTCCAAGAAAAATGCCAGGGCATTTGCAAAGTCTGGGGAGGAGGTCTTGGCTGGAGCAGTCGGGGTAGTCATGGGCTGCAGGGATGAAAATGGTTGTGGAGTGCAAGGAACAGAGCAGGACCACGGCCACCTTCTGCATCCCTCAGGCAGAGCCTGGACGAGGGCTGGAGGCAGAGGCCAGGGGACAGGGGAAGCACTCTCCTGGCTGGGCAACGGCATTCTAGTGGGAACGGAGGGAGAATTACTGTTCTAAATCTGTGGCCTAGTTACAGCAAATTTTCTATAGTTTTCCTTTTAATTTGTTGGCATGTTTTGCTTTTTACAGTCCTTATAGGAATTTGGACAATTTTTCTTAACTAGACTCTATATTGGAAAAGTAACTTTTATAACAAAGGATTACTTAACCATGTAAAGTAACTGGAGGTTTTGCGAATGTGCAAACCCAGGGACTACTTTAGCGTAGGTAGTCCGGGAGATCCAGACCGCGTCTCACACGTGCTGTTCTGAAATGAACCCTGGTACTTGAGGAAGGATGGCAATACAAAACGATGGTTCCTTGGCATGCCTGATGTGAAGCAAATGAACTTCAGAGACCCTCCTTCTTTTCCTCCTATTCTATAAAATTTTTCTTTCTCCCAATTATAAAAGTAGTACATGCTCAGCATAAAACTGGAGCTACATATAAAATGAAAAGCCCTCAGAGTTGTAGAATGCAGAGGTCATCACTTTTATAATTTTGCTCCATTTCTCTCCATTCATTATTTTTCTATGTGTGAGGCACTGGGAATAGTGCAACTGATTAGCTGGGGAATACAATCTCAGTTAAGGACACTCTTGTAGATTTTTACTATACTATAAATATGAAATCGGTCCCGTGCATGGAAAGAGCTGGTTTACGCATTCGGGTCTACCATTGCTTGTCTGAATGGCTGGGCTCCATTTCTGAGAAGCACTTTTGTATAAACTCATGGTAGTGAACTGTGTTGTGATATACTTTCATTTTTTGCTCTAAAAATACATAGCACAAAAAGGAAGGGCTTTTTAACATTAGAAAATAAAAGTGACAAGAATATGTATAGGAAGCATTTTATCTCCAAAATACCCTATTCCTGAAGAACCAATTGTTTTATAATGGATTTTTTAACAATGTGAACTTACTTAGGTCATACGACTTTGATGCTGTAGTAGAACAGACTATGTATTTGATGTTCACGAAGAATATACATCCTTACCAAATCAGAACAAACACAGACACACGCTTGCATCCTGTTTTTTCTCTGCATGTAACTCATTGGTAATTAAATATCTGAAATACTCTTTAATGCATGTGTATTTCAATCTGTCCAAAATTTACCAGTTATTTAAGGGGCATGTCAAATTTTGCCTCCCCGAGAGCAATCAATGATAGTCATTTCTCATTCTCAACTGGATCAAAGTAACTGATTATCTGATTTACTTTATTAGTCTCTAGTCTGTTCTCTTTCAAAATCATGTTGCTGAAAATATTTCTCTTCAACAAAGCATGTCACCCCTTAGCTCAAGAGACCTACAATGATTCCCAAGTGGCTAAACGAGAAAGTACCTACTTCTTGGTCTGATTCACTAGCTGGACTTTCCTCCCATAAAACCTACTTTCCCACCACACTCAACCTTTATTTCTATTCCCTCTGACTGGGATTCTAATATTGCCCCATATTCCTTTCTATCTTGTTGACGGTATTTATGGACACATCTTTTCTCTGGATAAGGCTATAAACTCTTTGAAGCCAGGACTTATAATTTCAGTTCAGAGCAATTAAATGCAAATCAAAGTAACTGAAGACCAACTCTAATCTAGACACCATGCAAGGTATTAAGAGTAAAGAGATGAATGAGATACAGCCTTCATCCTCAGAGATCTCACAGTCCAGAGAGGGAGGCGACAGGCCAGAAACCATCCTGATTTAAGGTACAGCGTGGATCAGCAGGAGTCCACATGCAGACTGTGGCAGTTCACATGAGGGAAAAGTTACACGCAAGGACTCTATCTGTGGATGGGATGTAGGTGATTTCTAAAGGAATAGAAGAGTCCTAGGCAGCAGAAAGGAGGCATGGCACAGTTTATTCAGGAAATGTTAGAAAAGTGATTGTTTCTGTAGTGGGATAGAGGTCACAAACTTTCCTTTAGAGGCAGATGGATAAACCCCACTTACAGTCTTGTAAAATATGCAGGGAAGCTTAAAAACCCAATGAGATTTAACATCACCTCAAAGCACTCTTTGGTTATTCTTTGATCCTTTGGGTATACTTAAAAGTAATATTTATATTCCTTTATATTCCTTTCCCCGTATAATATTATTGCTTTTCTCCAACTAGAGAATAAATTTTTGGAAGGCGGAACTCAAGTATGGAATATCTGAATGTCTCAAGCCCTCAGTATGGTGTCTAACACATAGTGACCATTTAACTAGTCTTTTATTTTTTTTATAATTTTTAATTTTTTTTATTGCTTTTCATATCTTTTACATTTTGTATTCCCCTTGGGTAACCCACCACCAATTCACCCGTGACCCATCACCATGGTTCCTTGTGCCCTTTTCTACCCCATTTTGAGCCCTTATCCTCTCCCTCCCTCTCTGGGTGTCTCTCTTATATCTACTGTCATTCTGAATGTTGTATGCTTAGTACTTAAAGGGAATTTAAAACATCTGTTAGAAGAATTAACCAATGCTGAGTCAAGACAAAAAATGGAAAGGAACAGCATATTTTGCAGAAATGTTCTGGATTAGTGATTTTGCCTCTAGAACAATTTTATTCGCTATTAAAGACCAATTTAATGCAATTTGTTTTGAAATGTCATATTTTGGCATACTTACAGTTGCCAGCAACTGGGTAATCAACACTAAAATAACAAGTATGGATTTTCAGCTATGGCAATTGGATTTGCCCTCAGAATTTCTTATATTTAATCATCCTTAATAAACTACATTCCCTGCAGACTCACCAGCTCTGTCTCTGCAAACTCTGCTGGCCTGAAAATCTCTGGCCTGAAAAGGCATCTCTATAGGGAGTGTGGTCTGATGACCAAGATTAGTAACTGAACCAAAGAAATGGAGGTGAATGAGGAGTGAAGACAGAAAACTTAACATCACACTCTATCAAGGGAATAACAAACCAAAGCAACAGTATCTGGCGTCTGAGGAGGAAATGAGAAATGTATTTGAGTGTGATTCAATGAATGTTTATTTGTACTGAGGAAGCCATGGGGAAGATGAGAGGTTCTTTCATAGAACCTCTGCTGAGGAAAAGGGAAAGTGAATCACCCTCTAAAAATAAATCAGGTTTAAGCTAGAAATATAGGTAAGTGTAAACACAGGTAATTATACGAAAAGAAGATCACAAAGAGACAAAAAGAACGTACGTGACAAAGTCACAGAAGAGAGGGATCAAGTGACAGGGAAGAAGATGAAGTAGAAAAATCCTAACAGGGACATATTTAGGCCAAACCCACAAGTTTGGCTCCTGATCTTTTGATGGGAGGCTAACCCACACTGCTACATGCATTTCTCCTTATTTGGCAGTGGTGCTGATGAGGAAATATATAGCTCAGGTTGCTAATTTTAATCTCTAAATGTCATTGCACATAATTTCACTCATTTCGAGGGGAAAGGCACATGCCAACCGTCTGGCTGTCAATATTATGCTCCCTGGGATGCCAAGACCATCACAGGCACCCAGCAGCAGTACTCAGATAAAACAAATGCACTCCCAGAAACGCTCTGTATTCTGGGTGACCATGGAAAGAGGTGATTATAGAACTATGCTCTAGTAAGAAATCAAGTTCCCAGTCAATTGATCCAACTAGAGACCCAGAAATGATCTTATATTTAATTCACCTTTCTTGTCTGACTGGTTGTGAGACTAGCCCTTCCTGGCCTACATTTCGAAAGCAGTCCTCGAGGGCCCCCCTGGTGGCTAGGGGTTAAGTTTCAGCACTATCACCTCTAAGACCTGAGTTCTATCCCCAGCCAGGGAGCTAACCCTCATATGGTGTAGTAGACCTCTCCTGTCTCACTCGCTGCTCCCCTTAGCAGTGTATTTCAGTAAATCCACCTGTTCTACTCCCCACAATCTCTGGTGAATCCTGTCACTCCCCACCCTGCTGGCTTACACCCCAGTTCTTCTATGCAGAAAAAAATAATAAAAATCAGTCCCCTTACATCAGTCTGGGTATGTCACTGACAGCCACTGTTCCGTCTTGGGTCTCGCTCTCTCCGTCTTCCTCCTCTTCATCACTACTCTCTGACTCCTCACTGGAGGAGGAGTAATCAGTCACCTTCTTCAATGGGCGGTTTGTTTCTTCAATCCGGAGTTCTCTTAATTCTTTGGCCAATGCCGTCAGATCCTACAAAAGAAAAGTTTGTTCAGCCTGGATAAATCAGAGATATGATCGAAGCTACATCTCTCAGCAATTCAGTGCTCCAGCTTAAGCAACAAGAGAAAAAAGCTCGATATAGAACTGTTACAAACATAGTTACTGCATGGAGCTAAGAAAACGATGTTTGTAGCGAGTAGAAACTAGAAAAGAAAGATGAAATAAATTTAAACTTTGTTCAAAAACCAATTGCTAGACTGAGACTGTTCAGTTCCGAATACACATGTGCATATATATGCATGCACACTGTGTGTACACATATATGCAAACACGGGCTTCTCATTTTACTTTGGGAAGGTGAAGTTGGTCACCCTCAGGGTTAATGGGAAAATACATGGGATTAGCAATTGTTCCCCAGTGTTTTGGGAATCCTGCCCAACCCACAGTCATGGCCTTTCCCCCTTACGATTGCTACTGTACCAAAATCTAGCATCAGTTACCGAACAGAGCAATTCCCAAGGTTCCAGACACTACAATGACTCATTTGGTGTGTCATCATTCCCTGGAGAGCAGAGGCACCACATCAAAAAATGGCCCACCCCAAATCCTAGTGCCACTGAGATACAGAGCCACAGAGCTGAGTTAATCAAGAGGAACAACAAAATAAATAAAGAGAAAGAAAAAGAAAGAAAAAAAAAGTTTTCTTCCAGAATGATAGGTGTTTCTTTACTTTTTTTTTAGCTTTAAATTGCAGTCATCTGGCAGAAACCCTGGTGAAAAATGAATATGCAAACACCAAGAGGAAGCGATAATTCCTCAGTTTTCCATGAGTATGATGAAACCTTTAGCCTTATGGATGTGATGACGTGGTATTAATCACCAGGCATATTGCAGGCAGTGTGCTGGGTATCTGGCTATCTTTTATTGTACATGCTTTCAGAGCAATGCAGAGGAAAGCAGTTCTGCAAAAGCATGGCCGCTCTAATTTGCATGGGTTAGACTGCCTATGGCACACAGCATGCAAATGAGGAAAAAGCAATTGGACATCAGTCTTACCATTTCGCCCTATATTAGTGACCCATGAGGGAATCAGAGCATTCAGTGAGAGACAGGGGATTAGGGAGAAAGAAACTTATTGAAAAATACTAAATCCCACAGTTTCTTATGGCCATATTCTCTCTTTATTTCAATCCAGAAATGTATTTAGCCAATTCAGCTGATGTAGAATTTGGAGCAATCTAGGTGACCTAAATGACATTTGATAATCTGCCCTAATTGGTTAGAAGGAAAATTGATAGCTGTGTGTAATTAAATTATAATTTTATTTTGATACGACAACAAATCATCATGTAATTTACTCTATTGATTGTGGTTAAGACTAGAGGAAATGCTTCAGGTGTTTTATTTAGTCTAGGAAGTGAGGAAATTCATGCTGCTAAATGAAGGAATCATCATTTCTTTCTAATTTCATGAAAATCAAAAGAAAAGCAGTCGACTTTAAAATTCGTGCTGAAGTCATCTGAATTGAAGCCCTTGGAAAAGGGAAGTTTCTGAAAATTCAAATTGCACATTTTCCACACAAACACGCTTCCTGGGCATTTACACATGTGCACACGAGCACACACGTGTGGCCTCCACCTCAGTGTGGTCTGCCCCATTCGTGGAAATGAAATAGAATTGTATTAAAAAGACTCAACGGTGTTTAAGTATAAAGTATGCCCTTAAAGAAGAGAAAAATTATCACTTAGATAGAATGCCTTGCAAATTAATACAGCTAATACCCAGATTTTCGCTTTGACTTTTTATTTCCTCTTGACAACTACCAATATTTGTCTTAACCAAATTTTGAAGAAAGTGACAGGGATGCTATACATAAGCACACTGGAAAATACAGTCTAGGTAAGTGTTAAGACTATACATGGAAAAGCACATTATAATCTTCCAAATCAGTAAAATAACAAAGTTGATAAATTTATTTCATATTTTATTCTCTATGTATTAGGATCTGTGAAGTCTCATCAAAGAATAAAACTAACATTTAAATGTTTACTTATTAAAAAAGACAATGTAATTTAAAGAGAGAATATGGTTTAAAATATGTTATTTCTAATATCAATAATCCTGAATAATATTAGCTATGATTTATTTAAATTAATAATACATTTTCCCCATGGTTTGTTTTCTTATCTCTGACATTTCAAAATAAAACAAAGGAAATTTAAAATTAAGTCAAAGCTAACTAAAAATATTTAGCTGGTCCAAAGCCCACAGACTTGAAGAAACTCTAATTTGTTAAAATGACCTAAATTTTTCTAAACACGGTATTTATGAACACTTTAAAGTTCTGACCCGCTTTATAATTTCACTTTTAATTGGAATTTTTTGTTTCTGCATTATTCAAAAGCTATCTTTCTTGAAACATTAGAAATAATTGCAAATTCCTTTTATGATTAATTGGTAACAGTGTGGAGGGTGAGTCATTTATGAAAATCCCAAGGTAATAATAATGAACAACTCAAAAGTAATATCCCCAGTCAAAGAAAATTAATCTTCCATTGCCAACAGTCTGTGCTTAGAGGAAGTTTTGCTCCTCATTCTTCTACCCTGGAAAGATTCACAACAGCAACATTATAGGAAACACCATGATCTAAAATGGACACCACTGGGTTCAGATCCACTTTTATACATTTTCATTTTCTAACAAAACCACGTATTTCCCCACATAACGCGTTTTTGTGGTAATTTGTTGCTTGGCTGTCTCAAGTCTAGAGTTAAAAAATATCGAAAAAGAGGAAAAAGTGCTATTTAGTGTGAAAATAAATGAGAATGTATAACTAAAAACGAAATATGGTAAAATGATAAGGAGTTAATGTTCAAATAGTTTCAGAGTCTCTTACCTGAAGGTTTCTTTGGTGTCACACTTTTCAGAATCTATTAGTTATAATTTTTCATTTAAAAAGTTTATGAATACCTCACCTAAAAGGATGTTCTTTTAGATCTCTTTTTAGAAACAGAACAGTTTACTCAAATTTTAGTTCAAGTTTCTGAACTACTAAAATTTTAAGCTAGTCTTTACATATTAATTTTTTTTTCTTTTTTAGGAAATCTAAAGAAAGACCATTGGAGAACTCACTGAATTTCAGTAACCTCGTCTGAGATAAAAGGGGTGTGAACTACTATTATTGCTCAAAATCTGTCCCAGTCTCTATATAAATGTGGCTTTAGGAGTTTTAAGATTCCTACCTATAATGAAAAACTAGGTGTTTTGTTACACATAGCTAATCGTCAGGCTATCGATTTAACTGTGCTATAGTAAAAAGAATATTTTTTCCCATGGTTGTATTAACCAATCACAGACCACACCGTACAGTCTCGTCTTTTGTTAGAAAAGTATACCACATTGATGGAAACTTATCCAGATTGTTTTTTCTCTCTTAAAGTTAGTGATAGATAGAGCTGAGTACCTCTAGAATGCTGCTTTGGCATGCAGATTATTTTGAGCTAAAATCAATCAAGGTCTCAAATATCCAGATAAAGAGTTCATGACCTTTGCTCTCCTATCTAAAGAATTTATTTATTTATTAATATATATTTTTATTGTTATTTATGTCTTTTACATTTTGTATTCCCCTCGGGTAACCCACCACCAATTCACCCGTGATCCATCTCCGTGGTCCCTTGTGTTCTTTTCTATTCCATAAAGAATTTAGATCGATCTTTCCAGGAAAAATGCTATCGTCCTAGATAACTAGAATGTAGTAGGAACTAGATTTGGTAGACAGGAAGAAACCTAGCTGAATTTATTAAAATCCCTCTCTGTCCCAATGTTTTCTTCATGGCTCAGAAAACTTTGTTTCCCAAATGTGTGATCTTTTTCATCTTCCTATAAATGGCCTGCCTTCCCTGCGAAGTCCCAAATACTACTTCCTTCTCTTTAGTACAGAATGACACATATATTCCAATTTTGTCTAACTCTTTTTGGAATTCTCATGTATGTATAGATTCCCTGAATGTATGCAATTAAATTCATTTTTTTTCATTTGTCAATCTGCTGATATTAATTTTATTATTTGCCAGTCAAGAAGAAGCAAGAGGGAAAAGGGGACCTTTCCCTTCCCCCTTCCCCCGACATTACAACAGTCAGCATCAAATTTTCAAAAGTTTTAAGACTTTCCATGTGGGCTAAAGAAATGGTAAATCAGCCATTGGAGAAGAAAGCCATATCAAAACATAGGAAGGGAGATGGGAGAAAGGTTTAATTCAAAGCTTTTCAACTGTGGCATTATTATCATTTGAGTCTGGATAATTCTTTATTGTGGGCTGTTCTCCTCTGCATTGCAGGATGAGCAGCAGCAACTCTCTGCTCTACCTACAAGGTGTCAGCAGTGCTGCTGCCCGGCTCCAAGTTGTGGCGACCAAATTGTGTAGAGACTTTGTCAAATGTTCTTAAAGGGAGGGGAGGAATGAATTGTCCTGGTTGAGAACCGCTAGGCTAGGTAGAAACAAGTAATCTTGTATTTTTATTGATTTAGATACTCAAGGGGTGGGTTTTCAAAATTACATAGTAGGTGTTTTCCAAATACATATGACCATAGAGATTTTGGTGTACAGTTCACACCCTTCAATGACTTGTAATTACTTATACTTCTATTTTGCCTTCTCATTCCTGTTCAGTGTGCCAAAACTAATAAAGCAGTTTTTTAAAACCTTAAATGCCCAAGGTTAACCAGATGAAATATATGAAGAGCCTTGTTCCTCACGATGGTCAGTTTGAGGACTCATGAGATTTCCCTCAAATTGTACCCCTATATAACCATTTCACTGGCATTCATAACACCAGAGCATCATTCCCTTTGTTCAACTGTTTGGGAGCGAACTGGTAAAAAATTACGATAATCCCTTTCTTCATTATTATGAGGGAAAAGGGCAAGGTCGAGGCACAGAACAATTAAAAACATACCCCTCTTTTCCTTTCTATAAATGCCATCCACACACTGTAGACACATAAAGTCTTACTCTTTTATAAGCAATAATCCTATCACTATGATGACAACTTCCCAAATCAAGCTGAATGTGCAGCAGTCATAATTCTGAAAAAGTGAGGCTTTTTGGTAAAAATCAGTTGCACGGAAACATGCTTTCCCACCAAAATAGCCCCATGCCTTCCTGGCACCCAAACCTTGACAATGAGGACCACCTCGTGGCTTTATGCAGCGTTTCATAATTCATAAAACGCTCTGCACCCATGATCTTGAGTGATCCCCAACAATCTGTGAGCAATGCAGTGCAGATGTTTTGATCCCCATTTTACAGATGAGGAAATTCTGACCCAGAGAAGTTGTAAGACAGGTCCCAACCAGTTATTTACTGGGGGATCCAGAAGTTGAATCCAGTCTGTTGACCCCAAAGCCAGGGCTTTTTCCATATCATTTCACAAAAACGGTGCTCAGCAGAGCTACAGCCGTAAAGCCATAATGGTAGTCTTCAAATTCCATGCACTTAGGACTATTTGAAGGCCTGGCTCTTTAAAAAACTCCACTAGGCTGTATTCATGCAGGTCTCACAAACAGCAGTAAAGCAGTCATCTTTCTTAGCAAGATACCTAAGTTTGACAAAGCCATATATTTTTCTAATGGAAAAATGTCTCCACAGATAAGGAAATAAAGTCACTTAACTCGCCAGGATTCATTAACTAAAGTTGATGTTGCTGCTGATGCTGTAGTTAATGCCCCACAAAATTAATCTAACAAAACCCAGCAACTCCTTGTTCACAAATCACACACTATAAATTTGGAGTGCCCTAGCCATCTCTTTTCTTTGTTAGCAAAAAACCACTGAGAGCCATCCCCCCAACTAGGCTGGCAAGTGCAGGATAAGAGCTCAAGGGCTTTGCTGTGGAAAGACACCAGATTGAGAAACTGTGCCAGTAATAAAGCACTAATATTTCTCTTGTGCCAGACTGGAACAATGGAGTTGATAATGTTCTGCCTTAGAAGGAAGGTCTCGGAAGCTTTACACAGATATTTGAGGGTCTCTGGTTGGCTTTTGTTGAAGGGGCTCTCCTTCCCAGCAGGTCACCCCGAGTGAATTTTAAATCTGTGATCCAATTGGCCCTGTTTCTGATTGTCAATGGCAGGATATCAGTTTTATATTTACATCTTGTGAAAGCATGACCATGAAAAGGTAATACTAACCTCATCTATCGCTTTTTTATAGCTCTGTGATAAGAGGAGCCCAATCCAGAAGAATCCACGGAAGGGGGAAGCCAGAAGAGAGGCAGCAAGTAAGACACAAAATGGGAACTGTTAGTACACAAGAGAACTCCAACCCAGTCATGCAAATCCCTTCATTATTACTCTTATTATATAGAAATACGTTATGTTAAAAGGTAAAAAACACAAACCGAAAAGTTTTCACAATCATTTCATAGAAAAGTTTCCGCAAATTTAAATAAAACAAGCAGGTAGTAATTCATCCCAAATTAATTCCCAAGTTTGAACTTTCAGTCTCCATTTGCTCATGTTCTTTTAAAGGATATTTGGGATTTGTTATATCAAGGTGGCAAAACTGTTAGGCTCCCTGTCAGACCATGCTTATCAGGTTTTAGTCCAGAAAACTTAGTTTAGGGGCATGAAAATAGAGAAAAGTTATAAAATTAATTCACATAAAAATAATAATGGGGAAAGGGCAAAACAGAAAAGAGAAACACATGGAAAGTGACCATGTTGTCTTAAGTCGTAGTTTCAGCATCTTTTTTGCCAAAGCTGCTGAGTAGAAATTATGGAATGATATGAGTTCTTTCTCTTCTTGCTTTGTTCTCTAAAGTACTGTTAATGATCAGCAAGATACCAAAGGACAGAGAAGCAATCCAAGGTCTGTTCCGCTTTCTCCTAATCAGATAGGACTTCCTTCTGGATGCCATCGGCATCTGTTTCTATTAATCTCAACAATTTTTCATGCACAATTATAAGCTTATCCCCAACTACATTATACTGTGTGTTCTTTGGGACATTAAGCATTCAAACCTCTTTGAGAGAAAAACACTCACAGCTGGTCGACTGGGTCGGGTAATATCCCTGGATTCTTCTGGTTTCACCTTGGAAGGCTCATGGGGAAGCACAGGTGATCCTTCTGACTTACTGTTGGCTAGAGGGAAAAAACAGAAGGCTGAGGAATACAATGGTTGTGCTGGCTTAAATTCTGGAATTCTGTGGTGAGTCACCTGGGTGACTCTGAGGAGACATCATTCATGCAGATAAGCTCTCAACATATTCGTGGAAAGATAGCAAATGTTCAGCCAAACAAAATCAGGCCTATAGTCTGAAAGTCACTAGTAAAATAAGAAAACCCAGCAAGCACCACCACCATCAATTGGGCATGAATTAACTGGGCACTAGTAGTGCCAATGCTGTCTATGTCAACATCTCATTGCATTCTTACTCCAACTCAATGGTGTGGCACTCTTTTCCTGTTTTACAGTTGAACACAGACTTTGATGATACAACTGACTTAAGATCACACTGAAATTATGGGTCAAGCTGGGATTCAGTGTGATTTCAAAGTCCCATGCTCAATTATTATGCCACACTAACTTAGAATTCTGTGTTTGGTTTCTTCTTTTACTACCTACCCATTATAAGTAATTGTGATGGAATTTTGAGGGGGGAGGGAAAGAAACCTATTTTATTTGGTGCAATGATCTTTAAAATGAGTGGGCATGTTGTTTGGGGCCTTTAAGGAAAGAGAGTGAAGTGGCAGCTGGAAAGAGTGATCAAGGAGAAGGACCCTACAGAGGTTCAGAGCAAGGGTGGGGGTCGGCTCCCTGACGATTACAGAGTGAAGAGCGTCCCTCCAATTTTGACTTTATAGATGAGAAGAAGCCATTGAGGGTGGAAGAGATTCTTTTGTTTTGTTTTAAGAGGTCCCGCAAGGACCTATCAGGGACATAAGTGTGCTTTTAACCCAGGAAACTAGGGCCAATGGATAGAATTAAACTTGAACCGCATCAGTGAAGTAAAATGATATGCATAAATTTGGTTTTCTTTAGCATTTGCCATAAGGACAATGAGTTAGAAAAAAGGTAAGGGGTAGGGCTGTTTTCTAAATTAAGTAATTTAATGCTTTGGATCAAGGCGACAAAAGTATACATAGATGTGGGCTGTGCCACTGATGTCAGAAGAGTGAATACAGGGGCAAAGACCAGTCCCTATTCCAACTCTGAGATGGCAGCAATGTATTGCAGATGTCCATCTTTAAGATGGACAGTGATTTTATCGATTTACAAATTTAAAAGGATATTAAAAGACAAGATATGGTTGTATCTAATGAAGAGGTTAAGAAAGAATGAAGGACTGGTGGTTTTTGTGAGGGCAGATTTATAAGTGTGCTAATATTGATCAAATTACACTTTAAAAGGTCATGGTCTTCGCTATTGGGAATCACTATATCTTTTGAATAAGGTTACTCAGAAACAGTAAATTCTGACTGCCTAGGAACAATGAGTTGTCATGCATAATTACATGGCCATATTCATGTTTTTCATAAGTTTCCTCATTAATGAAAACTAAACAGTGATGAATGACTTGAATGAGATGGACAGAAACACTATTTTTTTCCTTTCTAATAGAAATAACCAGAAGCATCAAATATATTTTGAAATTAATTATCTTACATCTTTGTTAATTTTTGGACAGTATTTGATTTCTCCCCTCAGGAGTAGGCCGTGTAGTTCTCCCCCCAACCATAGCACCCATGACCATCACCCCAATCCCTGGTGCTCTTCCTCCTGGTTTGACCTCTCACTTCTGCCCCTCCCAGATGCCTCTGATCTATGGTCAGCTTGCAAGTCAGATTTTTTGGTCCTCTTGAGTGTATATGTGTTCTATATTAGTCTTTATTAAATTCCACTTTAAGGAATAAACAGTGATATGAACTATGCTCAGAATATGAGAAGTGATTATTGGCACTAGGGGGTGAGGTTACTTGGGGGTGCATGAAACCAATCAGGCAATCAAATGACATGGAAATTCAGGTGGCTGGTGATCATATTTTTAGTAGGACCGATATTCCATGATCTCTCTGGAAAACATTGGTATCTGTGATTAGAAAGGAATTGGTGCACACTGTGATGTAATGCATCTAACTGTGGCTGGTGGCCTACTCTACTACAGAGATTGAGGTTGAGGGCAGTGAAGGGGTTCCCCTGAATCACATAATGGTGGCCACACCAGGAGCAGTATTTGCAGAAGTCAGGAAGTAACCAGATTCTCTACCCACGGCTCTCTTCCGCAGGCCATGTTGTAGGGGAAAGCTGTACCTCGAACTCTGGTCCGCTCACTGGACCCCGCTTGTGATCCAGGCTGAGAACCTCCTTGGGAGCTAGGCTGAGAGCTAGGAGTGCTGGAACTGGAGGAACTGCCACTGCTCGTCCTCTGCAAGGGGCTCTCCAAGATGGGTTCCGTTCTCCGGAGATCAGGGTTGCTGCAAGGATGGCAAAACACAGTGACTCCACTCTCGAGATCTAACTGCTGGCAGAAGCGAGCATAGTCCAGCCCCACCCCCAGTGCAGTGGTGTAAAGACAGCAATATGAGGCCTTGCATTGATGGTGTCAGTGGAAATACTAGTTATGCCGTCCTCCCTGGATCTATGGGGGTCTGAGAGCCAGGTACTGAATCTGGAAGGGATGAACTCATGGGTTATCACACAAAAAGCATTAGTTCTGAAAAGCTGAATCTTCAAAGGATAATTTTTTTTTAAACTTTTTTTCCTTTGCTCATTGCAAAGAATTTGAAAATAGTGAAAGATGAAAATAAGGAAGCAACACATGCAATCTCTAGAGCAGGAGATAACTATATTTTACTATTTGGTAGGTTGTCTTTCAGTCTTTTTTCTTCTGCATATATGGAAGCATAGTCTATATTCAGCTTGGCATCTTGCTTTTTTTTCTCTTCCTATTGCATTGTGAGCAAAAATGGCTGCAGATGAATCTACTATTTAGATGAATTAGTTTAGCCTCTGTTACACTCTGCTGTTGTATACTGAGGTGCTGCTCATACAATGTTGTGACACTTAACACAAAATAAGCCCCCACATGCACACAAATACCCAATCACATCTCAGTTTCCTAGAATTGGAATTCTTGGAATAAACTGGGGAAAGTATGTGTATGTCCATGTATAAAGATATTACCAGTATTTACTGTGTATAAAAGGATCCAGTTCACTGAATTCTTGCTAAGCTTCATTATGGGCAGTTTGCTCTTTTGTGAAAATTTCTATGCTATTGTTTTGGTGCAGTTTTAAAAAATTACTACTGAAGTGGAATAATTTTTATCCTGGTTTATTTGCCATTTATAATTTCTCTTCCGTGAATTAGTTAATCCAAGTCTTTTCTCATATAGCTAATGGCAACCACACTTAAATATTTTTTTTTGTAAGAAGCCTTTATATACCTCAGCTATTATCAAAGGGAAGTGTGTGTAAAAATAATTATCATAAAGGGCTATTCAAGAACAAATCAGCTTGTTGGCAGGCCACAGCCCACTCTTTAAAAGTGTATTATATTATTTGTCTTCATAACTTTACTGTCCCCCAAAATAGTGATATTCATTTATCCAGGTCTGTACAAATCACTGGGTCAAGCATTTGAGATAGGTAACAAACCAGACACAACCTGTACCTCCTACCAGCTTAGCCAAAAACACCCAACCAATTTCCAACACACTTTGGGCAACAGGAGCATGGAGAGGGGTCAGCTCGCCACTCGCAGCGAGCCGGCTGCTGTGCCAAAAGAAGACTTCCAGGCAGTGGTGGTGGGAGGCAACTGCTGGGGGTTTCATGGTTTTATAAAATAAGAAACATTCTCAAGGTTCCTACAAAGCTCTTTTTTTTTAGAATTTGTAATTCATAGGTCTTTTCATTTTTCCTTTAGACTTACGGTAGTGAAACCTGAAACTCAAAGCTCAAATCTGCTGTCCAGTTGCTGAAGGAGCAACAGTAGCCCCACCACACTTTCAAAGCAGTTCCCCAAACAGAATTTCACGTCTTTGCCATAAAGTTACTACAGTGTACTGATTTTAATGCAGTGAGATATTGTATTAGCATGGAATTTTATGCTTTCATTTTGCTCGGTCCATTTCAAGAGGATCAAGTGTGTGTCAGGCACTGTGCACGGTGTTGGAGTCTGATATCTCATATATAAACATTAAAATAGTAAGTCTCCTTCCCTAAGACACTTGCAGTTTATTCAGCAGAAACCATACATCACTAGACCAACCACTAAACCAAGTATCTTTTTGAAAATACAGGCATCATCCTTGGTGGTAACATATCTGCCAAAAACATTTATTCTAGTTACAAAAATCCTTAAATATTGCGTTTGGGGAAACATGGCTAGTGGCCCTGAGAAACATTTTATATATATATATTTTATACATTTTATACATATTTTACATTTTTATACATTTTATACATATTATATATATTATCTATATATATTATATACATTATATATATATTATATATATATAAATTTGCCATCATAATTTATTAATTTTGATCATATAAGTATAGAATTTATGATAATATCCTTTTAAGTTTTTGCGGTACATGTTTGCTAAATCACCCTAACAGTAAATTCAGCAGCAGAAGAGACTGTCAGTTAACTGAAGGAACACTTTTAAAATTCTTGTTATCTTTATGGTACTCTTTTATGCTGTAACCATTTTTGTGAAAAATGTTAGCATCTAATTGATTAAAATCAGCTTGGATTCACACTGGAAATGCTCTTGATTTAGAGAATGCCTAAAATGATAAACGTATCATATTTCTGAAATAATTCACATTTTGAATTTTTCATCCATTTTCATCAATAATTTCCAAATAATGAATTTTCCCCATTGTCTTCTTTCATTAAATAGTAGTGATCAGAAATTATGTATAAGTAATATATTTCAAAAATACTTTTTCTTAAAATTGTTTCACTGACCAACTGTACTGCAGATTAAGCCTGGTAGACATAAAAGTTTCTTGGGGGTGCTTGCATTTTGTGGAAGGGTAATGTATAATAGTTGCATTAAAAAATATCAATTGAGAGAAAGATGACTGCGAGCTGGCTTTTTCTTTCCTGGTGGCTGTGGTGTAGCAGTGGGATCTAGCTATTTGCTAGAGTGTAGTACTCCTAAACCAAATCCTTTCCAGGAACAACCTACTTTGTGAGACTCACTGGAGCAGGATGAGGGTGGAGCAGAGCACAGGTTCCTGGCAGACAGTCAAGTTACAACAGAATCCTAGAGATCCTAGAGATGGTGGAGACAACAGTCGACAAGGCAAAACTCTTTATGTATATGTGAGTCTGTGAATATTGCTGGAGTTTTGGCAACAATGAATGCAGGTAAGGGGGTGTCAGGAAGGAGACTGGCCTTGGCCTTGATGGTGACTTGGAGGGGTGATCGAGAAGATGGGGGGAATGGCTTGAGCAAAGACACAAGAAAGTGGGATTTTCACCTGAGGCATGCTAATGTAGCAAGGACACCACGCTGCTGGAGTACCAAGTGTGTGTAAGCAAATCCCGGGACAGTGGGTGAGCTGAAGAGTGGTTGGGCTACAAAACAATGGCCTTAAAACTGGTGGAAAATATGGCCCTCCCAGGGTGCACATCTGAACAATTGGTCAGGAGAGGGACATGCTGACCAGGCAGGAGGCTGCTGCCACATAGCAGAAGGCCTGGGTCAGGGCCATCCTGGTGTAAGAGAGGCCATGGGCATTAACAGAGCCAACTGTGATGAGCATGTATCTCTGATGGGTTCCGAGCCCCTTTCTAAGTGAAGCTCATTGAATCCTGTGGACATTAAATCTGTGACCTGGCCCACATTAGCACAAGTCTTCCTCACTTAGGAAAGCCAGTGTGGCTGCTGATCTTAAAGGGTGCTATTTTTGCTGCTGAAGACTGAAAGTAGTATTTCGTTCCTATGTAACCACACACAGAAGTGGGAAAACTATAAAATGCCTTTTCTATTTTATTTACTATTTGTGTATTTTGTATAGGGGTATTTTAAGGAATGGCATACTTCACATTCTTCTCTTCCTTATTATGTAATAATATGGTCTTGGACTTGGGGAAAAGGATCTGCAATAAATGATGTGGGAGAAGATCAGTTTCAGAAGAATTCCATGAAGTAACAGATTTCTCTTGTTCACATATTAATGTAAATTACACATTTACAGATGTGTAAATACTTGAAAACATTCATATAGATTTTAAATGCCAACTTTTAGTTTAGATATTTGCCATCTAGTAGACAAGCTGTTTGGTCTATAAACCCACAGTAAAGTGAAAATGCAGCAATTATTCCATTTATTTGAATCATACAAAAAAGTCAAAACAGAAAATTAGGATTACAAAATGATTTCTTGGCCCAAAGAGTTGGGCCAAGTCTATAATTAACTGGCTGACTGTCAGAATTCACCATACTTTGTTCTTTGATGACACAACCAACGAGAACAAAAGAGCTTTAAGAAGATAGGTTTGGGTTGGGACAGAGAATTATTTTTTGAAATTAAGCATTTAGTCATCAGGTTTTGACTGGGTGTTTCTGGCTTAATTTAAATCTTTTCATATTGTGAATGTACGTGTTTGATCAAATTTAATTTGCTTTAAAAGAACACATGAATCAAAGTTAAATATTAAAGTGTCTGTAATTTATTAAAACAATATTTAAAAAAATGAACAAATCTTTATTTAAACTCAGCTGATCACCTTGACAACCTTAGGCACTTGGGAGTCCTTAGAGCAGATGAGAACTGCCCACGGAACTTGCGATCTGAGCATTGAGCAGTGCCTAGTTGCATAGACATGACAAGAAAAGGCAGGCGAGAGAGGTATGGGGGTCGCTGTGACTGTGCTAGCACTTAGAATTTGGCTGTCCAGGAAAAGAAGTGTCAAAGGCACGTGATGGAACTAGTTTCAGTTAGAGAAGGGAAATAATGACATAAATAGATTCCGTGGGACAACTTTTAAAAAGGTAGTGGATAGCACAAGATGAGGTGCTGTTAACAGACCCACGAAGCTACACCGTGAAAAAGGGAGAGGGGGGCGAGATGGTGCCATGAACCAAAGTCCCCTACCCCTGCGGAAAACGAGGCAGCAATGCCAGGTGTATCTAGTTGAACAGATGAGCAGAGCATGGTGCTTAAGAGTGTGCGAGGCCACCAGGTCTCACATGCTGGATCTATCACGTGCTAATTTTGCCCTTGGACAATTTACCAGCTTGTAATCCCCATCTATAAAAGGGGTTGAGAATAGTCACGAACTGAGGGAGTTGCTCTATGGTTTAAATGAGATAACATTGCGACTCACATCAAACTGTGCCTCACTTAGATAGGTGTTCCAGAAAATACTCTCAGACCAGGTAGGAGGCAGGGCCCCTAAGGGCAGTTCAGTAACACTTTCTTAACCAAATAAAACCAGCAAAGCTGTACTTGCTCAATGCCCTATCTGTTTAAAAACATGTTCTTTATAGAGCATCTTGATTTGGTGTGGTGTGTACAGACAGCAGGAGGCTGACATAAATGGGAGTCTTTTCTGGTAGAAGGATGGCTACTGAAAATACTAAGACTTTTCTTTTTCTCCTCATATTTCAGATACATATTTGCATGCTCCCATTTTAGCTCAATTTAAAAATTTTCCACTTAGAGTACCAAATAGTTTATTGGTTTAAATACATCGTGTCCCAAACTTTCCAACATTACCATACATTCTGCAGTCAACATATAATAGACAATATGCTATACACCATTCTGCACCTAATACTTGAATTCAAGAAGCAAAAACTGAGCTTTTGAAGCATTAGGCTCTGCCCTCTCATCCTTTATTTTCCCCACTGTCTTAGTACATGGTATATTTCCCACTCACATCCTGATACACACAGGTAGAACTGCTTTTCTTGGAGGCTCTTCTTGAAGTAGGACTTGGGGATCCAAGTTCCTGCCACATGAAATACTGTTGTCTTAAATTTATAGTTCCTAAGTTTGCCACAGAAGGAGAAGAGAGAGGCTCCACTTTCTTGATGAAAGTTCATTTGCAAATGTACCACACAGAAAATAAGAAAGCAAAGCAAGAAAGAGAATTTTGCCTCTACTAATATCTGTCATCCCCAAGAGCAGCACCTCTGACCCATGAGCCACAGAGTCAGGTAGCCTGGCTGGAGGTGTTAGGTCCTGCAGACAGTAGGTCTTCAATATTTATTTGCTAAATTTAACAAGTGGGAAATAATGACAAAACATCTTAAACCTGTCCATTTTTATGTGGGTATTTTTTCACAGATTCTATGCTAACTCTGCTAGTTTTCTACATTCCCTTGAAAATCATTTCAAAGGACAGGTGGGAGGAATAAAAGCAATATTGACCAAATACAAGAAGTAGAGCATAGAAACATTGTAAAAGAAAAATTACCTAAAAATAACCTATTTTATGACTTTAGGGTAGTGGTCTGACATATGGTACAGAGAGGATAATGAGACTGCACTGGGACCAAGAGAGAGTAGGAGAGTATCTGTCCTATAGCAATGGCTCCTGCAGAATCACACTTCTCAGTGTCCGTGACTTTGTCTATTTCCTTAACATATCGACTCAGGGCTTGACCACGTGACTTGTGGTGGTCAATGGGACATCACCAAACATGATCCAAGCAATGGTTTGAAAAGTGCTTGTGCACTGGACTTGCCCTCTTGGGGATGCTGTCCTGAGTTCGCCTAGCATTGAAGAAGCCCAGGATGAAAGACCTCGTGAGAGAACGGCTGACCCCTTGGCTAATGCAGTTGCACGGGTGAGTTCAAGTTAGACCAGCAGAACATTTTAATGACCCACAGAATGGTGAGAAATAACAAATTGTTGTTATTTCAAGCCAATAGGTTTTGGGATGGTTTATTGTACAACAAAGGTGAAGTAAATCTCTCTCACACAGCCAATAAAGTATCCCGGAAGCTTTTAAAAATGCTATCCAATTTGGAGTTGCAATCTGATTCACACCTTAAATGGTCACTTAGAGACACATGATAGGAAGAAACTGGGACACTGGTAGGATTGTTCCACATGGCAGAGATGGCTTTTCTCTATCGTACCCTACCCCAAAATGCCTCTGACTTTTCTTGTAGGTAAACAATGATTACCTCTTGGTTCACTTCCTCGCTAAGCAAAAAAGTGTTAGCTGTCTCACAAAGTCTGCAATCTTTGAACAAAGTACAATATTTAAGTAGTTCCTAAGCTCATGTTTTACAAGCCACTGACCATCAAATGCCACCTATCTCAGTCCCTAATGTCATTAAAGTAACACTTCAGAGGGATAAAAGAGCTGCCTTTTATTTGACTATATAATGATAGTCTTCTTTCTCTTTCTTTCTTTTTGGTTAATAGCAGGAAAAATACTTAAAGTTGAAACAACGCTTGATCTATAACAAACTAAAATTCTAGGCAATTGATCCACTGCACAGAGCCTCAAGGGCAGGGATCAAAGGAGCAAGAAGCATTGATAATTGGGGGCTTACTGCTGCTTGAAGAGGGGGACTGCTACTGTCTGGCCTGGCAAATCCGGGATACAGTTTTCCTTTGGCTCCCTGGTCACAGAATCCACCAGTCTTCCTTGGTGCTGCTTAGCAACACCAGTTCATTAATCTGACAAGTCGCTGGAGAAAAATGGCTCATTCAGAGCTTCCTGCAATTGGTAATTCCACACAGAATGGCCTAGCTTCTTTGCCCTAAAGGGATTAATGTTCTTAGTCTAGTTCCATCTTATTTATGAACTTACCCCTTCCTAAGGCTTTTCATGTGAAGGGGAAAATTAAAGCTTTATGATCAAAAGCATTCCATATTTTACAGATAAGTACAAATAATCATACCCTTCATTTCCAGTCTATTTCTCACTGACTACCAAGACACCGTCCTTCTCTTATTATGAACAACAAAGAAGAAGAAGGCAACTTCCCCAAGCTCATCCTTTCTATATAGTGTCAGCAGAGGCCATTTGTTATTTCAGTTAATTCTAAGAAGGGGTGTATTCATTATGAAAAGCTTGATGAATTTATGGCAGCAAAGAGCATCTGTTATCACATACAATCTGCTTGGATACTGTAAAGACAGTGATTACTTTCCAGTTTCTGAGATCTCTGTACCAGCCACTCAGTGGAAGCAATGTCCTGATGGTAGGACTCTACATTGTCAATGGAAAATTCCAGCAGAACATAAAGCAACAGTGTATTTCAGACTCTTCGTAAAGGGATTTTTCCTCATAAGGAAAGAGAAGTTTTCCTCATAAGAATGACTCTTGCTGATATTCACCAGGTTAGCCAAACTGATTGCTATTGCATTTCTTGGGCAATTTCTAATGTCTCAGTTCCCAAGCCATTTTGTTCTGCTAACTTTATGCCATGTTCTCTGAAGCAGTGGCTTGGAGTATAGTCTGCCCTTAGCAGCAGGGGACTAAGGAGACCAAAATACAAGGACCCCAAGGAGAGCAAAATACAAGGATGCACGAGTCCCTTACATAAAGGGGAAAAAATTGCATATAATCTCCACACATCCTTTTATATCCCTTGAACCATCTCTAGGCTCCTTATAAGTCCTAACACAATGTAGATGGTATGTGAATTGGTGCTATGTAAATGTTGTTAGGGAATAGTGATGAGAAAAATGCCTGTACATATCCAGTACAGATACAACCACTGTAGGCCTAGCGATGTATTACGTGGATTTGTCTGAGGCTTGGTTGAATTTGCAGATGCAGAACCCAGAGGTACAGAGGGCCAACTTGATCCAACCAGAGCTGGATGTCCAACTTTATTACCAAAGTTTTAAAACTGGCAGAGGAAACTGATTGATTTTCATCCACTCATTCATCCATTTGTCCTGACCCATCAAACACAAAGGCCCAGTGGCAAGTCAACACCCCTCAGAGGTGAAAAAGAACAAAGACCTATTTTAGAAAAAGAACAGTGATAATGTGGGTGAGGGCTTTTTCTTTCACCTTGGCCATTTCTCTTCCCTTACCTTGCTCTGATGGGTTGAGATCCTAGTCTGGGTCCCAGGGCACTGCCATTTCCAGGAGAATTCTTTCTGGCTAACGCTGGGGATATAGAAGTTGTTCTTTGAGGCACCTGAGAGAAACCAGAATGCAGAAGTATTTTTCATAAAAAAGCTTCTGGAGGTTACAGCTTGAAAAGCACTCTACTCCTTTCCAGAGATTTGCTGGGAGTTACACAAAGTCTCAGAAATAGGGGAGAAGTATTTTTCATTTTTCAAAGAAATATTTAACTCCCTAAACAAAATCAAATAAAAGGCAATGAGGCACATTTCGTAACCATTAAGGAATATGGTCTTCAATTTTAAAATCAAATTTTAAGACAGAATTAGCTAATTATTTTGAATCACTGCAAGAGGGATAAATACCAGAAATTTCTTTAGGGTAACATTAACTCATCTGATCATTGGCAATTGCATCAGATGAGAGCTATACAGACAAACTAAATTCCATTTTTCACTAACATCATAACTGATAACAAGGGCATTGTGAAATCTGATGAGGAATAAGGGGAGCAGGTTAAAATGTGGGACAGAAGCCACATGTCGATGAACTCAGGGACACCAGGGCAATAGATCTGCAGGTTTCCACTTCCCGATCAACTTGCAATTGCTAATTAAAAAGAAAAGCTCCAACACTGTCCTTTGAAGGTCAGTTTGCAAGTACAATGCAAAACAGGATTAATATTGAAAATACTGGAATGTCTGCAAAAATTCTATGTGAGCGCTAATAAGAATGTGAGGAGTCTTCTCAACATCAAGCTAATGAAATATATCACTAGCTTATCTGGCAAGGGTCTAAGGCAGAATTCAAGTATCCCTTATTTTAGAAAACATTTTTCAATAAAATTAAGTATCGCAAGAGTGCTAAGGGAGTCTAAAATGAAGGGAGAGCAGACAGAAAATTTACTTTATGAAAGTCACTAAGAAATGAAAATTAGACATTTCCATGACAGTTAATTGGGTCAAGTCTTTGCCAAAGGTGCTTTAATTTTTATTCATCTGGGGGCAGGAGAAGGGTAGGGGTTCTTTTAAATTGGGTTTGTGTTCTGTGCTAGATATTTAAAAAATGTGCTTTGTTTTAGTATTTTTGTTTTAAAAATTAAGTGATATTTAATATTAACATAAACTGCACTGATTATAAAAATACAATGTAAAATAAGGACCTAGAAAACTAAGTCGGTAAAGCAGAATGATTAAATATAGTATCAACACCTGCTCAGATTAAATATTTCTATCACAAGTTTCTTTTTCCTTGTTGTAAACTTAAATAGCTGTCAGGATGAACGTCTAAAATCTTTGTGTTGATCTAATTTTCTCCCAGCTTTATGAATGTATGCCTACATGTTTTTAGTGGGCCACTAAAACTTCCATTTTCAGTTTCCCCAGTTCTGGGTCTATTTTTTGCCATCCTATTTCCCATTTTGAACTTTGCCCCCTAAATAACCTTTTCTAATGGCATCTCTGCTTTCATAATAGGAGGATAGCAACAAAAAGCCATTATCAGCTCTTCTCATTTTCAAAATAATGCAAATCTTGTTATAATATCCTTTTCCGAGGAAGATGAAGAGAAGTATTTGAACATCACTGGGTAATACTTTTGTCTGCAATCAACAACAGCACTACTCTCTGGAAATTATGGGACATTCCATTTGGCACAGTCCCGGTGTATGCTGTGTGGATCCTGGGCCAGGAAGAATGTGATGCAAAAATTTCACCAGTGTTTTGAAATACTCCAGGTGCTCTACAGTGAAAGGCATGGCCACATCCAAGACACTTTTGGAATGAGTAACAACTTGGAATAGGCAAAACCAAAACAAAAGCACTGGACTCAGGATTCTTCTTGTCCAGTGGGAAGGGCTAGTCATTTTATCCTACTGCTTTTCTTAAACTAGGCCAATTACAATATTCTAAGAGGAATATTATCTTCTGAACACCTGAAATCTGGATTCACTTTTTGTTGCTAAAAATAGGAATAAGTTACCTATTTTTTTTTACCTAGAAGTTTATATTTGTCTAACTGTGGATCCAGTCGTCAATGAAAATGCCCATTATTCTATTTCTTAATATGTATAGTGAATGATTGAGATTGAGAGTTTAATTCTAAATGTAGGACATATGCTTCCAAATCATTCAGTCTCCCTGAGCCTAGATTTCTCTAGGGAAACTGAGGACAGAAATGATAAACTACAACCAAGTTTTAGGAGGGGTCAAAATAAACGTGAAAAGGGATGTCCCGTTCATCATTCTATGAAAGGTAGAGTCTGGGGTCATGATCACCAATGATGATGGTGATGGTGGTGTCATAAAACACCCCAAGAACAATACCTTTGGTGGAATGTCTTCTTCCTGTCGTAACCAAGAGCTTCGATCAAACTTCTCAATGCGAGTGGGGAGAGGAGGGTTCTCAGAGGTGGGATCCGAGTTCTGGCGTGGCATCTCCACGCGGTGAGAGCTCACATTCAGAGCCTCCTGGAACCCAGAGAGGCCCTTGCTGGGCTGTTCGTGCACTGACTGGGAGGCGGTCAAGGCAGGTCCCTGGGATTTCACAGCTACCAGATGTGGGATCTAAGCATCAGACCAACATTAGGGTAGAAGCATTAGGAGAAAATGCAGTTCAGCTAATGAAAGGGAAGGAAACAAAAGTTAAGCTGAACGGAAGGGAAAAATAGTTTTAAGGAATGAATTGGATTAAAAGAATCCATGTATAATCCAGTTTCACAACACGCTTTTAAAAGTTCTTTAAAATTTTCCATTTCGGGCCTCCCTGGTGGTGCAACGGGTTAAGCGCAGTGCTATGGAACTGTCAGCGGCCGCGGCCCAAGTTTGATGCCCGGCCAGGAAGATTCCCACATTGAGCAACAGACCTCTCCTGCCTCGCCCACTGCTCCCCTCAGCGGTGTATTTCTGATCTGCCTGTTCTGCTCCCCACTCTGTCTCTGGTGAATCCTCTCACCACCCCACACCTCTGGCCTGCACCCTAGCTTGTGTGCAAAATTAAATAAATATTAAAAAAAAAATAAAAACCAAAATTTTCCATTTCAAGTCATGCGGGGGTGCAATCCAGGGCTCCCACCAGTACCTTAAGTGATTTATCTGTGATTGCTAAGAAGCCAGTGGAGTAAGTCTGATGATATTAACAAGTCTTGGTGAACATTTATTAACCAGCCATGCAATATGTCCAAACACATCTCTTCTGATACTACAAAACTTTCTCTTTTAAGATCCCTCATCTTGACTTTAGAGACTACTATTGTTCTGTAAGACAAAAATTTCTCTGGATATCGCTTAAAGAATTTTCTAAGTCCACCGTGAGGTGGATCAAATATTTCCCTCACTTTAGACATGAGAATGTAAGGGATCGTCAAGTGAGATAACACCCGAAATTTCCAAGCTAGTACCTGCTGGGAGCCTGGACTGGAAACCACCACCCTACTCTCAACCCATAGGCCTAGCTGCTATTCTAGCCAGCTTTCTGATGAGCCGGCTCTTAGCACCAATGTATCTCTTAATTCCAGAATGTTTCTTTTTGAGTTATAAGCCTCCTGATTTAGCATGTGGTGGTACTGCTTGTGGGGGAAGACATGCAATCTCTTGGTAGATACATGGCTCTTTCAAACCTAGGGCTCAGGTACCCTCTATACCAAAGCACCTCTCAGCCTTCCCAGTGAGAGCTCATGCAGGCCTGGCTCCTCCTCCATCATGATGGTAGCTCCCTGGAAACCAGCCAGGTCTGCCACATCTGTCACCAAAGCTCTGGGACTAGTGCTGTGTCTGGTACATGGTCAATCAATCTTGGCTGGGGAAGACCTAGAGTGCTTTCTAGATTAAATTGTTAATTTTGTACCAGTTTTGTACAAGGCACCCATCACACCCTTCTTGGTCTGAAATCAGTGTTCAGACCATGGGAGGCATTTCTACAGCTTTCGTTCATCAGCCTGCCACTGAGGCCTCATCCCTGGAGCAGGGATCTTCAGGCAGGGATCATCCCTGCCTGGTCTCTTCAGCCTGAAATCTGAAGTATTATTAACACCAGTTAAAAATATCCCCAAAGTCTTGTTAAGCCAAATGTTATGCTTCAACCAGAACAGAACTGTAACTGAATAAACCAAATAATAATATTAAAGCAAAGTCTAATTTTAAAATATACAGTATGAAACACAAACCGACTTTGAAAGAGCCAAAAAGTAAAACAAAAGCTGAAGCACCTGAAGAATATTTACTTCATTTAGCAATCACAGGGCATCTACATTTTCATTTTCTAGTTATTTTGATAGTTCTCCCTCTACTCTCTCTTTTTACAGAGCAAAATAAATACTCTAAAAGGTCAATGTAAGGGGTTTAAAGAGGATATATTTGTATTAAGAAGTTCTTATGAAGATGTATTCTGTGGGAGGTCAAGCATGAAAGAATTACACACAAATAAAAACAACCAAGGGCAAGATATCATAGGTTGGCTGGTACGAACAACCTTAGGCCTCCTATGTTAAAGGCAAACCATATACCCAAAATTCTTAATTTTGTCCCTACTCTTCTAACTCCAGTTCAAATGGAATCACATATTTCAAAGGTGACCTCAAGGTATTTATTTTGGGGGAGTGTGAACATGGCTGGGTGCCTGGACTAAATTAAGACACATTTAGGTGAAATCAGTTTCATCATAATTATTATTCATTAAATTCCATACTTTATCTCATTTCATATTTCATTTGTGGCATATATGATCTTAAAAGTCCTCTAAAATTCTCTCCTTATCTAAAAATGAATCAATTTGTTTTTTTCTTTTCGAAATAACATAAGATGGTGATTGTCAAACTTAGTGTAACAGCAGAATCACCCAGAAGGCTTGTTAGGTGGCCAGTTTCCCTCTCCACGCCCAGCAGGTCTGAGGTGGCCTAAGAATCTGCATTTCTACCAAGTTCTTGGGTTTGCGGAAGCTGCTGGTCCAGTGACCGTACTTTGAGGAACATTGGTTCAGAAGACACAATTTTGCTTAAACGAGTCCAAGTCTGTTTAATTCTTATGATTTCAGTATCAAACCCAAATCCCAAGGAACGAAAGATACTATAATGGTTTATATGTAAATGTGAATTTTCATTTTGGTAGTTATCACTGAGACGGTATTTGTTCCCACCTCCAGAAACGCCTGTGGGTCTCCACAGAGGCTCATTTACTAAGAAGTGACTTTGGGTTGCTCTAAGTTAAGGACAGTGGACTTTTCTTGCCCACATCTCCATCTCCCCGTCCAACACAGCCAGGCCTTCTGTATTATTATAGATCCATATTAAGGTCCCTAATTCGAATGATTCCATATTACAATTCCCTTGGGCTTTTATTAGACTTATCTGTATACTCTGTTGAAATGCAATGGGATAAAGGGAGACTATACCTGGGGATCGACTGGTCTGAGCATGGGGGGTGTCCGAGCAGGCTGAACCCCACTGATACTGAAGGACTCCGACCTTGGAGGCAGGTTGGGGTCAGAGATTCTGTTGGCAACCTTGTGGGGCATGGCAGGTGAGCTCTGCCGGTTGAGCCTTGATCGTTCTTCTACCTAGAAGGAAACAGACAAACAGA
The DNA here is from genome assembly GCA_004024925.1 of Scalopus aquaticus. NCBI lineage: Eukaryota > Metazoa > Chordata > Mammalia > Eulipotyphla > Talpidae > Scalopus > Scalopus aquaticus. The sequence continues at coordinate 64,703 of PVIJ01000273.1, forward strand.
GCCTCAATGGAGAGAAGCTGCTTTAGTTCCTAGGAAGGATTTTCTGTAGCCACCTGCACAGCCATTTTTATGTTCTCTGATCAATTCGTTTTCAAGGCTCAAAACTCCCCTTCCCTGCTTTGCATCAAGAATTTGTGAAAAAACATTTTGGTCAGAGTAAACAGTAGCAAGGAAACACAGAGCACAACACTATCGCCCTCCCATTACCCATCATCTAGTGCTATTTCAATTAGCTGAAAATTTGGAACTTGCTTGAGAGTTAACTTGGCATTGAGTGGTACATTATCTTGCTGACTGGACACAAAGCCACGGGGTCAGTGTGGAGCCAGAGGGAGTTCTGGCAGGCACCAAGACTGCTTGGGGAAAATAGAAAATTGTTTTTAGTTGACTCATGGGGTGGGGGAGAGAATGTAGAGGGCTGACATGTGATGAAGCTGAATATGCCTAACCCTCCATTTCTCCGCCGGCCCCACTGATAGGCAAGTGGGTGTTTCGGGCGGCTCCCTTAATGAGCATGGCCTGTCTTAAATAGACTTCCTGTATCATTTTCTTTTTCCCTCTGCGGGTCCTCTCTTTTCAGTTGTCTCTCCCTGCTCCCAAAAATACATCGCCCCTCCTCATTCTTTCCATTTCCAGCTTGGCCTCCCCTGCCTCCCCCTCCCCTTTTCCTCTCTGCTTTCCCACACTTGACTTCAGCTTCTCCTCCCCCGACCCTCTCTCTTTTGCTGGCCATCTCATTTCCTTGTCATTCCCTGTCTTGTGGCGTGCCTCTGAATCCAAAGCAGATCGTTGGTCAGAAGTGTTTCACAGGGACCTCACAAAGCTGGGGGGGTCACTTCTTAAGGGCCAAAGTCACCTTGGGTGCTCTTTTGCAGCAGATAGGCTGTCAGAGAGGTATTTGAAAGGGCAATTTAGATCACCAAGATGTATACTGCAAGACGTGATGTAAGATCCCTTCAACTTCAAGAAGTCAAGAACTATTCGCCCAGATCCATCTAGTCTGGTCCTTTACCACTTTCAGGCCAATTTGACAGCTCCACTTTCCAAACCCACCAGGGTCACGCACGCACCCTGATGACCTTACAGTGTGGGTTGCAACTCTCTTCTGCTCACTTACCATCTGAGGGTGGCAAGAGCCTGTCCTGGAACCTAAAGTAAGTCCCTACGACATATGTGATATGTAGCAGCTAAGCAATTTTACTGCCTAATTTGAAAAAAACAATTCAACAGAGCTATTTTTGCCCATCTGCTCTACTCCATTTTGAATCTTTCCAAAGACAAACTCAGGCTTCTATACAGTTGTCTGTTTTTCAAACTCTCATATTAACTATAAACACTTTTAAGATACACTACCAAATGGAAAATTGCCCTCCTGTTTCTGCTCAGAGGTAATTTGAACATCTCTTCTCCCACCATGGCTGTGCAGGGTACATAAAATTGACATTCAGTTGACTTTGGTTTTGAAATTCTGTGTCTCAGAAGGTCACCACATACCAAATAAGATGAGCTACAAAAAGCCAGGAGTATGTACCAGAAAATGTATACTTTGTGTACATGTGTGTACAAAGTATTACATCAGAAATAATTACTTGGATATTTTATTCACAAAAGAGAGGAACAAAGCCATAAAGAAAAGAAAGTCCCGCAAAGACAGCAATAAACTGAGACCAAGATATGCAATGATTTCTTTTCCAAATTCTAGCACCTGAGAAGAAAGGACTATTTCCAGACCACTGGAATTAGTCAAACAATAGTCATTTCTTCTTTCCAGGAAAGATCATTAATAGAACATCATATGTACAAGCACTCCTCACTACCCGAATTCCCATCACCTAAAACATTGTTGCCTGAATTCCAGAATTCAAGATATCCAGAAACATTTTCAGATAAACACCTGGCCACACAAACTGGAGCCACTTGTTACCATCATTCAGGAGCCAAATATGTTCAGAGTGAAGCATACTTGGTCATTATCATTATTTTAACTGTAAAACATCCTCGGACAGTTGACACACACATTTACAAACAGCATATTAAAACAACAGTCAACTAGCCTGCCCCCAAGGACTTCATCTTAAGAGCAAAAATTCCTTTGGCAACTGCTGACTACGAGGCTCCAGTAAAGGAAGCATGCTTGCCTCCAATAGGACCAGAAGCCCCTTGGGTTTTAAAACTGTCATTAGAAATGACAAGAAAGTGAGGTGCTGACTTTCATAGGCAGTTAATGACTTGATTGGTCATATATACATATATATATATATATTTATATTTAACTAGGACATATTTATTATATATATTATTCTATATATTCTACACATTATATTTAACTGAGGCATTCTAGCTAAATTCACTATGCTGTCTCTCAGTTTGCCTACTAAATTCTACTCTCACTATGTTTTAGTCTGTACCATTCTAAAATACATGGCGTAAATCATCTGCTATACTTTGCAAGTTATTTCAGGAAGGTTCAATGTGGTGAGATGTTCTATGTTGAAATTCGAAAATTGATGAAAAAGACTAACAATGAGACATCTGGCTATATACTTTGTCTCAAGAAAACCTTGCCCTACAGTGTTTCGGAATATAATGTTGCCTTTTACTTTTGCACCACAGGGACAGAATGAGTTTCAGAGCAAAGTCATCAAATCAATGAAAGTGACACGTCTCCTGAATTTCATACAGACAGAGGGAAAGCACAGGCTAGGATATCTAGGAGCAGCCCCTTCTGATTGTTTAGATACTAGACCAAGGTCTGTCCCCTCATTCATCACATCTTATGTCTACTGACTGGATAGGAAATAAATCTGTGAGTAAGAGAGTGGGAAAAAAAGAGAGTTCTACTATCCCACAGGATAAGGGGGATACAATGAAAGTGTTTCAATCTGTCTTGCCCAATAAAATAAAATGCTTTTAGCTGAAACTCTGTTCCAATCTCCTGCTTTCAAGAAGATGTAAATACCAGAAGTATCAGCAAGAAAGAGTGTTATAGCAGCATTATTAGACACAGGGTGTCAAGGTGCCAGACCAAAACAACTGAATATTTGTCATAAAGGATTTCAGAGCTAAAGAGATTATCAACGATTATAGAGAACAAGATTAGCAGCCTTTGATCAATTTTACTGCAAGAGCAATTTTTTTATTACACTGGTCAACAAATTTTTACAAAAGTCATGTTACTGAAATAAAATTAGTCATTTCCTATCAATTTGTATGTGCTCAACACTAATATGACAGTCAAATTCTAATTTTGGCTCTAGTTTTTTTTTGTAATCTGCAATAAATTGGTGTTTACATCACAAAATGCATGCCAGTAGTAATAGGCCTACTGTTAATACCTGTAAAAAATCAAGTCATAGATTACTTCTTAGATTTCTTTGCTTGTCTCTTGTACAGCTGTTCAGGAACATCTCTGGGGAGTGTCAAGCAGCTGTCAGCCAGCATTATAGTGGACCATTTCCCCCATTTTCCCTGGTATCTTTGTTCCATTGATGTGATATCTTGATTAAAACGTTCGCCATGTTCATCACTAAACCATTTCAGTTTTCAGGGAACAAATCCAGATGGGAATGAAGGAAGGGGATCTTTAAGAGACACATTGTAGCCAAGTTTCCGATACTGCATTAGCATGTCTTCTACTAGTTGCTTGTAGTTTTCTGCCCTAACATTCCCAAGAAAGTTTGTAGACACTAGGCGAAAAGCATTCCATGCTTGTTTTGCATCACCATGCAGCAAGGTGTTGAACCGGTCATCTTTGAAGAGCTCTCGAATCTGAGGACCCACAAAAACTACCTCTTTAATCTTTGCTTCGCTGAGTCGAGGAAATTTTTCACTCAGGTCTAGGAAAGCTGGCGAGGTCCCGTCCATGGTTTTCACAAAATTCTTCATCAAACCTAGTTTGATGTGAAGGGGTGTGAGCAGGATGAACATCGAGGTCGTTACTGACTTAACGACCAGAGCTGGGTGCTGGATATTCTTCTCTCCAACTGCTACATTGTGTCTGCGAGTCCATTCCTTCTGCAAGTAGTGCAATTCACTTGCTCGGCTATCCCACTCACATAAGAAACACATGTATCTTGTATATCCCTGCTGCAGTCCCTTTAAAAGGGCAACTAGCTTCAAATCACCACACACGTGCCAGCTGTACTTGTTACACTCAATGGAATTCAGTATCTGCTTTAAGTTATCGTATGTCTCTTTCATGTGGGCAGCATGCACTACTGGAATAGATGGAAGATGGTTTCCATTATGCAAAAGCACAGCCTGAAGACTCAGTTTCGAAGAGTCTAGAAATAGTCTCCATTCTTGTGAGTCATGAGTGATTTCTAAGGCATTCCTGAGGCCCTCAATATCGGAACAGAGTACTTTCCTGTCTGAAGAAAGGCTCCAGCTGCTGGTGGCGCTTTCATATAAGGTAAGTGTGACATCTTCTTTTAGAAAATTCCATTGATGGAGTCTTGGTCCTAGCAATTCTGCCTTGTTCTTGGGTAAGTCCAAATCACGAACCAGGTCATTTAGTTCTTCCTGTGTTAGTCTGTGTGGGGTTGATGAAGCACCACAGTGAACACCTGGATCACTGCATGCTGATGAAACAGGAGAACAGGTTGGCTCACCCTTGTCCTCATCAGATGAATCAAGAGAATATTCTGCTGGAGGCTCTGGAATAGGAAGTCCCTCACCCTGTGGAACTGGTCTCAATGCAAACTGAATATTTGGGTAGACTATTCTCGACTTCTTTGGCTTCATTATTCCGTCAGAAAGAGGAGGATCCAAGCACAAGTAATAGTCTTTTATGTGGTTGGTTGGCTCTCTCCACACCATGGGGACCACAAACGGCATTGATGGTCTTTTGCCATGTAACCACTGTGAAAGCTGTGTTGGACATGTAGCACAGCATATATGTGGGGCCCAAGGCTTGTCTTGGTCACCAACCTTGTAAAGATGAGAAGCCTTCTTCACTTGAGAAGTGATACTTTTCTTCTGGTTGGCAAATGTCATTTTCCCACAAATAAAGCAGAAATTGTCGATGCTATTAACGCACTTTCGAGGCATTACTATTCTGTATTGTGCCTAAATGGATAAAATCAAAACAGTTCTATGGAACAGTAGCTTAAACTGTCTCTCGCAAAGTCTGAAATATTTTCAATGCTCAACCTTTCCTACAGGGCTTTATTTAGTGCACTGCTGACGTCAGCTTACTTCAGCAGCCTGCCTGGCAGACGGCTTACTTAAGCAGCCGCCTGGCATTGCATCAGAAAATGATGCAGTCAAGTCTGGATGATGTGTGCATGATGGTATTATGCAATGCAATGCAATATTACATCATTTTAGGCTGATTTAGGATGTTGTTGCAGTCCTACCATATAAATTTACACGGTGAAACAGATAAAACGAATTATATGAAATATCTTCAAAACGAGAGCTACTAAAAAAATGTTCAGGGTTATATTCATGTTCAGCACACCAAGATACTACAGATTAGGACCTTTTTAAGTCAGTAACGATCTCAATGTTGACCAGTGTTATTAAAAGGGTAGTTTTAACATCAAAACTAAAATAACTTTGGAGAGGTTTTCAGAGATGCCATATTCTTTATTATAACATTACAGGGAGAGAAAATAAACCATGGTCTCAGAAATAAAATCCTGGTCTCTGCAGGGCTGTGTTATCCACTGGGTACTACAGGGGTGATGTCTGAGACCGCTGAGATGTATAAAGGCTCTACAAATGTAGAACACCTGAAAATAAATTTGTTGAGATCAAAATATCAAAAATACAATAAAAATAAATAAAACCATGTTTAAATTTGTATAAAAGGAAACATATCAATGTCAATTGTTAAACATTGTACATTTGAGAAAAAATTATAGCTTACAATGTTTCATGTCTCAGTAATAAATAATATTTGTTGAGAATTTCAAAATTATAGAAGTGGTATTTAAAATGCTGACTGTGGAAATATATTTAGGATGTCGTATGGGTGCATTTTAATAAAATTTTATGTGATGAGGCTCTGCGGAGCCCAAGACAGTCTCAGGAGGGCGTACTCAAGAATGAGTAGGTGGTAAATTAAACACAGTCGTATGAGAGTTTTTTTCTTCTTTTCCAACTGAACAAAGCAGTTTAATTTTTTTTTGACTTTACTGGCAATGCTGGAGAAAGAGAAAGAAACCAACAAATAAATTTAGTTGCTCCTTAGATGCTCTGATCCCGTGGTCACTGGTCACAAGGACGTGAGTCATTTCAACGTTTGGCAAATATAGATGAGGGCAAGGTTACTGACTGGGACAGGGGATGGGCCTTCCCTGGGCCACCTCTGAGGTCAGGGTGCTTTCATTTGTGTAGAATATTTACAATGAAGTGCTCACTGAAGTTAAGGCCTGGACTATTTTTCTAAGATTTCCTCCTCACCAATGATGTTAGAGAAAAGTTTAGAATTCCATGTGAATGGAGCTCGTAACTTAATGTACTGAGGCAAATCTGCAAACTGAGATGGGAACAGAAGATGTATCTCCCACTGGGGAGAGGTGGATGGGGAAATGGGAGGGGTGAGAAATGCTGACGTGAACTCCAGACCAGAAACAACAGAGGTAGAAAACTTACTCCCTCTGGCCGGCCATGCCTTGGGAATGCTGGGCCTCGGGAATATGCTGAATATTGTATCTCATATTTCTGCAGCGCCTGAAGCTTCAACGGCATGTTCACATGTATGGATGCCGCTGCCCGGGCAGCAAGTGCAGATGGGGAAGACGGGCCTCAGGGAGCCTCCAGGACTTATTCTGGGGTCACACAGACAGGATGTGGAAGAACTAGAACTCAAACAAATGCCGTACTACTGCTATCGAGGTGTCTCTTCAGCTTAATGTTAAGAGAGGTAAGAAAGACTGAGGAAAGATGGGAGCAGAGCCTTAAACTGCTGATATGGTAATTTTGGAAACTTACCTATAAAGTAACTCATATAAAAAGAAAAAAACAAACAAACAAACAAACCCACGTCATTGTAGAGCACAGAAAACCAAGTAGAAAAGGAGTTCTTAAAAGCACAGAGATTTCAAAGTCCAAGGTCCTGCTGGGATATAAAGACACATCTTTGCTTATTATTTGCAAAAAAAAAAAAAAAAAAAAAAAAAAAAAAAAAAAAAAAAAAAAAAAAAAAAAAAAAAAAAAAAAAAAAAAAAAAAAAAAAAAAAAAAAAAAAAAACCAACAAAAACCCCAAAACACAGTTAGATGACTGGTATGCATCAAAGACACAACATGAAGGTGTTAAAAAAATAAAATATAATCTCATGCAAAACTCATGTACACAGAGCATTCTGTCACTGCTGTGTGTTGGTGCAAATAAAGAAAAGTGAGGGGCAGGGCAGGGCACACACAATTCTGCCAGGCTCTGACAATCACATGGCATTGTAAAGAATAGGAATCTGTCCCGTTAAGAGTATAAGGAATGTGAAGAAAAAATATCTCCATCACTCAAAAAGTGACAGTAAGAAGAAGACTTTCAAATTTTACTGATGTGTAAGAGAATATACTGACGTTTTCAAGGAATGAATCTGACTTCGATGCCAATCCAGAAACAGCAGAGAATTTGAATGGGATGAGAATTCCCCCATCCCTCCATTTAATACACACATTAATGTTCCTTTCTGTCTGGAATCTTAAAATCCACATCAGTGTGGTGTTGAGTACAGAGAGAATACTCAGTAAAAAGAGAAGTGAAGCATTCAAAAAGATTTGCAAATGAATGAGCATTTCCATTTGTTCTGATTGCATCCAACAAATTAATGAGAAAGATAGTGACGAAACGTGATGACTTAAGTTTCACAACTTAAAGCAACAGAAACAGAGGATGAAGCATAATTACAATGTTGCTTTGTTAATGAAAAAAATGTCTATTTGGAACAAGGAAGGAGAAGAGGTAAGTGAATGGGAAAGCAATCAAAGAAGGAAAAACCATCTTGATAAGAAGGTATAGAGGTAAATTAGACAACAAATGGAGCAGATTACAGAAGAAACTACCATTGGTAAAAGAAGACTGGTATTTGCTGATATCTTAATGGTATCTTCAAAGGCACCTGGGGCAAAAAAGCCCAGATCCACATCACAAGGGAGCATGGCATGGGCACAGCTACTCCTCCCCAGTTAGGATACTTCCAAATGTGTATCCTGCCAGAGGACACATTTATAAAAGAAAATGGTACCTTTCATTCTGTCTCCCAAAGATAATTCAACCCAGGTTCCTCTTATCAGCTGATAGTGAAGACACTGTGGAACTAGAAATTCTGTCCACATCTAAAGTTTTGAAATGTGCGTTACTGCTTGGCTACTTTGAGTACTTCCCTACTTATTTTAAGAAAAAAAAAAAAACCCTGTAAATAATGCTCTAGAAAAGTTTGTACATCACTAATGAGAAGCATTAAAAGATCAAGAAGATAGGGTCCTCACATTCATTTTTCTTCCCATTTTAAGAAGTGGGTGATCAAAAGTGATGAATCAAACCAAGGCAGACAACTGTCTATACTTATTTGTACACCAGTTGCTCCAATCCCAAATTTAGCACAATCACTCATGTTATCATCTAAGTGTTTCATTTTTTTTCTAAAATATGAACACCCACTCTAAGACTTGGGAACTGTTTCATGAATAGATTGGTGGTTAGTTAAAAGCTGGATTATGTTAACCACACCCAGGAGGATAGGACTGAATATGAAATCCCAAAAGAATGTTCCCAGAAATATCTAGAAGTGTATGAAACCCAAAGAAAGAGCACCAGCTGCTAGGAAGCCAGGGATCTTGGAAGATGTCACCCACCGGAGGTTGCCCAGACTTAAGTTGGCCTGGGAGCCTCACATCGGGAGTGACTGACGACATGGTCACGCTGGCGACATGCCCAGCTGCCATGTTTCTTTTACTGCTAGGAGCCTGGCCAGGAAGCACAGGAGAATTAGGGGATCCAGAAAACTGTCTTAATGACATCTGCATAGATTCACCCCCAGGCTTCTGAAAGCTCTGCAATGGTGAACTATATCTAAGCAGAGAGGACAGGCCTGGAAACTCAGTGATGAGGATAAACAGTAACTAGAAAATAATGAAGTCAAAGTGGATAAGTTCAAATCAGAATGTGCAAGGTAGAAGCTGAAGGAAGGGAGTGGAAATTGCTCCAGGCTTTCTCCTTTTTTCCAGGTTATTATTGCATGAGGGTGGTGCAGAGGACAAAGAAGGGATTTTGGAATGTTTTGCAAGGAATCACGATCTTCTCCAGTGGGATCTGTAGGTGTTACTCTTCTAACCTTATGCTTGGGGCTGGGAACACTGAAGGCCAGGTGGCCAGGCATCAAGGTGAGGTCACTGAATGATGCAGCACTTTTAGAGGAGTTGAGGTATGCCTAATGACGCATGAATTCATGCCCCCTCTACCCTCAAGTCCACGCGAGTCTCTACACCCCTCCTTATTCGCAGTAATAGACAACTGGGGATTTGTCACTTTGGAGATGTTGGGAGAGGACATGCAAATGACCTTAGACCCTAACTCTAGAGCTGGGCTACATCCTTGGGAGCAAGGTCGCTTTGGAGACCTCACTGTAGTTCTTGAGGCTTCCTGAAGCTGCAGTAGTTCTTCAAGACCACATCTAATAGAACAAGATGGTCCTTCTTCCTTCTGTGTGTGATGTTCAAACAAGAGTCTTGATCTGGAGTCATTCATTTCTGCAGATGCTACTGGCATGAGCTTAGTAGAGGCTACTTTTTTAGCTTTCTGAACCCCTTCCATGATCAGGAACTGTGAGTCTGGCTTAACTGAGGGTTTGAACTTGGCATGGCTAGAAAATGGTTTAGCAGTGGAGGAAGATGGCACATCTCTGCCAGCCAGGAAACATGTCAGGTTCTGTTTCACAGCATAATGATTCTGCTTAGCTGGAAGAACAGGTGGGTTATTAAGGGGTCGCTGCTGCACCTGGGAGTGGGATCACAAATTTGAATTATTGATCTCAGAGAAAGAAGCAGGTGTTAGAGACACAGGTAAATAAATGCAAATCATATATACTGACTCTAAGAGAAGTGATCAAAAACATACTTTCCATCAAATCAAATGACGTTCTCTGCAGATTTAGTTTTATAATTTTTAAAAAGTTATGATTTTTGTAAACGTAGTATGTGACCATTATCAAAGATTTAAACAATATATTAAAGTACAAAAAATTTAAAGTGAAAACTGCAATTTTTACCTCCCATAAATATCACTAGCATTAGCACAACATCATTTCAAGCATTTTCTATACAAATGTACAACAGAAAAGAAAAATAAAAAGATGGTTCTTTTGACAAAAGTAGGATATTATGTAAGATTTCTTGTTATAATAGTGTAGTCTAGATAACTTGTAATAAGCTCTAGCTATAAGTACATGATGATAGAATACAACACAAAAACGCAAAAATCCTTTAAATAATTAGACATGCTCACAAGAAAATAAAGGTGACCCCTAGGACAGAACTGAAAGCAGGGTGGTCCCCCCACCAAGCTGACACTGTGACTCTTGTTGGAGTTATCATTTTGCTTGTTTGCTTTTTTCCTTTCATTTGCTTTTCTCCTTTTATCTAGCATCCAGATAGTTTTTTGATTTTTAAAATAACATATCATACAGCCAAATTCCTAATCATCCTTTCTTAGTTTAGTTGTTGAGTAAATGAAAGACCACTGCTTTGGAAGTATTTGCAAAAGAAAAACAAGTGACTTCTGACCCTGTAAGTGAACCCCAAAATCACAAGTCTGAGGTTGACTAAACATCAGCTATTACCACCAAAGATCCAGGAACGTCACTGACAACGCTAATGAGCAGAAATGGGTCAGGTACGGTTGGAGATTATGTTCCTAGAATTTCTGAAACCTCCATCACATTCCTTCAAGGAAAAGTCAGTAACTTTTCATTACACAAACTCAATTGCACTCCTGTAGGGAAAAGGATTTTTCTGCTTCCTGTTGTGGTTTACAAAAATCTATTCTGTCTATCCGGTTACACACAAATAGGTTCACAGAGTAAGGCCATTTGTTATTTCTCTGTGGAAATAAAGTTATGGTTCTTCCAAAAGCAAAGCATGCACAACGCACAATGAGCTGTACCCCAACTTGGGCACTTGCTGAACTCTCCACTTTTACTGCAGGAACTCGTAGCCAATAGCCTGGCCGACAGAGTATGGCTATACTTGCTTACTTACCTCCTTGGCCCAAGCTGGCTTCTCACTAGGACTCATCCCCTCTTTGTAATGGTACAGTGGCTTCTTCTCCACGGGTCTCTGTTCCTGCCGCTGATGCTGAAGAGAAACCAAGTAATCTCTCTCTTGCTTTAACTGTCTCTGCAGTCTTTCTGCTTGTCTCTGTTCTTCCAATTGTTTGCGCTTATATTCCTGTCCAGACCAGGAAAGGGGAGCAAAGAAAAGACCAAATCACCATAGAGAAATCATTGGTCCATACCAGTGAGGCATGCAATGGAAGCAAAGGTGATGATGATAACAGAGGACCTCACCACTCACAGGACCACTAAGGGGTGTAAGGATGTGTCACAGGGACAAGTTACAGGCTTGTTCTGTGTAGATGCTAACCCAAGCCTGTAATATGGCATTTAATGCAAACACTGTTGCTTTAATGGCATTTCTGACAAAACACCATGCATTGCAATGTGGCTTTTCCCTGATGAGTTGCAGCCATGAAGGTGGCAGTAATGAAGACATCTAGATGGTCAGCACACAATTCCTGACTGGAGCCACCACATCCTGACTTAGTAATGGAACCTTCAAACTTGTACATTAAGTACGAACTAGGTAGTTCAACATGCTGTCTCTTTCATCTATTGTTTAACAAAACTTGCAAACCATTAGCAAGCTTATATATGGGTGAAAATACATCAGAGTGGCGCTGAATAGTTAAAACATCTACACAAGAGGCCCTTTTAGATAGCTGTGCAATAATAATAAAAAAGTACTTCAAGTGGAAGCTATGTCAGCAGAGAACACAAAATGTTCCCACCATAAAGGGAAAACTAATAGTCTGCAAATGAAATATGACTGCAGAGCTGAGTGGGTTCTTACAGAAGAGTTGCGTTTTGCTGCAATTGTATTCCAGCATGTTGCAAATGGCCTTAGAAATTACTCTGCAATAGACACAGTGGGTCTCAAAAAAAATCTGAACGTATAAAAAGGCTGGATTCATGTTAAAGTTTCACAAATAGATGAAGTTAATAAAGAATGCATAACGGGCATATTATATGTATGAAGTGTCAGGAACACTGGATCAGGAGATGTATTCAGATTCTGGGATATTTTTCCTTTAAGGGCATGAGGCTCGGATAATCCTCTCTTCTAGACTGACGTTTTAGGAGGACACTAGGGGACGGGCCACACACACACACACACACACACACACACACACACACACACGATGAACACAGAGCAGGTAAGCTGACTCTTGGCATTCCCATTACCAGAAGTAGAGCTTGTTCATGCAGTAGCTGTTGCTGCAAGATCTCTAACTGTCTCTGCTCCTCCTCTAACTGTCGCCTGATGTACTCCTGGAGAGGTAGGCAGCAGAGAATTCAGAGGAACACAAAGAAAGAAAGAGAAAAAGAACTGGTAATTTCAAAGGTGACAAGAGCTGTCAAGGAAAGTGTAGAAGGAAGGAGGGAAAAAAAATACCCAGACACCTCCTCACCAAACAGGAACAGTATGCTGCACCGAAGTCAAAGCATTTCAATGCAGTCAAAAGCACAAGCCCGCTATCTGGGACAGCCCACTGAAATGGCTCAGGGCTTTGCCATGTCTGTTTGGTTTTAATAAACCCAGCTACATTCTAAAGCTTGTCATTACAGGTGCCCTCTTTATGGGCTACCTGGAATTAACAATTGCATAAAGTTTGAAGTCCCCTATGCAAGCAGCAGGGATGAAATAATTACTGAATGCCATCACACGCTCTCTTTGTCATGGAACCAAGCTGCAGTTTCACTGAACTGCCAGAATGTGATTCTAACAAGGAGAGAGAGGGGCTGCATCCATGACTCAAAGTCACAGCCACCAGCAGCTGTATGAGTAGAAATCGTCTCTGAAGCAACAAGAGAGTAGGACTTGGCTCATTTATCATGTTTCATTGATACCTTTGAGGGAGACATCGGGATTGAGAGCATCAGGAGATCAAAGCGTGTTAGGGGACTACGGCCCAGGTAGGAAGCAAGGTTGAATGAATGGGCAATACCAAGGTTGTGCATTTGACTTCTTGAATAGGTGAGAACAGTTGCTTGAGAAGGAGTAAACACTGGCTTAAACTGAGCAGTCCTAGAAGGTGACCCACTCCTGAGACAGTGCTGGAGTTGGCGCCGGATGTCTCTGGGTCCCCCTGCTCCCGGCCGTACCTGTTCATGCTCTGCGCGCCTCCTCTCCTCCTCACGGCGCATCTGCTCCTCATAGTGCCGACGCTGCTCCCGCTCCTGCTGCTTCCGCAGCTCCTTTTCTCTCCTTTGTTGCTGTGGAGAAGACACCGACAGTCCCTGAGGGCAATGCCATTGGTGGGGTGTGGGGGTGTGGGGAAACGGTAGGGTGAGCAATTGAGGATGGGGTCTACATGCCCTAAGGGTCATTCTCTTCTATGCCATGTTCTTTGCACACTGACAAAGAGGGGGTGATAGAGAGCAATTCAGTGTTATATGGAACATCCTACAATTTGCCCTGTGAACAGACTCTCCAGGTTTATACACCCCCCCAAGAAGTTCCTACTAAATGCATTCTCTCAATTGGCTCATGCCTTTCAAATCAGGTAGTAAACACCAATATATGGTAGGTTACTTATTTTATTACACATCATCAAATTGTCTATGAGATTCTATAGGTTTTAAAGCACATTCACAATGCTCATGTTCTTCAACTTTTTGGCACTATATAGAGCAAACGCTTCATAGACCAAAAAAAAAAAAAAAGAAAGAAAAGAAAATCTCAGAGAAGCAAAGTGACATACTCAAGGCCATACAGTAAGTCATGGCTGAGGGTGGAACAGAATGAACTGATTCCCATCCAATCCACTACCCTTTCTGATACCCCATGTTGGTTTTTGTAGTTTTGGTAATATTCACTTTTGAGAATCAATTTTATTGCTTAAGAAAGACCCTTAAATTTAGGAATGATCATCATTATTGTGTATAAAGTCAGCTCTTGGGGAACTGGCGTCCGGGGAGCCAATCCTCCATGCAAATGAAAATACATGCATAACTTTTAATCAGCCTTCCATATACTTGAGGTCCCCACCGGGATATGCAACCAACTGACATCTGGCGTCCAAGTAGGCTGAATGGTGAATGTGGAACCCTGGGACAGAAGAAATCCATGTGTAAGTGGGCCTGCCAGTTCAAACACAAGTTGTTCAAGGGTCAGTAGTAACTGCCATTGCTTCCAAGTGTACTAAGTACCTTACATGCGCTAGCTTTGTTGATCTTCACAAAAATCTTCTGATGTAGATATGACTATCATCTCCTCTTTTTATGAGACTGGAGGCACAGAGAGATTAAGAAATTGTCCAAAGCCACACTCATGTTCAAGGTCAGGACCAGGTGGTCAAGCTTGCTTTCAAAGCCAGACAATGTGGCTCCAGAGTCTGAGTTCAATCATTATAGAAAATGAAGAGAAAACAGTAGTGATTGAACGTCATCACAATTAATCCGGCTCTTCATTATAATCTCAGCAAGGGAGAACATTTTAAGACTAGCTACAGGAATGGATATCTCTGTTTCTGGAGCATTTGGAATATGTAGGGACATGTGGGAGTTTTTCTGGGGGTCCCAACGCGTTGAGAGACATGACCGGAATTCAGTCACACAGGCTGGAGATGCAAAACACCCCACAATGTGCAGGACTGTCCTGCATCACAGAGTGTGTTACCATGCCACATGCCAGCAGTGCCCCTCTGAGAACTGCTGTGGGCCCTTTGTGACAGGGACTGTCCTGGCATCAGGATTTCTCCTTCATGAAGTTGGAGGGGATGGATCAGTAGTCCATTCCCTTGTAACTTTCTCAACAACACCTTACTGCCTGGCAGGAAACAAGTACTCAAACTAGAATAACTGGTATCTCACACTGACAGGCTAGCTCTACACAAGCAGGGGAACAGCTTTCTAGAACAAAAACTCACTGGTACTGCCCGATAACCCATCCACAGATATTCACACTTGTAAAGAAGCCCATGAATGAGAAGATCTTCCTGATGTGGCTCCCTCCTGCCATCTCCAGTACCTGCTGTCTTCCAATAAGCATCAAGGCTTGGGCTGAAGTCCATCTTTTAAGACACAACATCTGTCATTTCAGATCAACATTTATGTGTACATCTGAGATTGTTGTTTTCCCATCTTAGGTAATGGGGAATAACTGGAGCACTTTCTGCAGTCAAATGGCATGATCAGACTTGCATTTTCCAGAGGTCTGCTAACAGCCACAGGAGGGGAAAAGACAGAAACTGAAAATGTTCAAGGCCATTCTACGAAACCACACAGGAAATGATAGGGTATAAATAAGATCTTCGAAGGCAGTTTGGAGAGTCTCTGTTCATAATTGCTGCTGAGGATGTAGACATAGCCCAATAGAAGAAAGACTAAAAACTATCCAGGTTTCCAGTCATTCTAATGGACTGGTGTGGATGCCAACACAGAAGCAGAAATTAGAATTAGGTCAAAATTAAATAAGCGGGTTTTGGTGTCTGTGGGGTTTCTGAAGGTGAGTGAAGTTCCTTGCCAAGGAGGATGACAGATGGTGTGATGCAAAGGAAGAAAAGCAGATTAAGGAAAGGTAACCAGGGGTACACTGGAACTGAGGGATGAGTCAAGTTCCAGACAAGTGAGGGTCTGTTTTACAGAAAACTACACAAAAGATGCGAGTAGAAAACATCATCAAGGACCTGACTGAGTAATTTGGATTACAGACCCAAAACAGAGATATTTCCAGCACGCAACCCAAGTGAATCAATGCCAGCACCGAGAATAAAATAATTATGTGTACAGATCTGGCTCCTGGCAGGAGATAGCCCTAATTTAGCTAACATTTCAAGTTTTTAACTCCCACCATTGTTCTCTTTTTTGAGGAAAAATATAATCAAGGCTTTTGAAGATTTAGTTGAGTTTTTTTTTTTGGTGACGGTTTATACATTTTCAACCCATTTGCCAGCAATCAATATTGTTTTATAATTATGTGCCACTCAGGTCCCTGAGCAAGGTATATATAGTATCGATTGCAAATCAAGAGGGTCTGCAGTTTCTGAGAAAGACACTCAAAAGTGACTAATAATTAATAATGATCTCACTCCGATCAGCTGCTGCCGACACAGGCAGGCATCTGCCAGGGCTTTGGTTCCTGTGGTGAGGTTGGAAAAATAAATCACTTTCCCAACCTTCTCAGGGCACAGTGCCAATTTCCAGCTGCTGTATTTCAGTGTTAATACCTTTCTGAAAAAATGTTTGCTTTTCCTCCTCCTAAGCATGGGGCTGTCTGAGGGGATGTTAAAAAATATGTAAGAAACAGGCCAAGTCCCTGACCTCAAGCAGACTCCCTTACAAAGCTGAGTGGTCACCTGTTTATCTTTTTTGGAAGCATTTTATTTAGGTTTCTCTCCATTTTTAAAAATTTTCTCAACTGAGTTGTATGAGGGCCTTGTTGACATGCAAATATCTTCTCTAATTTTGGGGTCTTGATGGGTAGATTCTTTTACTGCACAGAAGCTTTTTCTTTTATTTTTTTTCTTGCTGCACAGAAACTTTTAAAATGGTAGGCTACAAAATCAATATTCAAAAATCTGTTGCATTTATACATGCAAACAGTGAATCCAAAGCAATGTAGAGATTCAGTGCAATTTCTTTGGAAATTTCAATGCAATTCTTCAGTGGGTGGAGCAATTATTTCTGAAACACAGAAGACCACCAAATTGTCAAAGCAAACCTGATAACAAAGAACAGAAGCGGCATATTCCCAGGCTTGAAATTATAGTACAAAAATGTAGTAATAAAAACAGCATGGTATTAGAATAAAAACAGATACAGTGAGCAATGGAAGAGAACTGAGAGCCCGAAAATAAATTCACACTTGTATGGAAAGCTAACTTTTGACAAAGGTGCCAAAAGTATAAAACAGAGAAAAGAAAGTTTCTTTAATAAATTATGTGAAGGAAAACTGGACAGCCACATGCAAAGGAATAAAACCAGACCATTATCTCATACCACATGCAAAACTTAACACAAAATGAATAAAAGACTTGGATGTAGGAGCTGAAACCATAATACACATAGAAAAAAGCATAGGCAAGCTACTCCACCCCCCACTGGCTGCAGTGATGTCTTTGAGGACTGTATTCCAACAGCATGGGAAACAAAAGCAAAAATAAGTAAATGGGATGACATCATACCAAAAAGACTGATTTTTTTTTTTCAGGACACTTTTGAACCTCCCATGAATATTCCCCTTAAGTCACTTCTCAGTAGAGGTTGTGAGGCTGTACTTTCAAATATATGAACTGGTTAGTTCATTTTAATGAAGATATGACATATTCCCTCCCTATTTTGAGTAAATGTTAGATATTTATCCCAAATAGTCTATGAAAAAAAAATTGGCTTTTTTAAATTCTTGCAAGAAAATATCACCTCAACCCTTATTCATTCTTATTAAAGTTGTAAGAAAATCCCCATAAAAAGGCTATGAAGTTGATCTATTTTTCCTGTTTTTTAAAATGTTCTTTTCAGGTTAAGTAGGACCAGCAGAAAGATGTGAACTGCATCAGGGTACCCTGGCTCTTGTAGGAGTGACCGATGAACTGTTAGGCCATACATTTTAATGGTCAGAACAGCTGAATAAAGCTAACCACTATGTTGATGGCAGGATTATCCCCTCAGATAATATACACGGCACTACTAAACCACTATGAGGCAAGTTACAGGTCTTCAATTATCTTAGAAAGCTTGTTTGAGTACTGGTTTCACCTTTTTTTTTTCTTTTTTAATTTATGCATACAAGAGCTAGGGTGTAGGCCAGAGGTGTGGGGGTAGAGGGTGAGAGGATTCACCAGAGACAGAGTGGGGAGCAGAAAGGCGGTCTGACTGAAACACAATACTGAGGGGAGCAGCAGGCAAGACAGGAGAGGTCTGTGGGTCAGCTCCCTGGCAAGGGATTGAACTTGTGCTGCAGAGGCTGCTGATAGCTTCACAGTGCTGAGACTGAGCCCCTGGAGGCCCTGGATTCACTTTTATCTGATGGACAACATGGATCTGGAACCACTGCAGTTAGCCTCTTTGCTTAGCCATGAGGACTGCGAATCCAACTGGTATCCCTGGTGGGAAGTTGCATCGGAACACAGGCTGTGGGCATTTGCTGAACCAGCCCTACCCTGGCCTTACCTTCCTTTCCCTCCTACCTTAGAGTTTCTTCTAATTTATTTTCTCATTTATTTTCAGTTGCTATATTAATTCTTGTAAGCCACCTTAAATTTGCTTGTTAAAATGAAGCAAAGTCATAAAGAAGGATATACAAAAACAAATACTGCTTCCCCACCCCCCATATCTTTTGAACCTCAAAAATCTCATTTGGAAAGATCCAAACAGCAATAAATGAGAAATTGCGATCTTGTGTTGTGGTTCTTTGTTTGTGAAGATGCCACCTCTGTTTATATCACCTGAGCATGTGGTTAAAGTTGTTTTCACAGACTTGTGGGGATGTTTGCTCTGATCCTGCCATGCCCTTTCCCTGGAGAACTGGTTAAAGTGACACACACAGAACTGTCTGGGACGGAAAAGGAAACTTCATCCAAGGGTTTTATATACATCTTGATATAAATCCCTTTTCAATTATATATTGTGTGGATTTTATTTCCATTCAGTAGATGCCTTTCTAAATCCTCTTGTATTTTCTTTTGCTGTGCTAAAGCATTTAACTTGAGGTAATCCCAATTGTTAACTTATGTTTCTATTTCCCTTGCCAAAGGGGCTGAATCTCCGAAAGTATCTTTATCATTCTAGAAAGGAGCATATTGCCAGTGTTTTCTTGTGTATACTTTATTTTTGCATGTCTTCTATCTAAAATGGTTTTGTTTTTTAAATAGTATTTCATCGATTATTCTAATTAGAACCTCATACATTATTCCAATTAGAGCCCTGTGAGATAAATGAAGCAAATAGCATTTTTTATTTGCCATGTTTAGAGACTCTCAGGAAGATTCAATGTCTAGTCAATGACCACACAACAAGTTAGAGGAAAAGGGCAGAATTACTACAAATCATTGTATTAGGTACTGTCTATGAGTACCAGGCATCTGCTGGTTGGGTGAGTTACACACTTCAACTCACTTAATCCCACTGTGTGACTAAAGGGTTTATTATCATTGTTCCTATTTTATAATAAGCAAATTGAGGTTCAGAGGTATTAAGTAAATTATTCCATGTCACACAGCTGGGAAAGCGGTACTGGGGATCAACCCATGTGGGTCTGACTCCAAGCTCTTTCCGCCACATGTCCTTCTCTCCCTAGTCTCGATAACATGCTAGAGTAGAATAGTGATTGGAAATGTAGTGGGGAGTATGGTGAGAAGTGTGTGTGCAAAGAACTGAGCAAAGACACTCTATTAATCCTACTAACACTTATCATGCTGAAGAAATGCCAGCTAAGATAACTGGCTGCTTCTTTCTACTTAACAAATGTTTAGGTTGAATTTGAGTTTGTTTCTCATGATT
This sequence comes from Scalopus aquaticus, assembly GCA_004024925.1. Classification (NCBI taxonomy): domain Eukaryota; kingdom Metazoa; phylum Chordata; class Mammalia; order Eulipotyphla; family Talpidae; genus Scalopus; species Scalopus aquaticus. The sequence continues at coordinate 84,428 of PVIJ01000273.1, forward strand.
TTCTGGTTGGTTTTGGAAAACCAGGCTATATTTCATTGTGTAAAGGTTTGGGATCCTGAGTCTACCTTTACATACACCCCACTCACCATTATTACATAGACAGAGGTAACATCTGCATTTGAGAATACCTTGTAGTCACAATATGGCATCCACCAGGGAAAGGGGGTAGTAAGGGAACAACAGGGCTGAGAGGAAAGAACATTGGATCAGAAATATTAAGATTAATTTTGCTCTGTCACTGATACAAACTCCTCAGACCACGGTGTCAATAAATATTTAATGAATGAATGACTGTTGTATGACCCTGAGTAAGTCACCTCGACCCAAACCTTCAACATGGGGGGAAGATTAGGTGATCTCACAAGTCTGTTCTGCCTAACACTCTCAGGAAGAGTATTCTGCATTGCAAAGAAAAAATGTGACATTCCAGAATGAGGAGTCAACAATACAGAATTATGCTTTGTTCCATAAGCGCTCCACTTGCTTCTCACCCTGAGTGACCTCCTGGAAGTGATGAGTGGAGACCCCACTGACTGGGATGACCTGAGTCGGTCTCCAGAGGACAGGGCAGCACCTGGCACTGACAAGGTCAGGCTCCTTGGAAGAATTGCAAAACCATCCCCTTGAAAAAGGGGATCTCTGTTCAAAGACACTCGGAATGAAAGGACCCAGTGTGGGCTTTTGAGTGCTTCATACCACACATGGTCCTGACTTAAATAAGACTGTTCTGTATAAGCTTCACGGGAGCTGTTCCTGTGATAGAAGGCTTTCAAGTTCCTAGGCCTTCTACTTGGCCATTTTAACATTTCCAAAGTTTCAGTTTTGGAAAGACCATTGTAAATCAACCACTGAAGGGCAACGGCATGATTCTGTACAACTAACACCAGGATGTCAAATCTTTTCTTACAGGAAGGACTCAAGAGTGATGGTGGGCAGTCCTGTACTTCTGAATCCACTATAGGACAGAGTGATCAGAACAGCAAAAAAGAATGATGGTAGTTAATAGTAAGAACACATTTTTGTGGAGTGCTTCTAAAGGCATGGTGGTACTCTTTACTCATATGAGCTCAATTCTCTCTACAACGCATTGAGGCCCATATTATTGCCTTCGTCCCCACTTGACAGATAAGGAAACTGGGGCACACAAAGTCCAATAGTTTGTCCATATTCACCCAGTTAGTAACCTCAAAGTCAGGGCCACACCCTGCATCTGGTCTTGCGAAGCTGCCTCAACAGATTTGAGAGAAGCTGGTTGAGACATCTATGCATACAAAGTCTGAGCTTTTTCAAACGGTTTCCGCCACCCCCTCTTTTTAGCTTCACTTTGTTACCTATCTTTTCTTTACAAAAACAGTCATTAGTGAACCACCAAGGACGATAGGCAGGCAGGCTAGGCAGTCCTCATTTTTCCCTTTTGATACCTACTTTATATAGTGAAGAGAAACTATCCAATCTACCTATTCAGAGCCTTCCTGGAAAATTAAAACTGTTTAAATGAAGCTCTTCGTTTGAGCTCCCTGGTCAACTTTTGATCAGTAGGCAGCCATGTCTAAGCACCATCTGAATACTTGTCACCAAGCTGGTCTTCATGCATGTAGGCAGAGAAATGAAATTCTAGATTGACCACAAGAAGGCTAACTGGAAAATTTGGGTTCTGCCTCTTCTACAGATGCTCAATCACAAGCTCCTTATTATCTGAGGAGAGGTTTCTCCAGAGAGAATGGATATCTGGGTTTTCCTGGGCATCATACAGAAGAGCAAGAATGGTCTGATGGACACCCAGGATTCTGTAGGTTCGTGAAGGGTACAAGTAACTCCCATTTCCTTCTGAAGCCTCAGTGTGAGACATGTAGATTGAGTCCTGTGAAAACAAGGCCATTATAATCCATTTTATAATAAGACGTCTAGAGAGAGCCACTCTAGCACATGTGGGTGGGTGGGGGGGGGTGGTCCTGAATTATGTCATCTACAGAAAGACTGCAGGAACTGGTGACATTTCAGGAAGAGGATTATATTGTCTTCTAACATTTCTGGGGCTGACGTAGAAGGCATTTTAGTTTCCTTTTACATAATTTGTATCAATGCAAGGCTATGACAAGGACTTGGATCACTAATAGGATAAAACTTTTAACATTAGGAATTACTTAAATAATCTTTAAAACAATTGTTGCCTCAAACCTCTAAATCTATAGAGTCTATGTTAAACTGGCTAAATACTCTGACTGAAGAATATTGCTAAAGCAACTCTTACTGTGAAAGAATTTGTTTAGAGCACTTTTGATGTCCTTTATGCTCACCAGTCTCTATAATTCCCTAACACTTTTACTGAGGAACACAAAAGTGAAATGAAAACACTTTGATTTCAACATCATAGGAAATAATGCTTTCTGTGAAACTGTTTTATTCTATGGTTAGGAACAACTAAGAATAATGATTGTGAAATACAAGAAGTACAGACTTGGGGATAAAAGGTTCCATGAAGACCCTAGACAGTGGAAAGCAGGTCTGCTTAAAGACCACTTCGGCTGTCACTGACAAGGTGCCCGGCCGTCGCGGAAGGTGCTCGCTAGACACTGAGGTTTGGCACTGGTGATGCGTGTTATTTTCCAGTAAGAAATGCTGAAATGCGGTAAGTGTAAAATACTAGCAAGTCCTTCCCATTCCTTGGAAGTATAAGAAGGGGTCTGGGCAGAAGAATTTCAAATATCAGTAGTATTTTAAGCTACATTCTAGGAATTTCAGCCCAACATCCTCTCCATGGCAGGAAATCCTTTCCATCATAGGATCCAGGAGACCAAACAGACAGAGCCAGACCTCCTGCAGCCAGGCCGGTGAGTTAGAACAGGGACCCTTCCAGGATCCACAGAGCCGCAGGGCTCCATACACCTGGTCAAAGCCCAGAGCCTCCTGGCGCACACGCATGGTTTCTACACGCACGTGCAGGCAGCCGAAATCCCTGGTCAGAGGCCCGTGGCCAGGCTCTGCCCTGGACAATGAGCCTCCAGCTTGCCAGCCTGGCTCCCAGTTGTTTTATAATTTCTGTTCCGTTATTGGAATAATAGAGCAAAAGCCTAGCTACAAAGCGTTCCATCTTCATGCTGACGCTAACCGCATCCAGGAATAAAGGACGGCTCTGCCCCTACCAGCGGCTGCCACTCACAGGGCACATTAGGAGGCCTACAGTTAGTGATTAAGTGAATTAAAGGACATTTCTCAGCAGTGCCAATGAATTATCACTCCAGGACCTGAGATGGGGGAGTTTTTCTTGCTCACGGTGCTTTCTTCCGGCTGAGGGCCTGGGAGCCAGGTCCAGTGGGTGGACTGCAGTGCTGGCGAAGAAAGCAACGCTGATTTCCTGGCCTGCTGCGGCTGCCCACTGAGCAGGCTCTGGCTGCACTTAACCGCGAGCCCTCACCCTGACAGGAGCCCCACATACTGGGGAACAAAGACGTTTCTCTTCTTGTGCAGCACCCCTCTTTACCTGTGTCAGGTACTTGCTTGGTACTAGGTACTATTGTAAGTGCTTGGTATTTATCAACGCCACTAATGATTGAAATTGTATTATTTTATGGATGGGAAAACTCAGGCTTCGGGAAGTCATGTTCTGCCCAAGATCATCAAGGCCAGAAGTGGCAGAGCCAGAGTCAAACCCAGGATTCATTCAGCCTGGCCTGCCTGGCTTCCACGTTCTTGGTGAAGGAGCCACACCTAAGGACTGAGGCCCCGATGCCCAGGTGTTCACTGTTCAGACACCCACAAGATCTCTCCCTTCTCGTGGGTTGTTTTTTGGATACCAGTAGGTGAAACAATGCAACCACTCGGTGGCAATGATGGGATCATGATGATACGGTGTTGGAAATGACCCTCTGCAGCACGGCTATAGCCTGTTTCACATCGCTGGCATCACCACTGGCCACTTCATGTGTATATTAAATGCACTATGTTCCAAAACTGCTCTTATCCTCCTGCCCTGAAACCAGGTCTTCTACCCAGAGCCCAACGGAGCCTGCTGGGACTGCCCGCTCTCCTTCCTCTACGATGTCAAGTCCCCAACTGCCCTGCAGGCTCGACAGGTTGCATCTCTCTCCAGTGTCTCTGCTGTTTTCAATCTCTGCTCTACTGCCGTACATTGAAAGCGCTACCCTCTCTGGCCCAGACTAATTTGTCTCTCCCATCCATTCTTGCTTTTCGAGCAGCTGCCCAAAATGAAAATGTTTCATTTTCAAAATGCACATCTGACTGCATTTCCTTGGTTGAAACGTCACTAGTTTCCCACTATTCTTAGACTAAAGTGAAAAATTCCTTAACTGAGCCTATGAAGCTCTGCACGGCTGGGTCTCAATTTCCTGCCTAGTATTCCCAAGTGCTCCCCTCCATCCTTCAGCAGGACTCCAACCCCAGGGGCTTCCAGGCCAAGTTAGGCTCTGGCCCTTAGTGCAAGCGTCCTCTCTGCCGTGCAGTCTGGAGGTGATAATGATTGGAACTTGGGTGGCCATTCACCTCATGCTGTTTCCCTCATTGGTCTCGTCCTCATAAGGGCATGGTACTCCCAGCATGTCGCAGAGTGGCTGCCCAGCACACACAGACATTAACTGAACTGGTGGAACGACTGTCTTTATGAAGTGGAAAAAGACTTAATTCCATTGTACACTTAAAAAATAACAGTCAATTGGGGCCTCCCTGGTGGCGCAGTGGTTAAGCGCTACGCTGTGGAGCTGTCAGCAGTGGCGACGCGAGTTCGACGCCTGGCTGGGGAGATTCCCACATGGCGTAGCGGACCTCTCCTGCCTCGCCCGCTGCTCCCCGCAGCAGTGTATTTCCGTCGATCTGCCTGTTCTGCTCCCCACTCTGTCTCTGGTGAACACTCTCGCCACCCCACGCCTCTGGCCTGTACCCCAGCTTGTATGCATAAATAAATAAATCTTTAAAAAAAAATAACAGTCAAGGCTAATGTCCTTGAAAGACTTAGTCACTCATAAAAAAGTTGGAGGTTTATAGAGAACTCAATTTTTTAGACTGCCAGGTTCTCATTTTGTACACATTCCCCTCTATTACTGATAACAGTGGTTCTTTTTTTTTTTTTTTAAACTTTTGGGGTCAGAACCAAAAGAGTTTAAGATCTTTTGGTGAGAACTGGTTGTTTTTTTAATATACTTTTTTTTTTAAGATTTATGTTATTTATTTATGCATACAAGAACTGGGGTGTAGGGCAGAGGTGAGGGGGGTGACATGATTCACCAGACTGGGGAGCAGAACAGGCAGATCTACTGAAATACATTGCTGAAGGGAGCAGCAGGTGAGACAGGAGAGGTCTGCTGTGTCATGTGGGTTAGCTCCCTGGCTGGGGATCGAACTCACGTCGGAGTGGCTGATAACAGCTTGATAGTGCTGAGACTTAACCCCTGCACCACTAGGGAGGCCCTAGAACTGGTAGTTTTTATAACTGAATGATGTAATAGTGGTCTTGAAAGACACTAAATGAGATGTTGATGGTTTGAAAACTTAACCAGTTCTCTGAGGAATAAACCACCACAGGGAGCAGGAGCAGGTAGGGGCTCCTAGGATTAATCTGATTCATCCCTGTAACATAAAGATACTTTTCTCAAAATGAAGGTTTATGAAAGGCTGTCTACACATTGGAAAAAACATAAGTCGCTAATGTCACTTCAGAACTCTTCAGCATTACTATGAATCTTCTGCCCAAGTTTAGCCTGAAAAGGTGACTTCAGTGGGCACCTTGATACCTCAAGGCCCTGACTCCTGGCACCTACCTCTGTGCCAGAGACTAAAACAAGTTGTGCTTTGTCCAGCCAAGTGATAGGAATGTTTGTTGAACTAAATAAAAATAGAAGAGGCCTTCTTTGTACTTTTCATCACTATCAATAGACTCATTCACCTAAGCTGTATTTAATCAAGTTCCTGAATTTACTATATTGCTGGGCAAAAGCTTTGAGTTTCGTACCCACCTTTTCATTGGCCCAAAGCCAAGTTTTTTTCCCAAGCTGATAAATGACTCTACTCAGTTTCTAGTCAAAGTCCTTCTAAGAATATACAGATACTAATTTAGAAACTAGCCAAATCCACATGGTTACCCATAAATAGCTAAGGACATTTAGGGCTTCCTTAGAAACTTCTGGTGTAAGGTGACATCTGAGATCACGGAGAGAAACAAAGACTATAACCTACACAGTCCAGACACTGACAGGTCTCTATTTGGAAAAAGGGATGTATTTCCTAGGGTGCCTACAAAAGTCCCCCGGACCCACAAGGAAGCTAAAGTCACAAGTCTTCTACCGCTTTTCTGTGACAATGTTGTGAAAGTTTTTTGCCAGAACACAAGTCCTCCCCAAGGCCAGGCCAGCAGACATGCATGGGACCCAGCAGGAGTAGCAGAATGAGAGAAGAGTCCCTGGCTGTAGAAATAGTCATTACTTAGGGATTCAGAATTTATTGCCATCTGCGTATTTATTATTTTTTTTCCTTCTCTATTGAGTAATAGAGACAAGATAAAGATTCCAAAGATAAAGTCAGTATAATCTCTTAGAGCCCTGGTGTCACAGTCATTCAGCTTCTGAGAAGCCATGGCTCACACACCCTGGTGCACAGAGCAAAGGGCCTGGTGTCCTCAGGCAGGCCACAGCGTTGCCTTCTGAGCAAGCTGAGACTTATCAATGGAATGTGTCTCTCTCAGATGAACCTGCTCCACCGAGTATAAACTCTGACTTGCACTCAAGGAAGTGTCTCTAGAAAGGGTCAGAAGAGAAAAGGTCAGAGGGAAGCCTCAGACTGGCTCTACTGGAAGCATGAGAGCCAGATCCTGCGGGGTGCAGCTTTTTTGTTCTTGCTTGAGAATCCTTAAAGTCTTGGGTTAAAAGACCACACGAAACACCGGTCAGGTGAAGGATATGGAGGAGCACACCAGATGTAAGGGAGGTGCAGGCCTGATGCAAACATAGCACTTGGGCTCTGGAATTTGATCCCCTGGGTTTGAAACCTGGCTTCTTTTCAAGTTGTGTGTCCTTTAGTAAGTTATTAACCTCTCTGAGATTCAGCTGTATTATATTTAGACTGGGGGATAACTGTGAGGATTAAATGCGAAAGTTTACATAAAATGCTGCACAGACTTCCTGTCACATGATAAATGCTTCATAACTGTTAGTAATTATTACTCTAGCAACTTGATGAAAAAAACATAAAATTATAATAAATCATAATAGGTAAATGGAAAAATAGAAAAAATACAAACAAAACAAAATAATACAATGCATTCTCTGAAAAGACAATGCATGAGTTGGAGGTGTAGGTCTATGAAACAGAATTCTTTGCTAAAATTTTTAAAAAAGAAGGAAATTCACACAAGCTTGTGTGCCTTTGTGTGTGGATGCTGTATATACATGTCTGCATTCCATTCCTGAGCATTTTACGTATTTTATTGGATGACAATGGGGATTACTTAGGGTTGCATGTTAAGTGCCTTTAGCCTGAAATAAGGGCACAAATCACTAGACAAAGAACCTACTACGCAGATGAATGGAAGACAAATTTCCAGGCTGTGATGCTTAGGGGTGGTGGCAACCTTGGGAAATGTTCTTTTGGGAATAAACCACAAGCCAGGGAAGGCAGGATTCCCGGGCAGAGCCTGAGAGAGCAGATTATCTTGGTAAAGTTTTGGTCTGAGGTCTAAAGGAGCAAGCCTTGGATCCAAACAGCAGAGACACTTGGTCCTCAGAAGACACAAGAGGCTGGTGGAAATGGGGATCCTGGCTGGGGCCAGTACCAGAAGCCCAACCAGCTCAGATGGGCTGAAGGAGATGACATTAAAGCTCAGTTGCAAGGTCCTGACTGAGAATTTCCATTTGTGCCAATGAGACCTGGCAGAGGTGGGGCAAGCACCTCTGTTGCTGCAATTTGTGCTTTACTCCTGATTGCTGCTTAATTGACCCCCCCCCCCCCCCGCCACTTCATCATGCCTCACAGACAGCTTCTGCCTCATTGCACTAGTGTCTCTGTCTACTACAGAGAATGCCTTAGACTAGAAGCTGGAAGGTGAACTTCAAACATCATCACTCAAGGCTCTGATTACATATCTACACTTCCTGTCTCAGTGTCTGTGTGGACATTGGGATGAGGAGATCTGGCTTTATACTTACCAGCTCTGCGACTGATGACCTATCACATCCCCTCCCTTAACTCAGTTTTCTCTGTCAAATGGAAATTATTTGTACTTTGCACAACTGACCCTATATGCAAAGCACCCCACCTGGTACTTAGCACAGAGAGTCATTCAGTAATTGCAACTGCTGTGTATTAGTGGCATCACCCTGCACAGTAATATTCCAGGGACACGACGAGGTGGATGGGATTTATGGAAAACTAGAACTGAGACCCTCACTGATTTAAAGCTGGACGGATCATTTCAAACGTAATCTGTGGCTGGTGGCTGCAAGTCTCCCCCCTCTAGCCACAGTGACCACCTGACAGAGCAAGCAATTGCTGTAAACTGTTAATGAGGGGCAAGATGGTGTTTGGGAGAGCAGTAAAATTACTATCCTATTACTGTGCAGCGGTGAACGTTATCTGCCATCCAACTGCCCTAGCAGCTATGCTCCCTCAGTTTCCTAATTATCTGGAGCCTTTGATTTATCTGGCAGAGGAAGGCAGTTTGGAGCAAAGTTCTGTGAAGGAGGCTTTAATAAATGTCTTTAAGATCACAGAGTGAGAGCCTTGCCCCAGATAGAACGTGCTGGAAAATGTGGCTGGCGGCATGTTCCCCACTCAGATGACAAGAATGCTGGCTAGTAAAGCAACATCTGGCCGAAAGGGGGAGGGCAGGCCCTGTATACCACAGGGTGTGGGGCAGGGACCTGGAAAATGCTTTCCCTAGACCTCGGTGTCTCAAAGGAGGACCTCTAAGCATTCTTTTCCACTTGGCATTTCACTTATCTGCCCATTTGCTGTGGTCTAGTTAACACCTGTATTTCACCACTCAGTCTTTGATTCATTCATTCTGAATTAAGTAATTCATTCTGAAACTAAGCCTAAAGGCACAAAAGCACAAAGAAAAAAAAAACTTATCTAAACTTTTCTCTTTGAAATTTGTCTTTACAGACACAGTTTATCTGACATCCTGAGAAGTCAAAGCAGACAACCTTGGCTCTGGGGCCTTATGGAGATGGGGGTCGGGGAGTCTTGCAGTATCAGGGACCCAGAAGTAGAGGGTCCACCAAAAGAAGTTCCAAACTTCAATAATCCAAAGAATAATAATCTCTTCAAATTTTGCATATGTGAACAAAATTTTGCATATAGATACAAATTTTGCATATATAAACTGCCCAGGGAACAGTTAGTGAGTTTTGGCAATATCTCTTTGCTCCCAACCCATTTTTCTTTTCTTTCTTTTTTTAAAAAAAAGTATTTATTTATGCATACAGGCTGGGGTCTAGGCCAGAGGTGTGGAGTGGTAAGAGGATTCCCCAGACACAGAGTGAGCAGCAGGATAGGCAGATTGACTTAGGTACACTGCTGAGGGGAGAAGTGGGTGAGGCAGCAAAGGTCTGCTGTGCCATGTGGGAAGCTCCTTGGCCAGGTATCGAATTCTTGCTGCAGTGGCTCTGATAGTTTCATAGTGCTGCACTTAACCGGCTGTGCCACCAGGGAGGCGCCTAGCCCATTTTTCAACAAATAAAATTTAACTACTTTTTACTCAACCTTGTTCCTCAAAACCTACATAATCTCGTTTCCTTTATTAATTGGGAAGGCAGTTTTGGTTTTTTTTTCTTCTGTCTCCTTGTTTTTTCACTTGCAATAAACCTTCCTGTTTTAAGCACCAATGTTCTAGTGATTTTGACTTTTATAGAGGTTGGTGTCAATTACACAAACATTGTGAGGTGTCTGCTGTGTACTGTTACTTACTATTCTAGGCACTAGGGATACCTCAGGGATAAAAGAGACAAAATCCCCTGTCCTCAAGGAGCTTACATTCCAGAGGAGAAAGAGGGACATAGGAAAGTACATGTAGAGTGTGCCTGAACTTAGTAAGAGCTGTGTAAAAGTAATAAAGTAGAGAAGGACAACAGGGCATGCTAGAGGGATAGGTACGACTTGCCATAAGGTGGTCAAAGTGGCCTCATTGTGAAGGTGACATCTGAGCAAGTCTTGCAAAGGAGGAGGCTTTCTCGTGCTGTTCTGGAGTGACCCCATTACGACCACGCCAGGGAAGTCCTTTGCTTATAAGAGCATTTGAGCCTCATCCATCTTTGCAGGTAAGGAGTGCGTGGGCCAAGCGTCTTGGCCCCAACCTCAGGAAGTCACCCAGCTGCCAGATGCGGGCGCAGAGGGGCCCGAGGAGCAGATCCTCACCTCCTCCAAGCGCCTGCGCTGCTCCTTCTGCTCCTCTATGCGCTTCTGGCGCTCAGCCAGCAGCTGCCTCTTGTGCTCCTCGTTCTCCCGCTGCTGCTGTTCCAGCTGCTGCCTCCGCAGGGCCTCAGAGCGCTCCTTGTTGGCCAGCTGGAGCCGCAGGAAGTCTCGCCGCAGGGTCGACTCCCCTGGCAGGTTCAGAATGGAGCTGCAGGCAGGAAAGAGAGATCAGGATCTTGTATATGACCAGGGCCAGGGCTACCCGAGTCCTGGGGGAGGTAGGTGAGCAGGGACTAACTCACCCTCACAGGAGAAAGAAGCCACAAGTTCAAGCACAGGTGCTTGGATCCTCTGTTATACTATTACATTATTCAACATCCCTCCCGAAGAAACAGGGTCAAGGGAAGATACTCATGTCCAGATACCCTTTCAGGGTGACTGCTGAATACAAATGCTGCCTCCCTCCCTAGCAGGGTCGTCTCTCTGTCTAGGACCATCCACTTCACTCTTTACCACGTGGCGGGGTGAAGATTTGTTTCACAGACTTCAGTGAGTGAGCAAACCCTGAACCTCAGATCAGCTTATTTTCATGCTTAAGAAAGGTAGGAACAAAGCAGCAAAGAACACGAGCAATATGGAGCAGTCAGGGAGCCTGCTCTGCTTAGAAGATCCATTGCTCTCTCACACATCCTTGACTCCTCACACTGGACACCAGGAGGCAAGAGGCAGGCTGCTCACGGGCAGACATGATGACAGGGAAGGAAAGTGCGCGAGGCCTGGTTGACAGAGCTGCTTTCCAAGTCCAAGAACTCAGGGCTTATCTCTCTGCACCACCGTAAAAGAGAAGCTAAAAGTTTCAGTTCTGACCATGCAATGTCCCTGGGACTTGAACACAGCTCGCTAAGTCCTAGGCACCACAGAAGCAGCACGAGCCTCAGTTTCTCATCTGTGAATGGTGATTGTGCATGTGTAAATGTGTATATGTGCATGTGTGTGTGACAGAAAGCTCAAAGGAGAGCACACACTAAATACAATCCACCTTCCTCACTGGCCGTCTAGCACTGTCCCAGTCAGGTCTCACTGCCTGGGAACATGAGGTGACACTCTCCTGGCGGGTGCACAGCAGCTTCACAGCAGGGTGGGAAATGGCTCCTCTATTCATACAAACCTGCCTTTTTTTAGTCTTTCTAGCAGCTTCCACTTGGAATCAAATTCATTAAATAATTACTGAGCACCTACTATGTAGCAGGCATTGTATTCAGCTCTAGTGGATTTGGCGACAGCTAAGTAAACAGCTAAATAAATTCTCTCTCTACCGTTATCTTCTTATGGGCAAGAGAGACAGACAATAATTGACAGAAAAACAGTTACAAATGATAGCTTCAGGTATAGGCTCTGTGGAAGACAGAAAGTGAAACAGTGCACGAGTGAGCATGAGAGGGTTAAGGGTTCTGCTATAGCTGATCAGAAATGACCTCTCTGACAAAGTGACAGTGGAGATAAAACTCTAAGGATGAAGTCAGTCACACAAAGAGGTGGGGGAGAAGCTTTGGGGCAGGAGGGAAAACAAAGTTAGAGGCCTGTGGTGATAACAGGTGTGGCCTCTTGAAGGCACTAAAGTGGGGCTGGACTTCCAGGGCAGAGTGCTGGAGAGGAAGCATGGATCTAGAAGAGGTCAGAGAGAAGGCAGATGGGGTGAAGCATGTGGCTTTGCCTGGAAAGATTATGAGCAGGACAGTAACCTGATCAGGGTTGTTTAAATAGGTGATCGTCTGCAGGGAGGATGAGGGCAAGTAAGGCCACCCATTGGGCTTCACTGCAGGAGCTCTGGGGCAGATTTTAACCAAGGAGGGATGTGTGGGGGAGGAGGTTGGGAGGGTGACTTACATTATTCATTAAATGGGGATAGAGCCACAGCAGCCTGTTGATGGATCTAATAATGTGTGGGTGAGGGATGACTTGCAGGTTTTGTTCTGGCACGTGGGTAATGGTGGTGATGAGAACTGGGGTGGGGCCTGCTGGGGAGTGGCAGGTTTGGTGGCCTTTGACAAGGGGACCATTCTATCTGGAGCGTGGCTATTATATTTGAGATACCACGAGAAGTGACATAGAAAGGCTTCCTTACTGACTTCCATAGACAGTGCGGGCATTTTACAAATAAGCCTTCTCAAAAACCTACAGCTCTTTGTGCAGAACTTTAAGACAAGCCCCGAATGACAGTGCTTATCTACACAGACCACACGCTCCGTGCAAAGGCGGCAGAGCTTGGGGATCCCAGCCTCCCTTGCACACAAGAATGTTCCATTAATATTAATTGATGTTGAATCTATGTCAGGTGATCTGAGCTGTATTAGTGACTTAATCATTAACTCGATGTGTGACCTGGTTGCCACCCTTGGGCTGTTACCTCATTTCTAAAATGAGATAAGCATTGTCCCTTTCTGCTTTTCAGGATTTCATGAAGATTAATTAGAGGAATGCATAAAACAAGACTCGGAACCTGATATAATGACAAGTTGCAATTATAGCAGCGTCAAGCGATGGTTAGGTCAATCCAGTGACTTCTAACAGACAGTTCAGCATGTGCTGGTGAAGACGGGGTTCTATGGAAATGATCAGAAAGGTTGATATGACCATTCAGGGGAGCTTTGGATAAATCCTGTACAACTTCTCTGAAAGCAGGGCATTTGGTCCTTTGTCGTATAACAACATTCATTTACCATGTCACTACTTGACAATAAGCACTTTATCTAGCTAACCTGTGGGCAGACCAATCCGTTAAATATCAGAGAGAGAGAAAGAATCTTTGGTCTTTGACCTTGAGAATCCCTGTGGCAGGTGAAGAAAGCAAACTTGGATGGCCGACCCTCTACAGGTACTTAGCTCATAGGTTTGAACTCACTCTGAAAAGGAACTCACTTTCTTTCCAGCAACAGTGACTGAGCTGCTCAGGCTTCCATATCATCACTGTGGGAACACTACTCCTTCCCCTGGAGAATTGGGGCCCCCTCCTTGCATGACTAAAGGATGGGGACCCGTGTACCCTGGAGATCCTTTGGCTTGTGCATTTTCCAGTAAATCCCACTTCACGTGCACAGTGCACCTGCCCTGGCGTGGGTAACTGTGCGCCTGGACTGAACAAGCTGCAACCACTTGGATTGTCTCAAGCAAGGGAAATCCTGGCCATGCGAGCACACTGGCCGTAATTATTTTTAAGCAAGACTAGAAGAAAGTCAGGGTCAAAATCAAGTGAAATTCAAAGCTCAGCATTTGATTCTGGGGGACAACAGGAATGGGAATGAGAGTTCCTATACCTGTAGAGTGTAATTTGATTTCCCAGAAATCATTTCCTCTTGGATTAGGCTGCACTGAAAATATAAAAGCATGTGACAAGGACAGTGGCTGCCTGAACAGGCTTCTCCAAAGTATGAGGTAATGACCTGGATAACTCAATCCAAAATACCACCGAGTTTTCCAGAAAATTGCAATTTTAGGTACTTTCTGTCCTGTGTTACCTAGATAATTGCTGCTACCCATCTTACATGTTACATGTGTGAGGAACAAGGTCTCAGAAAAGAGACCATAAATCCAGGGGGACAAGATGAAGAATATGCTGATTTTCAAGTTTTCCTAAGATTATGCCTAAAGAAATTTTCCCAAATGAATGAGTATGCTCATGAACAACAAACTAAGTAATGTCACCATGCTGGATTCTTAAAAAATGAACCTATAAATCAAAAGGAGAGTGCATTTCACACACGCACAATTCAGAATGGGAAAATCCGAAGACCTGGCTTCCGCTCTCCTACCTGGGCTCTCCTGAGTCATTCTCCTCCTCTTCTTCCTCACTGCCGCTGTATTCATACTCGGTCTCATCTGAAGAAATATCACAGAATGTTAGTGCACAAAACAACGCTGCACTCAATGGGGCCCAAGCTCCTCGTTTCATATGTAAGTAAACTCTGCCATGTACCACCACCCAGTTGTAGTAGTGCTGAGCTGGGACAGTCCCAGCCTCTGTCCTGCACCCCAGCAGTTCCAACAGCTACAGCTACACAGAAGGAACCACATCTGAGACTATCCCAGCTGACTTTTGATATCGGTCTCTAATACCTATTGTTCACACAAACATGAAAACAAGAAATTGAAAAATAACCTTTCCTTTTGTGTTAACTCCCATTGTAGGACCACCCAAACAATCTTTAATTGGACCATGGTTAACTTCTTGACAGTATCAATAATTAAAAAAAAAAAACTTTTATTATGACTTAAATGGACTCACAAATGCCTTTATATACCTTGACAAATACCAGAAAGCAACTTTTGACAATGTGTCATTAAAATTACAGAGTTAGATGTGTTTCTATTAACCTACTGGCAACATTCACTTACTTGAAAATATGTTAAGCAAGTTAACATGAAATAATGAAAAAGTTAAGAGGTTTTGCTCTGGAAAAGACCAGAATCTAATAAGCAAGATGGACAAGTAAGTAATTAGAGTCCCCATAATTATGAAGAAAAGAACTAGTCTTTATTGGGTATCTCCCATGCCAGATTTGCTAGATGTTTTACCTATGTTCTCTCAATTATTTCTCATTATAATCCTTTCAGGTAATATCTATTTTCCAAACAAAGACACATTATAAAAGGTTAAGTGATATGATCAATGTTGTCTCATTAATAAAAGGTCAATCTAGGATTTGAATTTAGAATTCAACCCAGAATTTTCCAACCTAATACTTGTGTCTTTTCCAGCACATTATACACTAAATAGAACCACATAAAAAGGGCAATAGGATATCAAATAAAGAAGGAGCTCAGTGCACTGGTCATAATGGAGGAAGAGGATGGCAAAGCCTTTGAAGAGGAAATGAGCTGAGCTTTGGAAGGTCACTGGCTCTTTTAAAGTGATAGGAAAGGGTATTCCAAATAACAATCACTAAGTTGGGTGGACAGTAGTACAGTGCTTGATATGTTCAAGAAACGAGTCATGAGAGACCAGATCTAGGTATGAAAAAGGCAGATAAGAGTCAGCAAGGCTGGCAGGTGTGATATGGTTTACTGATCCTTATATACTCCATGCAAAGGAGTGTTTCTGTGGGCAAGAGGGAGCCTTTAAAGGAGCTTTTAGTCAAGGGAGGATGCTACATCACTGTGATCCCTTCATAGCTGTAGGTTAGTAATACAACTATTAAGACATTTATTCACCTTTAAAAATGAACTGAAACTGCAATTGATCATGCTACCACCAGAAGGCAGTAGTCACATGATGAGAACTATTGAATTTGATCATAACCACACTATGTCTTCCATATTAATCAGCTAGTTAAAGGTCAATGAAAGGAAGCCAAATGTGTGCTGGGTTCAAGTGTATTTTTTAAAATCACATTTTAGCTTCATATATTTAGGCATATATGAGGTTTTCAGGCAACTTATTTTTAAAGTATTATTTTGCCAAAAAAAAAACCCTTTGTGAAGTGTTTTAATATTTCACATTGAAAGTTTAATATTCCAAACTTTACTGAAATGAATCAACAGAGAGTTCAAAGCAAAGTGCAGAAATTTTATCTATTAAAGAAAATTACAGCAAGGAAAGAAGCACACAATTAATCCAATTACTTTTACTCTCTGGGGTAAAACTTTCATTTGTTAGGCTCTTTTACTTTAATACTTCATTAGAATCTGTTTTGATTGCTTTTATCTTACTGACTTAAATTAGCATGTGTCAATGTATCTTAAGGAAAAAAATAATACCGGTTTTAGAAAATCGTAAAGCAATGTACGTTAAGGTTGTCTGAGTCTCTCAAAGTTGGTCTGCGTGCTACTAAGAGAGTGAAAAAATACTAGGAGAAAATTAAGCCATTTGGTCAAACTGAGAAAATGGAACAAGATCACATTTAATCAGTACCCTTGGGGGTGGGGGGTGGAGGAGAGAGGAGACCAAAAGGAGAACTTTTGTGGCTCCAAGTCTAAACAAAGAGTTACTATTTCACTCTTGAGTATACCTCACCAAGAGCCTTACTTTTCCAGAGAAACCCTACTTTTGCAGAGAATGAATGCATTAAAGGTAGTCTATCTTCATGAGACAGTGAGTGCGGAGTGATATTCCAGACTTGGTGTCCCCAAATGTGGAAATAGCTCAAGGCACAAACTTCACCCATTCTTACTACAGATCAGAGGCCGAGAGGTCAGGAGCTCTCAGAAAGTAACTCTGAGTAATACTGAGAAATTAGAAGTCAACAAAGAACTGTCTAAATAAGAAGAGCTATGTTTATCAAGCAGGTCTGTGGGTGACAATGTATTTAAACAATTTACATGTATTATCTCATTTAACTTAGCAACAATGCCAGACAATATTATTATTATACTCTCATTCCTATTTTAAAGATGAGAAAACTGGGGTGAAGTTCACTTCATATTAAGGATTAGAGTTAGAATTTGAACTCAAAATTTGAGTCTGAAAACAAAAGCACGAACATTTTATTTACTCTATATACCTATAGTAAAATAAATTTCTTTTTCAGAGAAATTGGCTTTTAATGGTTATAAGACTAACAGACCACCCTAAAATATTCCCTTTAAAATTCTGATGCTCATGAAGTGGCCCAAAAGCACCATTAGTAAACAGTTGAGCAATCAGTCCAGGACTTTTTGAATTTGACTTGCTTTTTTGACTTCTTTTTTTGACTTGGACTTGAATTTTTTCAAGCCTCCTTCCTCCAGCGTGGGCTGCCTTCTCAGCTCCTTGGTTTCTGACCACTTCCTCCCTCTCCACTCCTTTACAATAGGGGGTCCTTTTGACTTAGGCTCATGAGTCTAACCTGATGATACAATTTCCTGATTTCCCCTGGCTGGCTACAGAAGAAGGAATCTTCCCTTGAAATTTCCCTTGGGGTTTCTCCTCCTTCCTCTGCTGATCTTCCCTCTCCAGCCTGATGTTTTGATTAGCAGCAACTTTGGCACCCCCCAGGGCAACCACCCCGATTCACTTCCCCCTAGCTTGTGCCAGACTATTATGCATCCCAAATCCACATCCACACCGTGCACTTTCCTCCACATACCAGCCCTTCTGATAAAAGTGTGAGACTGGGCCAGGGGAAGCTGCCATACCTCCAGAGATGTGAGCCTCTAGGCTGTTTCTCCAGAGAGGTAGCCCCTCTAGGTCTCTCTCTTTCTCTCACTGCTTGGACTTTTGAATCATTCTTTATTCGTCCTCCACTGCTTCCAACATTGCCACCCCACCAGGCAACACTCCCTCTGCACTCCTTTACAACTGGGGGTCCTTTCAGCTTAGGTTCATGAGTGTAACCTGATCATACAATTTCCTGATTTCTTCTGTCTGGCTGCAGAAGGAGGAATCTTCCCTTGAAATTTCCCTCTGGGTTTCTCCTCCTTCCTCTACTGACCTTCCCGCTCCAGCCCAGTTTTGACTCCCACACAGTACTACCGCACCCACCCCTAGGTCCCAGTTCACACCTCGCAAAAGGTATAATTACTAACTTCAGAGGTAAAGATGGAAAAATACAAATAAAAGGGGGCACTCCCTGCCCTCCACTGCTCTCTCTGATTTATGGAGGAAAGAGGAGAAAGGTGGAGAGGATAAACATGAGAAAAGCACATCACTGTGACCTGCCATCCCTGATCACTGGCCTTCCCCCAAATTTTCCAATCTCCGGACTCTCAGTGAGCACCGTGTCAGCCCTGTATTCCCCCTCACCGCTATCCCCCCACCCAGGAAAACCCTTTCCTCCTCCCATCTCCCTTCCCAACTAGTCATAAACCTTCGCCTTATGATGTGCACTTTCGCCTAGTTGCGGAGTCTCTAATCAAACAACTGGGGTATAATCACAGGACCCCCGAGTTTGGATTCATGTCTTTTCTAATGATGCAACAAAATGACAATGTGGCATAAATGCTGGAGTCACAACAGACGCAAGTTTTTCAATCTATAAATAAACAAGTGCATTACATGGTGTTTCAACTCAAAATTCGATATTCTCTGTAGCAAGCCCGGCAACCTCCATTGTATCCCTGAGACTCTCAGAAAACTCATTCTGACTTTAAATAACTAAATTAGAAATGAGCCTCAGAGCACAACGACTTAAATGTTGAAGACTGCCAGGACCAAAAAATGTCAATTTGATTTTTTAAGGTTTTCTGTCTTTGTAAATTTTCAGTCTTCTAAACATGAATATTCATTTCAATTAAGCAAATCACCTGTCATATTAAACCACTTCATAGTATCACTTAACATGACTTTTCGTTCAGTGCTGGAAAAGGTAATATTTCTGGCAGTTCTGTTCTTTCATGAAAGATTCCGCCTCGGCAGTCTCACTGCATGTTGCCCACAGGCTACAATCTCAAAAGCAGTCAGTCCCACACTAAAGAATAATGCGGCCCCATTTGAAATCCCCGTGGTCACCTCGCAATACATCAAGAGCCCATGACTCACTCCATCTTTTGTTTCCCTGGCTGAAGGAAAATGTGCTTCTAACCTTTCTCTCCTCGCTTCTTCTTTGTTCTATCGATATGGTCCTTGAGTTGGATGCGGACCTGTCGTTCATTAGGCTGGTCTCGGATGAATGGGTGCTTCATCAGCTGTTCTGTTGCTGGTCGCTGACTGTGGTTTTTCACCAAGCAGCTCTCAATAAATGACTGGAATTTTTTTGACCTGCCAGACAAAAGAGAAGGAAGCACAGGTAAAAGGACAATCCAAAGGAAAACAACCTTACATTTTCTAAAATGCAAGAATAAAGAAAAAAGCCACACAGGTCAAGTCAATGAACCTAAAAACCAACCGATCACCAAGTATGTGAGGCCCTTTACTGGGGCACATGGGGTTCATCACCATGAACACAAGATCGCAGCAATATTTGGGAGTTGTATATAGGAATGCATTTTTGTACTTCGTACATAATATCATACATAAAGCCAAATGCAATCAGAGAAGGGGAAACCTTCATGGAAATCACATCTGGAAAGTCTACGGGAATGAAAAAACCAGAGATGGGCCTTTGAAGAATTTGGAAAAAATCATTATGGGAAAAGAGAAATTCAGGTGGGCAGGAAATCAACGAAAAATTAATGCTGGGAGTGAGCGTACTATATGCCAGGGGGCGTGAAATGAGTTGCCAAAATGAGGCAGAAAATGCAAGCTGGGGAAAAGTGAACCCCAAGTTGGGTAGGTAGCAGGGAGTTACATTTTGTAGAAATGAGCAAGATACTTCTATAATGGAGTGAACTTGATTTGACACATTTTTATTTGGTAATTTCAGAATCACTTTTGAACTTTGCTTTCCAATTAATAAAAACAGAAGGTATGTGTACATTTGCTGTCAGCACAAGGACTTGGAAACTAGGTTTAAGGACCTAAGTTCATACCCAGAAACAAATTTATCTTTCTTGAGAGAGATACTATTTCCTCAAAGATAAACCCAGTGCTAGAGATGCATGAGGGAGAGAGCTGATGAGATACCATACTAGTGATTAGGGCACTAAGTCCAAGTATGGTCGAAATTAATGGACTTCAGTAATGATTCATGAGTTGGGCATGCAGGTCCTTCCTGAAAGTTCCAGGAGATTATTCAGTATAATAAAGAAGTTTATGATTCTACTGCATGCCTTCTCCAGGCTCCTCAGAAACCCTGGTGAAGCCTTGCCCTCTCCACCTACTTAGCAGGAGGGACCCATTGTTTGCTCTCCATCGCCCTCCTGTGGAGTACTGTGGTGTTACAGGAATAAGTGTTTTCCCAAGCTTCCCAGAAGGTGATGCATATATAAACCTTCCACCTGAAAAGCATTCTCAACACACTGAATGTTAAGCACACAATCTTCAAGATTCTTCAAGATTCTTCAAGTTCCACTCCTAGGCATCTATCCAAAAAATCCAAAACACTAATTCAAAAAGAAACTTGCACTCCCATGTTTATTCCAGCTCTATTTACTATAGCTATACTCTGTAAAACAAACTAAATGTCCCAGAACAGATGCGTGGATGAAGATGTGATATATAGATAGCGGAATACTACTCAGTGATCAAAAAAGATAAACTCATGTTATCTACAGCAACATGAATGGAGCTTGAAAGGATAACGCTAAGCAAAAATAAGTCAAAAGGTGAAAGATGAATTAGAGATGGTGTCACTACTTTGTAGAATATAAAATAACTGACTTAATAGATAAAGACAAACTGACTTGATAGCTGACTACAGAACTGAGACACCAAGGGGGTAAGTGGTGGAGGAGGGGAAAGAACTGGGAGGGAGGGAGTTATATTGGACTATAATGGTGGAGTATGGGCAAGTCGGTGGTGGGTACAATATGGTAGTAATACCTGATAAGGATACCCCAGTGTTAACTCAGTTAAAAATGAATTAATTAATTTTATGAAAAAGAACTAGGAGAGAGCAATTCATGCACGAACCCCCCCCCCCTTCTGCTCACATCAGAGTAGTAGTAGCTCATGTTACCTGTTTTTAAAGTAACTGGTTACTGATATCTTCTCCACCTGAAACTCCTAAGCTATGTTCAAGTTTTAATGTTATTTTACAGAGCGGTAAAGGCAACCTGCTATGCTCAGGCGGTGCTGAGATGAGTCGGGACTGGCTACACGGTGGATGAGAAACAGAGACGACAGGATGGCCTTTCCTTGCCAAGTCCTGCGTCTGGACCCCTGCTCCTTTCTCAATGGAAACTCTCCAGCGTGTGGGCAGGTGCCTACGTCACCTTTGTCTCACGAATGCATTGCCTGACCTTGTGTGTCTAATGAAAGAATGAGTGCATGGATGGGAATCAGATGAGCATCGTGGGCTCATCTGATGGCTACCTTCAAATCTGTGCTTTTGAGGGACACAGGGAGGCTTGGAGAGCAGATATTATTTAACAGGATTTCTTTCCCAGATCAAGCTGTGGAGCCACACGTCTAAGGAGAGACTTTGCCAAAAATAAATAAATAAATAAAATGAGGGGCCTCCTTGGTGGCGTAAGGGGTTAAGTCTCAGTACTATGCAGCTACCAGCAGCCACTGCAGCATGCGTTCGATCCCCCAGCCAGGGAGCTAACCCACATGACACAGCAGACCTCTTCTGTCTTGCCCCCTGATTCCCTCAGCAGTATATTTCAAGACATCTGCCTGTTCTGTTCCCCACTCTGTCTCTGATGAATTCTCCTCTCCCCTCCCCCCACACCTCTGGCCTATACCCCAGCTCTTTTATGCATAGATAAATAAATCTAAAAAAAAATCTATAAAAAATAATGAAATAATGGACTCTCCTAAGAAATATACTGAAGAGAAAACATAACGAAATAGACAAACTCCACATGGTGCTTTTCTAGGTAGAAAATCAGTATTATAAAGATGAAAACAAAACACATTAAGACAGAAGCTATTAAATATTCATGAGAAATGCAAATGGAAGTTTTCTTTTTCCTGTTTGCAAGTAAAAGGAAATGCTTGCTTTTTATAAAGTGCACAACTATTAATTAGAGGATGATAAATAAAAGAAATCACACCCAATTTAAAAATGAGATCCAGACTTAATAGACTGTGCAAGCCATTCTTCAAACCTGACGCCGAAAATAAGTCGCAGAAATCTCCAGGATGAGACAGTGCTCAAGGAGTTTAATGGAACCAGCCATCATGCAGCGTCCTTTTTTCAGTCTCGGTCCTGATGGGAGGGGACCTTGGAGTTTTTCTAGGGATGTCTCAGCCCAAAGGAAGGGCTAAGATGTGCCATAGTCCAAAGCTGGAGAAGCACCCTGAGTCTTCAAATGGTACTTTTTGAAGAGAAAATAATGCTTACTTAAAACAAGTCTTCAAAGAAAGATGCATTGTCTCTTTTTTTAAAAAGTCACTGTGACCAAAGAATCAATATGATTAACTACACATTTAATTAAAAGTAAAACACCCACCTGTGTTGAGTACCAGCTGATTCTTTGCTGAGGTCTACTGGGCTTAAAGTATGTTTATATAACTTTATTGACTGCCAATAATTTAGTTTTGTCTCTTAAAAAATGCCTCAGATTAATGTCCCAAAAGTTGGCATGGAGAGATAAATGTTCGTAGCTGGTGCTTGGAGTCTGAAGCACCAGTTTCAATACCAGTGTCCCAGATTTTTCCTGTTTATATGTTAAATTGTGACAGAGGAATTAAAAATGCCTAAAAGATTATTACATTAATCATTATAACCAACCGGGCTAAACGTTAATGGTCATTATCGGACCTCTAAATGCAATTTGACCTGTAAAATTTGCATTTCCCCTGCCCTGTTTCCCAGAACTACCTCTCTTCTTCAGGGCCATCACTTACTAACCACGTGACTTTGGGCAAATTACTTCATTTCAGTTTCCCTGGCTGCAAAATGGGGACAGCGTTATTACTTATTGCAAAAAAACTTACGATGATTAAATGAATCAATTTACGTAAAATAATTAGGAGAGTGAATGTTACATCATAAATGTCATTTGTATTTGCTATTATCCATACTGTTCCCATGATGACAATGTTTGTCTTTAGGGCTTGAGCAGAGGCCAAAAGGTATTTTCTCCCCTTTTGTTAACCTACACACTACAGCAGGTACTGGAATAATGTGAGGGTTTAACGTCATAGAAAACAATCCAGGCTAATGCTGAATGAAACAAGATGTTATTTGAAGACCTGCTTTTCTTAGATATAATTTTGTTTAAGTCTCGATTTCCAAGATCCTCTCAATGATGTGAAGTGAGACTTACTGTATAGCATTCTTTAAGAATTATTCCTCATATACTTAGATAGGTTAGTAGGAAGAAATCAATACCACTATTATCTTTAAGGACACTGCAAAAACCAAGGGGCTAACTTAAAAAGTGCGTGCAGCAAGTTTTGCTTTGATCTTCATCAGTTCCACAGTCCACATCAATAGGCACATCCAGTCTATTCAAAGGATATTCTGATATTTGCGTCCTATTATCACTGATTTATTTAGAACAGAGGCACACAAGAAGAACTTTGCCATTTTTTAAAACAAAACTGCCTGACAACCCAGCATGAATCAGAACTGGTATTTCATCAAGTCACAGGGGTGGCCGTAAGCTCTAGAGTAAAAGTTGAGGCCGAGGTTCCAGGCTGGCTCTCGTTGACAGTGGGCTTGCGACTCTGGACACTAGTCACTTCCCACACTCCCCATCTTCCTTTAGAGCACAAGGGGTCTCGGTCAGGACAGCCTAAGCCTCTTTCAGTTATGATTTTTCTAAATCTCAAGAGAATATTGCTTTGTCTCTGTGGCAAGTTCACATTTAAAGAACATGTGAGAAGAACAAGATGCACCATTTTTTATATGAAGGAAGAAACTTCTGGAGAGAAGTGAGACAGTGAGTGTACGAGTGAAGGCATGACAGTGCAGGGGAGCACACAGGGGAGGGAAGGGACGAAGGGACCTTCTAAAGGCTGTGGCTTACCCATGTGGGTCAGCTCCAACCAGTCACAGAGCCAGGAAAGGAAATGGGAGTCCTATCTTACTCTTCTTTTCCTGGTGGTGACAGAGGGTGAGAGCACCCTTCGTCTCCTGTGACTCCTCCTCTAAGTCCACCAGTGTTAATTCCTCCTGATTATGAGTGGCTGAGCCTCCAGGCACTGAATGGAGCCCTGACCTCCTGCCTTCCTCAGCGCACTAAGGCCTCTCTTCATCACACTGAGGGGGAGGGAGGGGCCAGGTTCCTGTTTGGGGGCAAGGAGGTGGTTTCCTTTCCTCCCACAGCAAAAGGGGCAGGGAGGAGACTCTTCTTTCTTCCCCCAATATTAAGATACAAGGAGAAAACTTTCACCTAAGAGACCAGCACAGTTCCTCCTCTACCACTTTAGTTTGGAACTTAAGAGGCCGAATGGAGCAAGGAGCATGGCCTACCTAAGTCTCAGTCTCTCATCTATAAAACAGGGACTCAGCATAAGTCCACTAGGACTGCGGTTACGGTTAACACTTTTTGCTCTGCTCACGTATTCACGTATTCACGTGTTCATCTAGTCTCCGGTTTTTCACACCACGGTGGATTTATTTGGAACTATTAGGAGCTATTTCTTTGATCGTACTCAGTCTAGAAGCTTTAATCTCTATGCATTTAATATTTCATTAAAATATATCCAGCAGTTCAGGAGCTGTGTGTGTTTTATTGAATGCTTATACCATTCATGCAGTGGCACAGAAAATAGCCGGCACAAGGAGTGTTAAGTTAGCATCTATCTAGCATCTACCTATATCTATGTATCTTCAACTTATACCCCTCCAGTTAAATATTTGAGTTTACAACATATGTATGCCTGTGTGCCTTGTCTACTGTAGACTCAGTAATGTTAGTTGGAAGTGACCCTCCCTGGAAAGCTTGCAATGCAGAGCTCCTGGCCTGTCTCGGCGCAATGGCGCCCCCTTTGGTGGCTCGTCAATATGTACCCCCATAGTCCTTCACTTCATGGGATGACATTGAGGGAGAAAACAGATGGATACAAAAGAACATTTTGAAATTTTGTTTCTTTTGGATGTGGAGCAGGAGTCTCTCTTTAAAAATAAAGGAAAATAAACAAGATGATTCACTTCCTCTCAAGCACTACAGCATATTAAAGCAAACCCTCATTTATTTCAAATCTCTTTTATCTGGATGTTCAAGACGAAGTATTCTGAAGTGCTTAAACACTTTGACTTAAAAGCTGGAACTGTACTGCAGAGAAGTGGGGACCACACATGTGACCTGTGGCCTCCAGCTGCATAGCGGACTTTATGAAGGTCGGGTTCTAAGTGAAAAAGAGAACTCCATTCACAAGGGGCACTTTTCCTTTTCCCTTCCTGGGCAGCAGCACGGCCTCGTGCCTCTCACTGGCTTTCCTTGTGATTCAGGAAGGGGCGAGCAAGGAGGCTGTAGGTGAGAGGGGCAGCTAAGCCCCTCTCCACACTATTCTCAGACTGACCCAGCTCCTTTCGGTATTATCAAAATTAACGCTCATGGTCAAAGCTTTCAAGCAGAAACAGTAGCCTTTATTTTCCCCAAAGTCTGTTCACTCACTTCTCTGAAGGGTCGCATGGGTCACAGAAAGGGCGGCCTAGCAAGGCAGCGCTGGGAGGGAAACAAGCCAAGCGAGGGGTCCATACTCTGGCCTCTGGTTTGGAGAGCATGGTGACTGGGGCAGAGGGACCACCTCATGTCCCGAGAGAGAGCTGGTGCCACTCAGCGGGGCAGGACAGCTGCCCTTGTGCACTTAGGGCCAGAAACCTAAATGTAATGCTCCATTACCAAATATCTAAAAGTTGGCACCTAGTGCATATATATATCTGAAACACGGGGTATGGCCACATTGTGTCTATCGAACCAAACACCTGCGTGGATGGCCAGTCTTTCCTCTGTGGGAGAGCTGGAGACATCTGTCCGGCAGCAGTGAAGGGAGAGGAAAGGGCGGTAGGCACACTGGAGGTGACAGGTCCGGCCAGGAGGCCTGGCACCCAAGACGGCAGAAACAGGGCACAGCAGCAAGACTCCCGGGGAGTCTGTTCCAGAGATAGAGAAGAAACAGCCTTCGGGGGCATTTCCCCCATCACATGCTGCGCCGGTGGCCCAATAGGAGGTTGTTGCTGGGGTGAGGATGCTTGTCTCATACTACAGTGACCCTCGAGAGAGGAGGAGGAGCAGATTGCTGTGTCTGGATGGTTACCAATAGCAACTTCACTCTCTCCTCCAGCAACTGAGGCTGTTGTCTCTTTTCTGGCTGCCTCCTCGCCCCTCTACACAGCATGCCTTTCTCTCATTCCACCAGGGCTCTGTGGAGATTGTTCTCCAACACAAAGGGCCTCGTCAAGGGCTTGATCATGAAGCAGTATGAAAAGGAGCAGGGAGGTCTTGCCCCTTCATGTGCTAATGGCCCAGAACATGTGTCTAGAAAAGGGTAGATCACAGATGCAGAGACTGGCCCCTGCAAGGGCATCAGAATTCAAGAAGGTACCAGGGAGGATACAGCACCTCCAGGGGGAAAGGGGAGAGATTTCTGTCACGGAATGTAAGATACAAAGACCTTGAGTGATGCACAGAAAAAAGTCACAAGTCCAGCATCTGGCCTAACCTGTAGTCATCTGTTTTCCAAGCTTCAGTCCATCACACACAATCATCACATTTTTTACTATGCCCTATACCACGCATACTAGTATTCACTAGTTAAAATGAAGTTACTTTTTTATGCGAATAAATTTATTAAATGGAAAGATTACATCACTGCCCGAAATACGACACTGATGTCACCTGCAATAAAAAGAAAGTAGTAGTAAAAGTAAAAACAAAAATTACAGAAGTTCACACAGAGAGAAGTGAAATCACCTCACAAGTGTGTGTATGCATCAGAAAGCAGTAACTTAAACGACAGACGAAAGGTCAGTAATCTCACAGGGTGACTCAGAACTATGTTCTGTGTTGTCAGAAAAGTTATTGCTTGGGGTGACAAGTTAAAGAGCTCCCTTACTATTATTTGGGTTCTACTACCCATTTTAGGTAGTAGCTGCTTACCTTCAAGGTGTGGGGAAAAGGCCAAGCTGGGCTAACAGCTATTCAACATGTACATAGGGCAGCATCTGGAAAATCACCTGCCAAGTCTAGTTTACATTAGTTTAATCCTGTCAGCAGGTCCTAAGGATCTGAGTGCATCCAAAAGAATTCCAGAAAAGTCCTGTCCTTAGATCTGCAAAACACAGAAGCCCAAACTCACCACTTCTTAGACTTCAGCCGAGGCGCTGGGTTCCGGGGAATAAGGAAGAGGGCTCGCATGGGGTGCATGTCACAGAGAGCTGCAAGAGAGCAAAATAAAGGGAGCTCCAGTTAGGCGTGGCAGACATGACCACCCTGTGTGATCCAGAAACGTTATTTTATGGCCAAGTCCATCCTAGCTGTACAGCTAACACTGCTGGAGTCCTCTTATGACTCGTGAGCAGTCAGTGACAGGCAAAGCTGCCATTTAGTGATAACCTAAAAGAGCTGATATCTAATTTCAGGAACTTGTCAAACAGACTACACTTCAGATAGATACGGCTGACATTTCTACTTCATCTTTAAGGAAACATAAAGACTCAACAACAACCTTGGCTTTACTGTAAATAACCATATAAGTTCAAAGCAATCAACATCGAGGTAATAATTATAAGGGAGATGGCAAATTATTTTTAATTAGTAAAAACCTGAGTCTTAAGATAAAAGATATTGATAATCCAAGGCCTAGTTGTCATTTACTGCACATTCACCTAAATGTAATGTTATGTAAGTAGATTGTTGTACAACCACTATTCTCTGTTTCCATATACTTTGAATATGGCTTTTCAGGCTTCAGGATGGAGTTTTTTGCTTTCATTTCTGTTGTTTTACTTTGTTTTGGTTCACTGGCCCCAGGAAAATGGAAAGATTAAGGCAAGAGAGTCTGGGCCTAAAAGTTATGAAAATACCTCATCTTATGAACATAATATGACCATTTATAGTAAAAGCACTTACACATTCTTACTTTGATTAAAATATTTCACTAGTTTACTTTCAAATAGCTTGGATATCTTTTAATTTGTGCCTAAAACAAGAAAATATTATTCCCAAAGCTAAAGTTTTCTGTGCATAGAAGTTTATTTTTAGTCTAGTCTACTACTTATCAAGAATGGTAGTCTGGTATGAAGATTGCAATATACTGCTTTTTCTGATTTATACATGCTTATGTGTATGTGGATGGGGGATGTTTCATTCACAAATCGCAATCTGCAGTTGAATTCGATTGATCTGTAGAATCAAATCAATGCTGCAGATGAATCCTACCAACTCTAGAGTGAGAAATCAAAAGACAACAATAACTGGAAGCTAAAAAGTCATAAGAAAATAACAATCTGTCCTGCAAATAAGGAATTTCTTTGGGCCTGGATCTGAAAAGCAGATGTTAAAGTGATATTAAACATGAGAGGATATTACTGGGAAATATTCTTGTGTGGAAGAAATAGGGAGCTAGTGAAAGCTAGGAGAATTCTTGAATTCCAGGTGAGCAAGCCTGACCCTCTAGTGAAGAAAATAGGGTGAAAAAATAGGTGCAAAGGTGCTAGAATGTACAGCCTCTAAGGAGGGCTGGCAACGTCACAGAGGACTCTTGAGTAAAAGCTGTCTCCAAAGGAGGCCTGCGCCTTCCAGGTAAGGTGAGTGTTGGGTCCCAGCTGTGAGTGGGTGTTGGGAGTACAGCTTCCGGTGCCAGCACAGCCCATGGTCACTTGGGTTTCCTTGGGGAGGTCTGCAAGGCCTCTCCTAAGTGGCACATTCTTGTTGCTGCCACAGGCTGACAGAGGCACTCACACCTCCAATGCACCAGACCCCAAGGACTTTGGGGGGCTCAACAGATGGCCAGAGCTTGCCACTCGGCCTCATATAACAGCAGGGAAATCAGAAAATCTAAATACAAGGATTTTAAGAGGAGTAAGAGAGACCGAGTTCTGATGTTTGCACTGAAATTGGGCTTTGAATCTTTAATTGGAGTTTAAGGTCTTTATGGGTTGGTTTCATTTTTATGTCCGGTAAAGAGTAGCTCCAAGATAGAACTCTACACTGTATCTGTGAAACAAACAGGACTCTCTAGCATTTGTTTCCTTTTCTTTCTTTCCTTCCTCCTAAAAACATGATCCTCACACCACTCTGAAATGAATGAATTCCTGGTTGATTTAAGATGATTCTGCTTTCTAAATATGCCAGCTGGGATCCACGCAGGGCTCGGTGTAGCAGAAGTAAAGCAACTGCAGCTCCTGGCATGGAGCTTCCAGTACCCACAGAGCAGACCAGCCCCAGAGCTGCCAGAGGAAGGTACTTACGGGGAGCACCTTCTGCCATCTCGATGGCGGTGATTCCCAAAGACCACAAGTCACTCTGAAAAAGAAGGAAGGCACAGACACATGCGTAAATTCAGTCAGCAAAGGATAACTCGGCTAAAGCCAGTAATTGCTTCAGCACTGCCTGTGGGAAAGCTATTAGGTTGTCTCTTTTCAAACTTCTATCCGTCACTAAGCTTAAACCACGAACAACTTCATTTACTTTTCATTGACAATAACTTTATGGTGCCTGACGCATAGTGCATTTTCAATAAATAGATGAGGACTGCATATAAGATGCATAAAAATTAGTTCATCTCTAAAATTTACCTATTGATTAAACTATACAGAATTTGATTATTATACTTTTATTGAGATAATCCTGTTAGATAATAAATTGTGTACATTTAAGTGTACCATTTAATAAGGGCTGACATACATATACCCAGGTGAAACCACTGTCACCTCAAAAGGACCTGCTTGCTGCACTGTAGTGTCACCCTCCTGCCCTTCTGTCCCCAAACCCACTTCTTGTTCTAAGGCAACTACTGATCTGCTTTCTGTCACTATGGATTAGTGTGCATCTTCTGAAGTTTTATATAAATGAAATCATCCAGTTTCTTTCATTTAGCATAATGTATTTAAGGTCCATCTAAGTTGGACTGTGCATATCAATAATTCATTCCTTTTTATTGCTAAAAGTGTTCCATTGGATAGAGCTACCAGAGTTTGTTTATCCATTTACTTGTTGATGGGCATCTGGATTGTTTCCAGCTCCATCTATTACAAATAAAACCGCTACAAACATTCCCATACCATCTTTGTGTGGATGTATGCTTTTATTTCTTTTAAGTACACAGTTAGGAGTGGAATGGCTGGATCATATAATAGATTGTATTTATATACAATTATTTTTAACCTTTAAAATAGCAATTTCATATAGTTTGACTTAATGAGACCAGGAAACTTTCTGCTGGTGGCACTGACTGATGTATTTCCAGCACTTAGGTCTGAGCTCAGTAGCAGGTGCTCAATGTATTTGTTGAATGATTTTCATCTTGTAAGTAAACTAATAGATAAATTAGAATTCTTATGTCCTTATATTGTTTCTTATGCCCAGACTGATTTTTACACTCAGAATTTTCTAGGCTAACATCACCTCTGCTTGTATAATCTCAACCTTTAACAATATGCTTCTCCCCCTCCCTATGTCTATAGTGCAATAATATATAAATATTCACAGAAGAAGGCAAATCAAGAGACCGGGAAAAGCAGGCTAAACCCCCCCAAAAAAGATGTTTGCTGTTTTAGCGTCCCAGAAGATTGGCAAGAAAACACAATGTCAAATTTTATTCACTCATGCAAATTCTGATACAAACTCTCACCCTACTTTCATCTTAAACACACCCTGCATGGTATGCATTATTCCATATGTGTACCTGTAACCTCACTCGGATTAGAAGAGATCAGTTCATTTTTCCTGCAACTTCCATAAAACAAATCTCAAGGCCATATGGAAAGGAGAAATAACTGGAGGAGAACTATGTAATCCTTGCTGTGCCATTCCCGAGAACTAAAGGGAATGCTTAACATCCTTGAATGGCAGTCAGGCCACTGAAAAATTGACAGGGCCCATAAAAAAATCAAGGGGATTGTCCAGGAGATCTAGTTTCTTGCTTAAAGTACAATTCACCTTAGACCAGGTGGGCAGGGCACATGCTAACCCCACTGAAGACTAACTGAAGCAGTAACTTGAGACTAAGGGGGTATCTTTAATTCATGAACCTGTCACCCTGTTCATAAAAATATTTCAAGTTCTGAGTTCCACTAGGAATAACAGTGCAGTGGCACAAAACCCGGTCCTCAGATTCCAAGTAATTTCTGTGAATGGAACGTAACTCAAGAAGGCAAACTTTGTCCTTGTTACACTTGAAGATGTATTCAAAGTTGCCATTAGACACAGCACACACACACACACACACACACACATACGTAGACACAGACACAACACACATATACATGATGAGCACAGACCAACATGTAACTGAGTTTTTCCTGCAGCTTCCTGGTCTTGCTTAGTGAGGTTCCAGCTGAGCTCAGGCAGAAGGCCAGTCCATCTATTACAGGCTGGCTCAGGGGAAGTAATTGCAAAGGCGGAAACATAGCTCTTTGTACCTGGGGTTTTATGGTTTATTTGCACAGATAATCATTTGGGAGTGAAATGAACGAGTGACGAAAACACTGAGTCACTCACTGTTCAGGAGGCATTCCACAGGAAATACAGCAAGAATAGTTTGGAAATGGTGGGTTGTACTATTTTGACAAAACTCCATTATCTCTGGGCCTTGGCAGTTCTGTGACCATTCCTCTAACATCCCCAGAAATGAAGTGTTTCTATGGCATGACATGAGGTGCAAATATGAAGGTGCCGGTCAAGCTCCAAGTCCCTGGCAGCCACAAAGGGGTCACAGTTAAGTGGCTCATAAGTCTAGGAAGTTTGAGTTGGTTTAAAACAAAAGCACTTGAAAGAATTGATGGTGCTGGGCTAAGAAGACTCTAGACCAGTTCTCAGATACGGGGAGAAAACACTCAGAGAACCCAGGGGCTTTGCTCTAGAGCTTCCTTCTGCCTGTGGCACCTGCCCCAACTGTACGCTAGCTGATGCCTCCCTCTCCAGGATATCTTTGTTTAAAGGTCATGTTCTCAGTGAGGACCATGGAGCCGCCATTCCCTATTCCTCTTCCCATGTTTGTCCCCCAGAGAACCACACTCTAACGTGCCATGTAATTCACTCATCTGCATACCCTTCCCCCAATATGCACATGTGCACACACACGCATACACACACACACGAACATGAGATGCACAAAGGCAGGGATCTTTGCTTTGCTGACTGGTTTACTCGAAGTCCTTAGTATAGTTCCCAGGCTCTAGCAGATGCCTAATAAATGTTTGTTGAATGAGTAAACAATTAAAAGATTCATGACAGAAAAAAGCAAAACCAAGAAGAATCTAGGGCTCTTAGACTCCTTATAGCCCATCTAACCCAGCCCTTTATTTCACAGATGAGGTAAAATGACTCATCCAAGATCATATAGCAGCTCAGCAGAAGATTTTGAAGAGAGCTTTCTTTCCTGCCTCCTAAGCCAGTTCTCTCTAACAGATATCACAATGTCACATGAAAAGACCCAAATATTGACCCATTTTTTTGGTAATTTACAAGGCCAATAAAATAATTGTACCAGAATGCTACTTTTTTTCTACAGTTGACCAAAGGTGTTGGTGTTGCAATGAATATAGTGAAATTTAGTGAGGCACCTCAAAAACCAGCACTAGGAAATTGGTCTCAACCTCTTAGAGGCAGCAAGGATTGGATGAAGAGACTAGTAAAGAGAATAGTCTTTTAAGTTAGACAGATCAGGATTCAAATATAGGATCCAAATTTAGCTACACACAGAACATTGCTCAGAGTTTAGCTTCCTCAACTGCACAGTGGAGATAATGGGAAAGTGTGCATACATATATGCTGGCTAGCACAAAATCTGGCAGTAGTGGATTCAATAACATGAATTGCTTTTTCCTCTATTGTTTTATGAGACTTCCTCTGTCTGTAGTTTAGTTTGCTATGTTTTCTCTCTAGATGTGGCACATACTGTTTGGTGGCTAACACAACAGGGATTTTTCAATTCCTACTTCAGAGTATAATAAAACTAAGCTTGCTTATACAGACTCCCTTGCAGCTAAGGATGTGATATAGTTCTGGCTAACTAGACATAGACAAACATCCTCCAGGAACATCTAGAAAATACAGTAGGAAAATGCGGAGGTCCCAGTCGTTAGGTGAGCCTGGATTTATTCCACAGGAAACAGGAAGGGTCAGTGAAGAGAGACGCTTCCTTTACTCAGTACACACCATTGCAGACTCTCTCTTGGGTAGACTTCCCCCCAAACTTGAAGAACAATTCTCTAAACCAAAGGGCACATTATCCCAACTCTCGTGTATCCTCTGTCACCTGACCAGGACAGCAATTGTTTCTTCTTTAAATGTTCATTTGATATCATCATTAAGATAATTTCTTCTGGGGTTCTCTTGTGTCCAAAAAGGAACATTTACATTCCTGGCCATACACCCCAGAGCTGCTTGTAAGCTATATTTAACTGCCCATGCTAGAAAGCAATAAACGTCCTTGAAGGGCTTTGTTTAAACCTTTGGATACATTAGTGAATCCCAAAGACACTTCAGAACTTAAATACAGGAGAAAATGTTCCAATTACAACCAGCAAGACAGATCACAGGAGACAAAAGAGGAAGGAGGGGAACAAGATGTGGAAAGAGTCAGGGAGAGATAAGTTTCCTTTGTGGCCATGGTGTGACTCATTTTGGCAGGAGCTGGGTAATTCATTATTCCAGAGGTGCTATGCAGCCTGGCCTGTGCCATGATTAATAGCCCAGTCCTATATGCATTACAGACAGAACAGAGACAAATTTTAGTGCCTCTGAGAAGGCAGAGGCAAGCATACAACTTCTGGCTCATGGCGATGGGGGAGGGAGACAGTTGGCACCAGGTAACTTCAACAGAACAAAAGAGTGTTCCTTCTGGGGCTGGGTTGCCCAACACGGTGAAGAGAAATACACTTTCAAAGGGCCAAACCAAGCACATGAGGAAAAAGAGGTGGGGTGGTACGGGAAAAGAGCACCGGTGTATCCTGGGAGGGAGAGAGAGCTCGTGCTGTGCAGACAGACAGACCCAGGTGTGACTCATGTCTCACAGAACCAGATGAGGGCCTGGTGCTAGCCCTTCACAACTCTGAGCTCATTTTCTGTCTCCCAGGATGAATCTGAGAATTCAATAAGGCAAGATATGCAAAGTTTGTAACACAACACAATGCACACAGTAGATATTTTTAAAATACTGGTATAGACAGAACATTAGGACTGGTTATGCTTGGCTGGTAGTTCAACCATCAGATTTAGGTCAAGCTAGGCGACAACGAGCTTTGTACTCAATGGCATTCAAAGAAGTTGCTGGGATGACATAGAAGTAAACCAGAGGATTCCAATAAGCAGACAGCAAAGGCTGCAGCGTGTGTTCTTTTTCCTCCAGCCTTTCAGTTCCCCTATTGTCAGAGCCTCATAAGAAGCCGGATGAACAGGCAAAAATGAGGAGAGCTAAGTTCTAGCCCAGTCATGGCAAAGCAGAGGGTCAGACTGGGGGTCTAGCTCAGAGGTACAGCATGTGACTGCAAAGCAGAGGGGAGCAAGGGCGACTAGAATGGGCAGACGATAGATTCACAGTGGGAACAACTGGAAGAGTGGATTCTGCCCAGTTCCACCAATCAGAAGACAGCCTATGCTTGTGTAATTTTCCTGGAGGTCTCTTTTCAGGAATGTTCCAGCTGGAAAAAGGAAACTGTATTTACTGTGTGAGGTCCCTAAGGCCAGTACCTTAATCTACGTGTAAAAGTTACAGAGCAACAGATTCTGTTTCCACATAAACAATTAGCCGTTCATAATATAAATGTGAGGTTTGAATCATAGGCTATTACTGGTTTTTTTAGGTCAACAATGAACCTGAAGGGCAAAATCTTCACATGATAAACGTAAATATTAACCATCCATATTGAGACGTTACCAAGTGCTAGGTGTTATATTAACCCTTTATACATTTAACTCACCATATCCTATGACAACCTTGTATTATAAAATTTATTATTCCTATTTTATAGAAGCTCAGAAAAGTTAAATACTCCTGAAATAACAGAGTGAATAGGAGGCAAAGTCTACGTTTTAAGCCAGTCTTGTCCATGCCTTAAAACCTGCCTCTTGTTCAGTATGCCAGACACTTATATATTCATTATATATAAACAGTTCAGAATCAAGCTTAGAAACAAGTTTAGAATCACGAGATGTTCAAGTCTAGGACCTTATTAATAATCCCTTTTTGCCCATAAAACAAAGTGACAGCAGGAATCTTCAGTCCGCATATTTGTCATCTTGGGTATACTGGACGTCTCAGGAAAGTTTCCTCTCCTCACTTGGGGATAGGTGTGTAGCCTGCAGGAGGTGATGGTGTGTCTGACTAAGGAAATCTTCCCAGGTGGATGTGACCACGGAGCCACAGGAAATGTGTTTGTTAGAAGTTGCGGCATCCACTGGTGATAACAACACGGCGTCTGTATAATTCACGCTCCTTACCTGGTGGGGCTGGACCTTTGTATCTCAGTGGACAGAGGCGAGGCCTTGCTTGACAGCATTAATGTACCATTCTGAATCTGAATATTATACCCTGCACACATGTCAAAGACGCTCAGATTATGAAAGATAACTCATTTTATCTCAGCTGAGACTCTTACTTAGACTCACTCTTTCCATGGGTCCAACTAAAGTCAGTCACCTGTGACCCAGGAGAGCCAGAACGCAATAGTCACCGAAACCCTGGAGGATACACATGTGTCTGCAAGTGACCCGCAGTACCTGCAAGCAAATTCTTGTGAACAGAGTCTAGGTGAATAGCAAAAATTATTAGTGTAGATCAGGCTAGAGGATGGCTGTGGGGGTTGGGGAAGATACCATTTTACTATCTGTTTCTTACTTTACTAAATTATTATAAAAGCAAGGTCAGTTTGTGGTTGGACAAATAGAACAGGACAGACATACATAAAGCAATAACTTCAAGATCTTTACACACATGACATATTTGTGAAGCAGAGGAGAACAAGACTATATATATTACATGTAATATTCTAAGTTGCCTTCTGCAGTTAACACTGTATCTTGGGGTCTTTCTAACTCCAGCCTGCACACTACTCACTGCATAAATGGCTGCATAGTATTCCACTAGACAGACGATCTAGTCTTTATTCAACCAGTTTCCTATTGGCGGGCTTTGGTTGCAAAGAAATTTCTTTTGTGAGTGGTTCTGTTAATGTAATAAATACATGGCACTATAAAATACTTGGAAAATTGCAGTCAAAGAAAATGAAACTCAACTTTGAAAAATAACAATTTAAACAGCCTAGGAATTTTGAACGGTTTTATTAATTTCAGATCTTTTGAATGCTTATTATTAAATGAGAAAGCGTTCATTATTGCCCCACATACTTCTCAGGGAAATGAAACCTTTCCTTTTGCTTGAAGTGTTTTGACAGAATTTCTGAAAACAAGAAAGGAAGGGCCTCCAGGGAAAAGTGAACACACCAGGAAAATGAGATTCCAGCGTTCCTCCTTAGGATAGGGGTTATTTTCAGTCAGTTACTGCCTGTGCCCAGTAGATATCAGCAAAACCAGACTGCAATAAGAAGCATGGGCTCTTCAGGCTACTTTCCTAGGGAGGCCTTTATTTGATCTAATTGTTTGATCCAAATGTCTTTTGACAAATTTACCCCCCGTCTTTCAAGATACCGTAGACAAAACAAACAATAAGCAATAATCAAATAACAAATCAAATAATAAAACAATACTGTAGTCTTCTTTTTTATTTTGATGAAAAGACTTTTGTGATAAGCACTCTAACAAAGCCCAGTGGCCTTCACATCATTTTTTCTAAACATGCATGCCAGGCCGAAAGTATCTACAGTAACAGACAGGAGCCCCAAGTGTTGATCTCGGTTTCTGAGGCTGGAATACACTGCTGGGTCAGCAGACAGCCAAACAATCTCTGTGTGTCCTGAACTTCAACAGGTTGCAAGTGAACTCACTGTGTAAAAACTGCACACACTACTAACTTCCCTACACATAGTATTCATAAATATACTCTAAGTGAATGAATAAATGGTTTTAAAAGTCAGCGTATTGTCAAGCTATCCCTTGGTGACACATCCTTTTCCTAAGAATAGTATACAGAAAAAAGAGTAGGATTTGGTGGCAGGAAAGAAGTAAAAAGATTATTTAGAATAGCTTCTTCTCTGGTGCATAGTAAAATTGTGAAGTGATTAAAATGAATCTTCAGTGAATCCTCAAACTTTCCTTTCTATCTGGTTTTCTTGATTTACTCTGCTGCCACGCTCTTTCCCTGATCCATGAGAAGTGACAGGGAGTTCATACTCTCATCTCAATGTCCTTCTCCTGTACAACTCACTTCTGTCAACCCTGATAAACTGTTTAGCATTGAGGACTGATCCAGCTGAATATATGCTCTCATCAGGATTCTATATTTTTTAATGAGAGGCACAAAAATTAATCTTGCATTTATTAATGTCTCAGGATATCTGAATGGTCATAAGAACCTTCTAGTAATGGTGAATCACCACCCTGTGCAGCCTGATGTCCCCCATGGTTGTTCACACTTAGGTTTATGAATGGGCTCAACCACTTTTACTGATCCCCAATGATACTCCTTATCTGATATCTGAGCAAAGGGGCCAAGATATCAATTTAATTCCGATGTTGGCTTGGCTGGGAGTCTTCTCTATTTTTTACACAAAAAGCAATAAAGTTACTGGATTCTGTTTTATACACAGATCAAAAATCCCTATCTACTTAAAGCCGGTCAAAATACTTAAAAGGCTAAGCTAAAGGTAAATGACTGAAACACTCTGATTTTCTGTGGCATATTATGAAATAGTCTAAAATATCTGTGGTCCAGATGTAGACTTGCATTTGTTAAATATAACTAACTATACAAGCATTTTGAGGAACTGCTTGTACCCAATTATGATACACATATCTGGTAGGGGACATATATTGTATAGTGGTCTCTGAGAAGTGATTTGCAAATTAAATTATTCAAATGAGCTTATCATTAGCAGTTTAGATAAATGACATTTATTTTGGCAAGAGATTAATTTTTAACTTGGCAGCTATTTTCAGACAGATTGTTGTCAGGTTATTACAGTGACTAACTTTGAAAGAGGGAGGAAATTTATAGGGGATTATTTTATTTTCAGACTTTCAAGCTTGTGTTTCTCCAAGGAAGCAAATGATTTTGTCAATACCCTCAGACACTGGGTCCTGACGACACTGCAGTGTTTGCATCTTTGTGACCTGGTTTCAGTAATAATCCTACATATGGGGAACTAAAAATATTCTTTAGAACAGGAATTCTTTAAATATGCTCTTCAGAATCTGTTTTGTTGGTAAATTGAAGATTTCTGTAGTGGGATAGTAGTTGGAAAAAGTTCTAAACAGTTAGGAGGTCTGGACTTAAGTCCCCAA
Organism: Scalopus aquaticus; assembly: GCA_004024925.1. NCBI lineage: Eukaryota > Metazoa > Chordata > Mammalia > Eulipotyphla > Talpidae > Scalopus > Scalopus aquaticus. The sequence continues at coordinate 122,759 of PVIJ01000273.1, forward strand.
ACTGAGATTGTTGTGCATTTACAAAGGCCCTGGGCCTGTTTCCTCACCTGAAAGAGGAGGGTATTCTACACGATCACTAAAATCTTTTGCTAAAAACATGCACCTATCAACCAGCCAATGCAGCTCAGGTTTTGCCCAAAGTTGCCCCACAAAGACCAGAGGTTTCTCCACTTACTGCTTAGTCTGAAAACTCATAGTTCCTTCTTCCCAATTGCCTCCAATTTTAATGTCTCCACTCTAAAACCACAACTGAATACAACATATCATTGGACACTGCATCTACTGATGGGAGTTACCTAAAACCATCCTTGATTACTGGCTAGCAGCAAAGAAAAAAGGAGGGGTTCTTTGAGAAGGGACAACTTTCATCTCACTACTTCAACATTGTTTTGAATTTATTAGCTAATTATCAGTTCATAGTACCAAGCAACAAGTCAAAAACAAATTTCTATAAAATTTGACAGTAGGTTACAGAAATACCATAAAGTAGCTACTACCATGGCACTTGGGTCTCTTTCATTGAAAAGAAACTCCAATAACAGTGGTCAACATTGAGATCGTTACTGACTTAAAAAGGCCCTAATCTGTAGCATCTTGGTGCGCTGAACATGAATATAACCCTGAACATTTTTCAGTAGCTCTCGTTTTGAAGATATTTCATATAATTCATTTTATGTTTCACCATGTAAATTTATCCAGTAGGACTGCAACAACATCCTAAATCAGCCTCGAATGATGTTATAGTGCATCGCACTGCATAATACCATCATGCACACATCATCCAGAGTTGACTGCATCATTTTCTGATGCAATACAGTACTACTGCCAGGAGGCTGCTGAGGTAAGCTGACATCAGCAGTGTACTATATGAAGCCCTGTCGGAAAGATTAAGCATTGAAAATATTTCAGACTTTGTGCGAGACAGTTTGAGCTACTGTTCCATAGAACTGTTATGATTTTATCCATTTAGGCACAATACAGTACAGTAATGCCTCAAAAGTGCATTAATGGCATGGATAATTTCTGCTCTATTTGTGGGGAAGTGACATTTGTCAACCAGAAGAAAAGTATCACTTCTCAAGTGAAGAAGGCTTCTCATCTTTACTTCAGATGCAAGGTTGGTGACCAAGACAAGCCTTGGGCCCCGCATGTATGCTGTGCTACATGTACAACACAGCTTTCACAGTGGTTCAGTGGCAAAAGACCATCAATGCTGTTTGCAATCCCCATGGTGTGGAGAGAGCCAAGCAACCACATAAAAGACTGTTACTTCTGCTTGGTTCCTCCACTTTCCAGCTGAATAATGAAGCAAAAGAAGTTGAGAATAGTCTACCCAAATATTCCATCTGCATTGAGACCAGTTCCACAGGGTGAGGGACTTCCTATTCCAGAACCTCCAGCAGAATATTCTCTTGATTCATCTGATGAGGACAAGGGTGAGCCAACTTGCTCTTTTCCTGTTCCATCAGCATGCAGTGATCCAGATTTTCACTGTGGTGTTATCATCAACCCCACATAGACTAACACAAAAAGAACTAAATGACCTGGTTCGTGACTTGGATTTATCCAAGAACAAGGCAGAATTGCTAGGAACAAGAGTCCAACAATGGAATCTTTTAGAAGAAGATGTTACAATTACTTTCTATCGAAAGCGCCACCAGCAGCTGGAGCCTTTCTTCAGAAAGGGAAGGTCTCTGGTATTCCGTTCCGATATTGAGGGCCTCATGAATGCCTTAGAAATCACTCATGACCCACAAGAATGGAGACTATTTCGAAACTGAGTCTTAAGGCTGTGCTTTTGCACAATGGTCCACTACAATGCTGGCTGACTACTGCTGGACACTCCCCAGAGATGCTCCTGAACAGCTGTACAAGAGACAAGTGAAGAAATCTAAGAAGTAGTCTATGACTTGATTTTTTACAGGTTTTAACTATAGGCCTATTACTATTAGCATGCATTTTGTGATATAAACATCAATTTATTGCAGATTACCAAAAAAACTACAGCCAAAATTAGAATTGAACTGTCATATTCGTGTTGAGCACATACAAATTGTTAGGAAATGACTAATTTTATTTCAGTAACATGACTTTTGTAAAAATTTGTTGACCAGTGTAATTGTGAGCAAAGTAGAAATGAGTAAGGTTGATTATTTTTTAATTAGAAAAAGATGCCTTATGATAAAAAATTTATATTCATATCTAGGTTTTTTTAAACAAAAAGATGCTCTCAGAATATTATTTTGACAAAAAAATCTAAGCCACAACAAGATAGAAATTTGTTTTCAGGAAGAAACAAGAGTCAATTCGAAAGAATACAGAAAATGCCTTCGACATTTTTTACAAATGGGCAATCAGATATGATAGGTAAGTTTCTTTAAAAGGTTCTTATTTGAGCGCCTCCTTGGTGGTGCAGGAGTTAAAGTCTCAGGGCTACCAAGCTATCGTCAGGCTCTGGGGCATGAGTTCGATCCTGGACCAGGGAGCTAACACACATGGCGCAGCAGACCTCTCTTGTGTCACATGCTGCTCCCCTGAGCAGTGTATTTCAGTTGGTCTGTCTGTTCTGCTCCTGTTTCTGGTGAATCTTGTCATCCTCCGCACCCTGTCCTACTCCTAGTTCATGTATGCAAAAATAAGTCTTTTTGAAAAAGGTTCTTATTTAAATATCTTATTTTAAATTTAAATAATTATGGGATTAACTCTTAAATTACATAAATCATTAGCCTGAAGGCACATGAGGATTCTTCTTTGCAAGACTCAGTTTGCAATGACAGGCATAAAGTAAGACGTCATACCTTGAAATCGTATGTGGCGTCTGGGTTTTCATCACAGGCAATAACTTCTGGGGCCATCCAGTAGGGAGTCCCGATGAAAGTGTTTCTTCTGCCTACTGTCCGATCAAGCTGTGCACTGACTCCAAAGTCCACTGTTGTAGAGAAGACAAATGAATAAAGTTTATGATTTTATATGGTTGATGAAATAAATGTGATTTTAATTAGAAAATACGCATAACATAAATTTACCATTTTAATTATTTTCAAGTATACAGTTCCGTGGCATTAAGTACATCCACATTGTTGTGAAACCATTACCACCATGCAAATCCAGAATATTTTCATCTTCCCTAAATGAAATTCTGTACCCATTAAATGATAACTCCCTATTCCCAGCAATCTCATCACCAGCAACTATAGTTCTACTTTGTCTCTATGAATTTGACAACTATAGGCATTTCATAAAAAAGAATGATAAGGTATTTGTCTTTTTGTCACTAGCTAACTTCACTTGGCATAGTTCTCAAGGCTAATTCATGTTGCAATATGTATCACAAATTCCTTTTTGAAAGCTGAATGATACATTGTATGCAGATGTCATTGTTTGTTTATTCAGTTTTGTCCTTATGGGCACATGGGTTATTCCTACCTTTAGCTATTTGAATACGTATTTTTAAACTACATGTTAAAATGGATAAAGTGTCCCAGTGAAGAAAGCATAAAGTGTCATATCTGATTATATCAAGACTTCATGGTGGTAAAAAACAGTTGTTAAAAATATGGCAAGCTTGGTTGCCGCAAATTAAGTTAGCATGTTGGGAACAAAGACTGTGGTTAAGAGCTGAGATCTGGAGTCAGACAGCTGAAGTTTGCATCCCGCTTCTGCCACCAGCTAGTTATGTGACCTAGGGCTAGCAGACTGGGCACACTGAGTTTTGGTTTGCTAATCTATAAACTACATAAAATTTCTCTGATGTTTAAATGAGATAATCTATGTAAAAGTGTCTTGTACAGATCTGACATATAATTTTCTCCCAATATGTAACTTCATTAATGATGAATCGATATCCTGAAGGTAGCTTATCTGGTCAATACATAAATAATTGTTTTTCCTTACATAATAGATGTTTTTGTTTTAAGGAATATTCATGAGATGAAAGTTTGGCCCAAATGACAACTATAAAATGCTGGAAACTTTATATTTTAATTAAAAGGTATGAACAAATATTTGGCATTTAAACATAGGAGATATTTAAATCTCTTTGAAAATAAACAATCATATAGTTCTTCAGACAAATCATGCATCCTAGGGTATATCTGTTAATTCATGCTCTTACTCACATACCAAGCAAGCAAAATGCATGCAGGAATCTCCACTGTATCTGGATAACCCTAGGTTGGTTTTGGGAAGGACTCTAATGAACAGCACTAGAGAAAAAGAATTCCCTCACTGAGAACTTTGACAGATGGGAATGAAATAATTAATATGCATGTAAAGTAGAATATTGAGCATCTATTTTGCACATGTGCACTAGTGAAATTGATAAAATATAACTTAAAAATGAAAATAGAGCAAAAATTCATTCTTCTAAATAAGCTGAACTGTAAAAATGGGTCATTATTTTCCTCTTAGAGCAACAATGTAAACAAATGGTAAATATAGGAAACCATTTCAAGGTCAGCCACTTCTAATGTGAAGGGTCTTTGTAAAAATAAAATACAGTAAGAAATATAAAACTCAATCATTTCTACCCATTAACTAAGGACATGATTTTATATGCCATAATGTATACCAATTTACTCTTAAAATTGCTTTTTAAAAAATAGACAAAGAAATGTTTCCTTCCATTTTTAATACAATGATCTCTAAGTGCACAGTGACAAATTTACATTCAAATAAACATACTTAGCTATTGAAATAATCATATCAATTCCTGCAAATCTAGCCTCACTGGATTCTGTGCTTACCCAGCTTAACTTCTGCATTTTCAGTCAGCAAGACATTTTGCCCTTTAATATCTCGATGAATCACTTTATGCTGGTGCAGGTGACTCAGCCCCTGGAGAGATGAAGAATTGAGAAGGGTTAACAGGAACATAAACCAGGATGGAAATAAAGTATTTGGGATGTTAATGAGCCAAAACACATTTAAATCCATTCAGAGACATTTTCATTATTAAATTCATCTTTCATGTGCTCATAGTGTTATTATAAACTGTAGGTGACTGTGCAATATAAACTGAAAATACAGAGGCCCAGCACAGTGCTGGGATAGGGAATGAAAACACTTCATATCGACTTTGATCTCAGGTACCGCAGAACCACACAGCTATGACATGGTTCTGAAGTGTAAATTTCAGATACCTGTACCATAACAGAGAGGCTTGCTTGTATTTGCTAGGTTGTGACAGGAACATCTACAGAGTGTCTGTACATAAAGCTGATTGAGTGACTTCACTTTCTAAAATTTTTTAATTACTATTATTAGTTTCTTCCATCATTGTTAGTTTATGGACAGTATTTGACTTCCCCCCTCCAGTGTAATCCCCACAGCTCTCCCACCAACATAGGACCCGGATCCATCACCACAGACCCCTGTGTTCTCCCCTCCCCTGTTTTGACCGCTCTCTCTCCCTCTCCCCTGCTGTAGGCTTCAGATCCATGATCTCCTGGTAAGTTTTGCCATTTTCCTGACCCTTTGTTTGGTTTCTCTATATACCTCAAAGAAGAAGTGCAAATGGTCAAGAGGAATATAAAAAAAAAATATTCACCATCACTTATCATGAGGGAAATGCAATTCAAAATCACAATGAAATACCATCTCACACCTGTGAGAGTGGACCATATTAAAGAAAAAAAAAAAAAACAGAAACAACAAATGCTGACGAAGAATGTTACACTGTTGGTGGAATGTTATGCTTTCACTTTTTCTGAGCAATACATAAATTTAAAAGTTGAAAGTTACCGTCTATTTATGTCGTTTTAATTGTGTACAATAACATATTTCTCAGACAAATCAAGAAATGTCCCACTGTCTTTAGCCAATGTGATTCACATTAAAAAAGTAAAACAACAATATCTATTGCTTTTGCAGGCATAAATCAAAGTCACTTTTACTGGTTGATAATATTTGTGACTTTGAGCTTATTAAATAACATAATTATTTGACGACATCCCAAATGGTTTGTGTTCCATTTCTTCATGATGCTAAGACTTTTTAATACAAGGTGTTGGATACTCAAGCATTATCATTTTATTATTTATGATTTTATGTACTTTTAATTTTTTTCCACAATAAAACCATGGTATGAAAGATGAAGCTGACACTAAAAGAAAACCAAATATAATATCTGGATTTCTTTGTTGAAAATATTGAGCATAAGAATACTGATGCCCCCAAAGATCGCTGTGTATGTTTAGGAATATCAATAAACGTAAATCACATGACAGCACAGGTTGTGGCACTGACTTGGCCTTTGTAAAAATTACATGTCTTATCTATTCAGTTGGCTCAGGTAGACATCATGCAATTGAAACATATGGTTTCATAGCATATAGACACCCTTAAATCCTTAAAAGAGGGAATAAAGATTCTTTTCTCTCTTTTACCCTCACAGTGGTTAGAAGCAGATAACAGAATATCTGGGTCAGTCAAAAGTTGTATTTAGTGAGTTCATACACTGCATGGAAAGTCATCTTGAATCTTGTGGCTATAAAATTTTATGAACAACTGTTCCTTCCAATGAGTGACCTTATTTCAAACATTAGTATCATCGGGAGAATGTATTTTTAAAAGGACAAAAACCATATTTTCACACATTTTAAAACTAGATAGTGAGAGATACTCATGGGGTGAAACACCACAGTTACATATAGAATCTTGGAGATCACATGACCAGTGACCAAGCAGCGCAGAAAGACGTACTGGGCAGAGCCGCCCAAAAGCCTGAAAGATACCTGGCACCCACTGGGTGCTTGGGAAGGTGAAATCACCCATCATGATTTCTCCAAATGAGTAAAATTTCAAGCCATACTTCAAATTAAGCTTATATAATGGTATAGAAGATAACATAAGAGTTGAAGGAGAGCAGCAGCCATACCTCCTGGTCTCCTCAAATTTTTCATGTGCCGTTTGAGAAATGTTTTTGCCTACTTCAAGCCATGGAGACATTTTTCTGTGTTTTCTCTTAAGAATTTTTTTTTTCATCTTTCACATTTATAGCTATAACGCATTGCTATTAATCTCTGAATATGGAATAAAGTAGATTCAAGTTTTCAGTTCCGTATAGTGTTATTCAGTTGACCATGATGATTTACTGCTAAGATCACCCTTTCCCCATACGCTGCACATTTCATCCATCATAAATCAGGAATCCATATGAAGTGAGTCTAATCCTGGACTCTCAATTCTGTTTCATTGACAATTTGTCTATTATTGTGACAATACTACTCTGTCTAAATTACTTAATGCCTTTACAACAAGCCCTGAGAAATGGCAGTATAATTCCTCCAGCTTTGTTCTCCAAGATAGCCCTGGCTTTTTGCCAACAATTATTTCCATACAATGTTTTAAAAATCAGTTTGTCAATATCTGCATGTATACCTGTCTTGATTGTGGTAGGAAGTTCAATGAAACCATAGATCAATTTGGGGAGCGTTTTTTGCAATATTAGTTTTCTAATCTGTGAAACAGCATACACCTTCATTTATTAGATTCTTCTTTAATTTTTCTCTGTAATATTTTGTAGTTTTCAATATAAGCATTGTTCAAATCTTTTTCTAAATTTTTCTAAGTATCTTTTTTAATAATACTATAAATATTATTATTTTAAAGTTTCAATCCCTCTTTGTGTTTCTTTTTTGTCCAATGTGATTCGAATTAAATGAATAAACATCATTTTTAATAACTTCCTTCCATTTATCTATCCATTCACAGCACATAATGTGTCTCTCAAATGCATATCATAGACACAACATGAAAATAGATTTAACTTCTGTTCTCTTATGTTAAAAAGGTTTATAAGTAAACGATTGCCAAGTAGATCTAGAAGGAATGCTCAGCAAGAGATAACTAAACAAATGAACAAAAAATATGAACACTTACTTTTCCCTGAAATGAAGTGAACAAACATGGCACTACTGTTCACATCGCCCGATTCTGGGATTTATGGGCAAATAGGCAACGTTTTGTTCTGCTGTTTTGATTGATTTAAGCGATGACATCACTTAATAGTTTTTTTTTTTAAGCAAAATCAGTTAAACTATGCTTAAATAATAAACATTCTGCTTAAGTTATGCTTGAGTTATAAACATTCAAAATGGAAAACTCAAGTGATCAAGTCTCTCCAAAACAATCCATTTTTTAAAAGAGACACTATCTCTATGATTATAATCAGATTTCTAATGGAAAACATTATTGGAAATGAATCGCATGTTAAGGGAAATCACCCAATGTTAACCCTCCAAATGAAAGAACAAGTGGGCTTATTCACAGTGGTTCCACTAGAGCAGACCACAAGAAACCACCCCTCCACTATCACTGTTAGAATAACATGTTGAAGAAGTTTCTGATAGGTTTATGAATTTAAGTGGAAGGTTAATACAGAGTTTAACACTTCCCATGACAGCATGTGTTGTTACTTACTCGTAAGATCTCCCTGCAGATGTATGCAATCCACTCCTCTTTCAACGTGTTGCCTTTTGTGTTCTTGATCAGGTCAGTGACAGAACCAGCTCCACAAAACTCCATCACCAACTAACAAAGGAAGCAAACAAACCATTATTACAATTTTACTTCACAGTTTCAACTGAGTTGACATAAGAAAGCCTAAGTTATTCTAGTTGGCTGCTATGGAGCACCACTCCTGCAAAGAAAAATGACCATAAAATGATATATGAAACACAGAAACTTATCATTACAAGCAGGGGAATTGAAACAGTAAGCAAAGCATCAAAAAAAAAAAAAAAAAAAAAAAAAAAAAAAAAAAAAAAAAAAAAAAAAAAAAAAAAAAAAAGAAGTTCAGGACCAAAGAGTTTCATTAATGAGTTCAATCTAATCTTCATAGATGAACTAATACTATTCTCCTCAAAACTCCTCTAAAAAATCAAAGAAGAATAAGCATGTCCAAATACATTTCATTACACTAAAGTCACCCTGATGCCAAAAGCAAACAAGGATACCACAAAAAAAGAAAACTACAGACCAGTATCTCCATGAACATAGATGCAAAAATCCTCAACAAGGGCCTCCCTAGTGGTGCAGGGGTTAAAGTCTCAGTGCTATCAAGCAATAGTCAGCCACTGCAGCATGAGTTCAACCCCCAATCAGGGAACTAACCCACATGGTACATCAGACCTCTCCTGTCTCTCCCGCTGTTCCCCTCAGCAGTGTATTTCAGTAGATCTGCCTGTTCTGCTCCCCACTCTCATCTTCCACTCCCCCCCCCTTTCTGGCCTACACTCCAGTTCTTGCATGCATGCATAAATAGAAATAAATCTTTTTTAAAAATCCTCAACAAAATATTAGCAAATCAAATTCAACAACATACTAAAAAGATCATACACCATGACCAAATGGGATATATTCCATAGATGCAAGGTTTAACATCTGCATATCAATTAAAGTTATTCACTACCTCATCAAGATTAAAGGTAAAAATCATATGATAACATCAAGAGATGCAGAGAAAGCACCTGACAAGATCCAAATCCATTACGATAAAAACTGGGGAGAAAAAGAACAAACATCCAAATAAAATGGTTCATGGCAAAACCACAACAAACATCAACTCAATGGAGAAAAATCAGGTAAAAGACAGGCTGTTCACCTTTACTATTATTCAACAGTGTCGGAAGTACTATCTAGAGCAATGAGTCATAGAAATAAATAAGTTAATCCAAATTGGAAAAGAACAAGTAGAACTATCACTATTTACAGATGATATAATGACAGAGAAAACTCTAAAGACTCTACTAAAAATCTAAGTAAAAATAAGAGAGTACAGAAAAGTGACAGTATACAAAATCAACATACACAACTCTGGTGTGTTCTTAGAACTATATAGAGAGAAATAAAGAAAATAGTGGCATCTACAATCACATCAAAAACAACTGAGCAACTAGGAATAAATTTAACAAAGGCAGTAAAAGACCTGTACAATGAGAACTACAAATCGTTGTTTTAAAAGTAATACACAGAAGACACAAGGAAGTGAACATATATTCCATGCTCATGGATTAGAAGAATAAATGTTGCTAAAATGGTCACATTTCCCAAAGAATTACAGAGATTTAATGCATCCCTATCAAAATTCCAATGGCATTTTTCAAGGAAATATGAAAATATTTCTGTAATTTATATGGAATCACAGGAGACCATGAACAGCTAAAACAATCCTCACCAAAAAAAAAAAAAAAAAAAAAAAAAAAAAAAAAAAAAAAAAAAAAAGAGCAGAGGTATTATCCTCCACATGTACTACAAAGCAATAATAATTATACTACAAAGCAATAATAATCAAAACAATATGAGATATACCTCATACCTGTGAGAATGGCCCATATCAAAAATACCAGAAATAAGTGTTGGTGAGGGTGTAGAGAAAAAGAAAGACTTATACACTATTGGTAGGAATATAGATGGTTTACTTTCTGTGAAAAACACTATGGAGATTTCCAAAACATTAAAAATAAATTTACTATATGACCCAGAAATCCATCTCCTAAGTGTCTATGCAAGGAATACAAAAACTTTGATCTGAAGGGATATATGCACTCCCACTCCCATGTTTATTGCAGCACTAGTTATAATAGCCAAGTAATAGAACCAATGGAAGTACCCCAAAACAATGAGTAAACTAAGATGTGGTATATATGTATACAGTGGCATACTACTCAGCCATAAAAAGATTAACATTTGCCATTTGCAAGCACATGGATGGAACTATAAGGGATTATGCTACAACAAGTGGTCAGAAGGAGAAAGACTAATAATAACTGATTACACTCATGTGGGTTATAAGGAAACAATAAGAGGAAAGAGAAAAATAAACCAAAACAAATTCTTGAAATCGGACTGAAGAATTGAGGTCACAATGGATATGAGCAAAAAGGGGAAGGAACTCAATGGACTGTGGAAGAGAATTATTGGTGCTTTGGTGGTGGGTGTTGGTATGGCAACATATATTTGTAAAGATGTGAACCTATATACTAAAGCATAGATAGCATTCTAAACAAAAGTTCCCTCAAAAAACACAATGAAATAAGTATAACTTCTTCCCAAAATGATAGAAAAGGTTGTTTTTAATTTTCATATCTGAAAATCATAGTTGGAAATTGAAGAAAATTTCCATATATTAAGTATTTTTTAAATGAGGACAGCTAGGTGATACAAAGAGAGTTGGGAATAGCTCTGTGCTTTTACCCAGCAGTTGAACTCTGTCATTCCTATACAAGCAGAATTATTCCCTTCTCTAAAAGAATGATTATTTCTCTAGGCTGTCCTAAGTTAAGAAAATAGAAGTGCACACCATTTATATTATTGGTTTGTAAGTGACACTGTAAGCTGTCAGAGTAGGGACTATCTGTTTTTAATTAATTTCAGCAAATGTTCCCAGGAGGCTGGACATATTGAAAAAATTCAATAAACAATAAGCCCTAATTTAGCACCTTTCATCCAAGAAGCTCTAAGTTCTCTATAAATATAAACTCATTACAGTACTCAGCAACCTTATAAAATTGTAAGAAAATAAACACCTCCCTTTCTTAACAGGGAAGTAGAAATTAGAAGAGGAAAAACAACCCATCTGTTTTTACATTCATTTTCTAAATTTTGGAAAACACATCCATTTCCATATTTTATTCTTCCTCAAGAAAAATCTCAACAAAAGTGACCTTATTAGGTAGTTACATATTTTTTATTGTTATGTGAAGAGAAATCAGAATATCTAGCAATCAATCTCTGACTTGACATTAGAAATATACTAAATTGGAGCCATATGTAATCACAATGATGTTTTGGCTTTGTCCAAATGTACGTTCCTAACATCAATGCCATATCAATGGATCCTGACAGATACCCCTTCTAGGTGGCAAAATCTTTGAGCAGAAATTATGTTTGTTATTTCCTGTATGCCAGTAGCTACTCAATAAAAAACTTATAAAAATGAGTTTTATGAATGATTTTCCAAAGCCTGTTCTGACTTGCCATTCTGTGATTCCAGAAAAGGCAGGGAACCCTTCCATCTTCTCCAGAGTGCCGGTGTAAGTTTAGGAAACTACCAGGATCTTTTGTAAGGAAATCTAGTGTTGTAACAGATCATGTCTTAACCCAGTACGAGTTGTAAGATTACCATATGATAAACAGGTTCATATTAAAAGGACTCAGAAGTCACCTTGAAGAGGCTCTCTCTGGCCAAAGATGGAATAATGCGAACATCAAAAAGAATCATAACTGCAATGTCTTTAAGTAAATGCATTTAGTTAACCAAATATTAAATATGCCTAACCCAATGCATTAATAAACAAGCCTCTAAAAAGACAGTGAAGAAAAAGAAGCAGCAACTTATTTTGAGAAATGGTAAATAAAGAATCAAGAATTTATGCTGCCTTTCTTATATAAAATTTACCACTGGGTAATTACATAACAAAAGAAGTAATGTTTCTCTTCAAAAATCACAAGTATTCTATCTAATAATTGAAGGGAACAGTGATAGAATCAGGATATCATTATTGCTTGATCCCTGATAAATGAATGAGTTTAGGCACTAATCACCAGTGGTTACTAAATAACCAGATCTATTTGCCTCTTGATTTAAATAACATAAGAAGTAGTCTTGCCAAAAACAAAACGAGCAAACAAATAAAAACCTAATTCGGATCAGGCCTCTAGTTTCAACTGTTGAATTACAGGAAATCTGGAGGACTAAGGAACATGTTATATGATGGGGATACAATTAAAAAAACCTAGAATAGAAAACTCCACAGAGCAAATGACCCCTTTACTTCAACAAATAAATTGTAGTAGGAGAAGAGAGATGAAGGGGGAATCTATATATTTAAAAACATTGAAAAAGAGATACCAAAAAACTGCAATGACTATAATGCACGTGGATACTGAATTTTTAAAATAGCTATTAAAAATTCTGAGACAATTACAACTTCGAATGTAGACTAGATATTAAATGATATGAAGGGGCCTTCTAAATGGAATCTACTGAGGTCATGTCTAACCTTTCCTTTCCATCCCAGACCCTCCATAATACAACACTAAAGAAAATCCCAGCATAGCGCAAACCATGGTTCAATGACAGCAAGACAGACCAAAGAAATATCCTTGAGTACAAAGAAAATATTTTCCGAAGTGAGCAAAACATGTTTGTGCCTCTTCTCCGAAACTAGCATCAGTTGGAGAACATGTCCCACCACTAGCCCCATTAGGCCATACAATTACAGTTCCCAAGGAAAGCAGTGGAAGCCCAGTGACTCCAGTCTTTTAAAATTAGATTGGAAAAAATAATTTCAAATATTCAGTAGGAAACAATCCTGCTCTAGCCAGGCACTAAAGTCAGTGATTTCTATAATTTGCTTCTCCATTCAGCTCCAGCTGAAGACTGCTAAATTCTTTTCATCTCACTATGGAACAACATGATTGTTAAATTATGTAATGGGATTTTTTTTTAAAGAAAAAAGAAAGAAACCAGCATTTGCTAGCAATCAGTTCCTGTAGCCACACAGCAACACTGATAATTACTGCCACTGCACAGCAGGGACCCTCCCTCACTACAAGTAACCCCATCACATTAATAAACAGAAACGGGGCTCAACATGCCAAGCCCAGCAGCAATAAGTCAATAAATCACATCTCAAAGGCAAGAAATAATGGATCATTAATATTCTTCCAAAAAGAAAGATCCCAAAGAGTTTATATGAGGACAAGAAAAACTTAACATTTACTGAGAATTTACTATGTGCCAGGCACTGGGCTAAGTGATTATGTAACTGTTATTTCATGACTTCTCCTTCCCCTCAATTCCCTCTTCTTTATCTGGAAATGAAGCTCAGTTACGGTCTGCCACCTAACCCATAGCATATATACTCATTAAGTAACCAGAGCAGAGTTGAAAGCATGATTCGCAAGTACTAGCTTTGTGACCTTGGTGTTTTCTAACCACCCCGGGCTTAGCATCCTATCAGCATCACTACAAAATACAAAATGAAAGCATCCACCTCATTGGTCTAATGTGAACATTTAATTGTGTCTATGAGGGTAAAGCTCCTAGGACCTAGAAATCCCAAGCTATATTTATCCCTTTTCCATTTTTTCATCTGTTTGCATTTATAAAAGAGCAACAAGGAAGAATTTCCAACTTGAAAGAAAACATGAATAGCTCTATAAGACCCTCTTCGGTTGGATGATGAGGACACAGGGCTAAAGGTCATTGAGCACATGTGCTCCTACAAACTCAATGCATGAAAGATACCAAGAACATAGGTGTATTTCTCAAGGTCGTGCCACATGGCAGGAAGACACAGGGGAGCATTCCACGGCATTGGGTCTTTTCATGTGGAAGGTTGGAAAACATAGGTGGTGGAAAGCTTTTAAAAGATTCTTACATTTGTGGGCCTCCCTGGTGGCGCAGCGGTTGAGCGCTGCGCTGTGGAGCTGTCGGCAGCGGACGATGCGAGTTCGATGCCCAACGGGGGAGGATCCCACATGGCGCGGCAGACCTCTCCTGCCTCGCCCGCTGCTCCCCTCAGCAGTGTATTTCTGATCTGCCTGTTCTGCTCCCCACTCTGTCTCTGGTGAGCCCTCTCGCCGCCCCACGCCTCTGGCCTGTACCCCAGCTTGTATGTATAAATAAATAAATCTTTAAAAAAAAAAGATTCTTACATTTGTAATTCTCAGCATGATGTAAATGGAATGAGATGCATATGCCTGTCACTTGGGAAGAAAAAAGGCCGGTTAACTGAAAGGTAAGGGTAGACCTGTGGTAGAACATGATGGGGACTAGGCCAGGGCCTGGGCCTGGAACAGTATCATTGAGGAGACACTTAAAATAGCTCAACATATTCAACATACAGGACTGACACTCCAATTATTCAGGAAAGGGTTGCTTGGGTTATTTTGTCACCAGTCATTATTTCTGTGTAAATTAAAAATATATTTTTTAAATAAAGAGTTCTAACTTATTTCATGATTTACATGGTTGTCACATATTTTTACAAGTTATATGTCTAAGAGCAGGATGTTTTCTCTCAGCACTTGAAGGGACAGGTGGTGCTTATTATGCCCGCCTGTACGTTCCCTTTTTTCCAGGACAATGGAAAGTATCTTTGGCCTCAGCTGAACCCAAAAGGAGTTTTATTTTATTTTTCTTATTTTATATATATCTTACATCATTCTTCCTTTTTGAACAATGAACCCAAAAGGAGTTTTAGGAGCAAATCCGAGTCAGCCCCAAGGCACCTCCTCACTCGAAAAGGGCTTTCTAAATGGAACCATCTGCTATGGTCATTTCTAACCTTCTCTTTCCAAGCTCAGTCTCCTCTTAAAGAATTTATAAAGGCTTCTTCTCACAGCCAACCTAAGAAACTAACGATAATTTCTGGGGACCCTGCAGTATTCATTCACTGATTTACAGGTTTTAAGTTCCCGGAACAAGAAACAAGGCTTTAAGATATTTAAAACTGCGGGCATTACCCCAGATTACCTTGACAGAAACTCCTTCCTCCCAGATGTCACCAGGCACCCAAAAGGATAGACTACTAACAGATCCCTTCCTTTTTATAGTAAAGGAGGGGGTGAGAGGGGAGAAGAAGAGAGATCAGGTAGATAAAAATCTGCCTAAAATAAAAGAGCTTGGCCCCAAGCAATTAAAAGGCACCCTAAGAAAAAAGATAGGAAAGATAAACTTCCAAGAATTCACAACTCTGCAAAAGGATCAGCCTTTTGACCTTGAAAGTGAAGAAACATCAGCAAGACACAGGATATTTTTATCATGTGTGACTGAAAATAGCCACAGAACTCATCTGCATGATCTATGAAAGTGTAAACAAAACTCAAATTCAGTAACTTTGTAGAGAAGTCTGCTTTATTTGCCAAAAGTAGTTTAAGTCTCACAATCTAAAATATGTACGCTTCAAAGAACAAAAATTGGTAGGTATACATATGGATATCTTCAACATTTCAAACAGCTGATATAAAGGTTAAGTAAAATTGTTGGGAATTTCAAATTTAGAAAAGCATCAACCTAACTAAACAACCATTTATTTTCAAGTAGTGAGTATTGTGTGTGTTTTGGAGGGGGGCTACTTTAGCTTCTAAATTATAATTTTAGTATAGAAAAGAAAACTTAAACTACAAATTCTAAGTTTTCCAAAGATAAAACTATGAGTTGTATGAGTACTGTGGCATGTCCCAAACTTTGTCAATAAAACGTCTGGATAACGAACAACTTTATAACTTGAGAATGACAAATGGCAATTTGAATATACTGAGCCAACTGATCTCTTAGCAATAAGAAGCCTGCCCACTTGGCAATGCTCACACAACCCCATGTCTAAGGAGACAGCCACCAGAGCCAGAGTGGGAGCGTTCCGGGATTGATAGACGTTAGCTGCATCTTGCATTTGCTATCTGGTGCTCAAATTTCACAGTGTGTTTACAAGGTCTTCTGAGGATTTTCCTGCCTGGCACGAATCGTTACATCTCCATTTTGTCCACTGACCCAAGCATAGAAAACAACCTTAAGGCTGTAAGAAATGTTTGGCTCTGCATCTCAGCATGTTATACGCAAAGAGATAAATCTGGAATGGCGAGAGTAGAGCAACTTTGCAGACAGGTTATATGTAAGAAAATAGTTAATGGCCTTAGGGGATTTATGACTAAGCAACTTGGTAGCTAAAGATTCTGAGAAGTCTACTGTTGTGATATTGTGATTGACGGTAGGAAGTATATATAGGAAGGATCTTCAATTCCCTCCTGACACGGAACTCCTGAAACCTTGGCATGTCCTACGAGAGTCAGAAAGATGTCGTTTGTTAATGAAGTGACATCTGGAAAGCACCAAAGGATGGGGACTGGTTACCTGTGGCACCACTAGGTGATTAGACATTTGGAACTTTCAGTCCCATCTCTAACTTCTGGAGGGTAGAGGGCGGTCACCAAATAATGAGTTTAGTCACCAAATAATGACTCAATCAATCATGACTGAATGAATGTAATGAAGCCGCCACAAAAACCCCAAATGTGAGAGCCCGAGATTGGTGAACACGTGAAAATTCAGAGAGAATGGGGCATCTGTGGAGGGCAAGGAAACTCTAAGCCCTCTCCCCACACATCTCTTCCAACTAGTTATTTCTGAGCTATAGCCATTGTAAAAAACACAGGTAATCCAGTGAGTTAAATGTTTTTGAGATCTGTGAACAGATACAGCAAAATTAATAGAACCCAAGGAGTGGGTTGTGGGAAATGTCAATCTCTGGTTGGTGAGTCAGAATGGCATCTGTAGCAGAGGGCAGTCTGGTGGGGCTGAGCCCTCAACTTGTGAAATCTGATATCTCCAGGTAAACAGTGTCAGGGTCAAGTTGAAATGTAGGACACTCAGCTGGTGTAAGCTGAATTGTTTGGATGTATTTGTGTATTGGAAAAAAACCAGCCATTGGAACTGGGTGCAGCATCCTAATTGGAATTACAATTTTAACATAAACAGGTACATAGACTTTGGCTCAAATTAATCTAGAAATAGAACTAGAGATTTGCATCAACAACTAGCAGAAAAAGGTTGGGCATCCATAAAATCTTCCTTTTGTTAAGCTGAAGAGCAATTTAAGGACAGTTAAAACAAAATTCGTTGGGATGAAAGAAGAAATCATTTTCACATTCTTGTCACAGAATCACCCATTGATTCATAAATATGGCTCTATTAAAGCTGAACTCAGGCCCAGTTGCAAAGTATTCAATTCCATATAGCTGTAGCTCTGTTTGTATCCAAGCAACTTACATTCTTTTTCTAGAGGTCATGCAGCTCTTAGACTAGTACACTGCTCACTCTATTACTTCAGGGACTCCTGCATTCACAAAGTCAGGCTTTTAACATGTTCTCCATACAAAGAAGATTCAATCACTTCTTAAGACAAGTGACTATTGGAAGGAAGTGCTTTAGTGGTAAAAGTGAGAAGCACCTATTAAAATATTCCCAAAAAGCTTCATTTCTGATACAAAGAACCTAGAATAAAGAAATTTTAATGAACTGTTCAAAAGACTTAGATGGTTAAATTTTTAGTGATGTTATCTACAATGCTTTGCACTTAAACATCAAACCAACCAACCGTGCGAGTAGCCATGAGTTTCCCAAGACATGAAGCCACAGTAGTGTAAATCCAAACTAGGTGTGGAGACTGTGGCCAACCTCACTGCAGATTCTAGAAAGCATCACTCACTGGTAGCTGAATGACATCATGTCTTAATTGAGCTCAGTATCTCATTTCCAGTTGATTTTATACAGGGGTTGGGACAAGAAATATAATTGCATAACGGTGAGTGCATGGAACACCGTAGGGAGAGATGAGGCCTCTGTGCAAACTGGAGTGGGCGTGGGCATGTGCCCTTTGAAACAGCTGTTGTGCTGCTTTAACATATTTCTGCTATTTGGGATTTCAGGCCCAATATTTCCAGATCATCTGAGTTTTCAAAACTTTTCAAGGAATCCAGACTTCTGTGTGAAATTGCTCCTTTTTTCTAATGTTGGCATAATTCAAACACCACCACCTTATGTGAACCAAACTAAACACATTTACCCAGACAGCATTTAGCCTCCAGGCTGCCAATTTGCAACTCAGACCTAGTCACAGTTACCATTTTTGTAAGGATGAAAACAAATGCTAGAGATGCTGCCTACGGGGAGAAGAGAATCCAGGTCTCTTGATTCTAAGACCACTGTTTCTGCTAACTGGTGGAACTTTTGTCCCTAAAATGCATACAGAATAATCCCTTACCTCCCAGCTCTGTGAGTCTACAATGTGGCAAGCTCATGGTCTATAGATTTATTGCAGTACAAAGATCTGTGATCTTCTGTGATCATTTCAGAAGCTAATGCAAAATTTACTTCTTTGAATAAGACATTCAAGCCAAGTGATCATTATGGTGGTAACAAAAGATGCCATAAAATGCGTGTGACTTCACTTCCAATTTTAGAGAACTTCATCTGTTTAATAAAGGGCACACAGTTGAGGAATGGCACACAGTTGAGGGCTCTCAGCACTGAGATGCATGAAATGAGATGGCGAAGCTGTGTGTCAGAGCCGCCTTTGCCTTGTTTCCGAGAGATCGGAATCTTTATTGAAAGAGCTCCCTTTTTTGATATCCGGATCAGGCCCTGAACAGCTGATAAAGGACAATTACTTGGCTATTATCAGAAGTAGTTGTATTTCCACAAAGAGCTGGTACTAAACAAGAGTTTATCTCTACAAGACTGATAGAATTCGCACTGATCACAATTCAATCAGACCTGAAACAGCACATATACTGGCTGGTGGGATATGTGCAAACCTCTGTCTTCCAATCACAGCCAAAGAAATATCGGTGGACAATTTGCTGTGGTCTGAATATAGGAAATAACTGTTAGAAAGGCCGCTCTTGGTTGCTGCAGGCTATGTCTCTGGATAATCTCTAATAATATCTTAATATAAATGAATCCTAATAGAATGCTATTAGTCCAGAGTCAACTACCTGTGACCTTTGCAATTATTTGCTAAAACAGTTGCAAAGGATATAACATACTTTTCAAAATGTCTTTCTTAAAACTTTCTGCCAGTCTTATTAGCAGTTAATAGATTTTGCATCCCTTTGAAAGTTAGGGAAACTGATGAATGAAGAGAAAAGGTAAAGTCAAAATAAATTTATTTGAACATGAAGCTTCAATCCTGCTTAGAACACCAACCTCTGGTCGCAGCATGATACTTCACAACTTCAGGGAGAGGAACATGAGCAAGGCTCAGAGGGCAGATTCGAGCATCAGGCAGCCTAGGGTCAGCTAGCACCTGGCCTCATCATACGCCAGCTAGAGGCCGTGAGCGAATTTGTTAACTTCTCCGTGCCTAATTTCACCATCTGCGCCTAGGTAAGTATAATGATCATATCTAATGTGTGGAGTGACTGTAAAGATCTATGACACTATGACAATATAAACAAATACAAGATATGGCATGTGATAAGCAGGGAGGAAGTACAATCTGCCATTATCATCAACTCAGAATGGTCCAATTTGGTGAGTTGGAGGTCTTGGAATAAATATGCACTATTACATTTTATAAACAAGTTAAAGATATAACTAGTAGATACAACCTTGTCTGTACTATGGTCTGGCATTAATTTCCTCATTTTTTATGGTTCTAGTCTGCCCTTAATTTCTCAAGTTTCTCCTTAGTGTGTCATCAAATAAAGAAGTGCAACTAGAAAAGAAATAATGCATCTGCCCTCATGCAGCATTTCACAGCTTTGAATTTTCACCTTCAGTGACAGAGGTGCTGGTTGACAATCGAGCGCTGCGGTGGGGGGGGAGTGGGGGGAGGTACAGGCAGAAAAGTCCTCTTTGCAGGCACAGATCTCAAAGATGTTCGGCCCCTGTATTCCAAGCAGAACCTGGAGCTTGTCACTACCACATTTCACCACCCACTTTTAATTACAGGTGGGAAAAACGTCTCTTTGCCAACTTCAGGAAGGGGATTAGCTTGCTGAAAGAGTCTCCTAATTCATCTCCCTGCTTGTATTCTGGGCTCATCAGGTCTGGTCTCAATCCAGTCACCACAGGGCCCCTTTACTAGGTGGGTAAGCACGCCCTCCATCACCTGCAAAATCCTCCAGTGCCCCCCCAAACTCCCACCTCACGCAGAGTAAAGGTTTCCTTCCTTTCAATGGCCTTTGTAAGGCCCTGCACAATTTGGCTCTAGCCCTCATCTCTCAGGTCTTCTGGTCACAAGGGCCTCACTGCTATTCTAGGATTATGGGTTTTCTTTGGTCACCAAATACTGCAGCCCTTTTATCTGCATCCCCATTAATTTTCCCCTGCTCTTCCAGCAGTGACCAGCTTCCAATATTCACTAGTGTTTTCTTATTTTTATAAGTTTCTTGTATACAGTCTGTGGTAAGAATGTCAGCGGCATTGAAAGTAAGGGCTTTTGCCAGTTTTGTTTATTGCTACAGCCTAGGTCTCCAGAAGATTATCTTGTGTCTAACAAAGCCTGATGCATATGTGATGAAAGGCTAATGAATAAATGAATACAAATACCCAGGCCCTTGATTCCCAGCAGCCACAGCCCCCTCCACAGGAGAAGCAACTGGCCAGGCTGAGATCTGAGGAGCATCAACTAGTTTCCAGCATAGTAAGCCTCCTATGGACACCATGCAGAAGTAAAAAGTCTTGTTGCTTTCTCCCAGTGCCAATCTGAAAATGGATCTCCCATATGAACAGTGAGATTTTGCTCATTTGAAGAAAACCTCCCAGTGCCTTTCATGGAACTCCAGGCCTAGTTAAACAGCCACACAGCACATTGTGCAAATGCCTGCATTTTGTACCCCATCATCAATGTCTTACATTAATGACCTGGGGAAATCAATGAACTTCACTGATCCAGAAAAATATATGACAACTAATTTTCTTTCACATTTAAAAACCTCAGCATTAGGAAATATGGTGAAAATGAGTCAATTGCAGCCTGACCACTCCTCTCCTCCCCTCAACCAATGACTTGTAAATAAATATCCCATATTTAACAGCTCAACCTAGCAAGAAAACTAACTTTTCTATCTGGCCCATATCACACAAAGGAATGATATTAACAGTTAGGTATGACTTATCTAGAAATACTTGTACTGCCTCAGGTCATAAGCTGAGAATTGGCTCCAAAACTAGATTAATGCTTTCTTTTAATTTGAAACTATAGCCCTGATCAAACAAAAAACGTTTCTACACATAGCCTTAAAATAGCTCTCATCCTCCATCTCCCATCTGCTGTCACTGATGGCATTATGAGGGTCATTGCCAAAATGCTAGAAGCTTGTTCTTTGGGAAGATAGAGACAGTCCCATTACATCCTGTTGAATGCAATGCCCGGGTAGGCCACAGGAAACTGGATTCTTACAAGTTTCTCTAACAATCAGATGAACCAATGATAGTAATAGTAATAATAATAATGATCACATCTAAATTTGATCTAACATCACTTCCACTCACAAAACTATTTTGTCAGTATTATGTGTCTTTCCACCTTCCCAGTGCTGAGGGGAACACAGATACAAAAGACAAATCCCTGGCTTCAGAGAGCTGGCAGCCTGTGTGAGCAGCAAAGGCAGCCCACCCCGAAGCAGAGTGAGGAAGAACAGCAGAAGTGATTCTGATGATAGACTTAAGAGAAAGTTTTTATAAAAAGCAGATATGAAAAAGAAAAATATTTTAAAATTAAGTGACTGAAATTCCTACCCAGAAACATGCATTTTCAGCACAACTGACGTATGTTATTGTTGTATGTTATAATTGTTAAGGCATCAATTTATAAATGTAGATCTTCAACACTTTAACTGGTTGGCTGCAAAATGTTCATTAATGGATTCACTTAAGAGACTCCCTGCTAGTTAATTTCTATATGCATCTACAGGAACTTATTCGAGGATTTATTTAGCATAATTTCTGCATGTGAAAACACTGGGAGATGTGTGTGTGTGTGTGTGTGTGTGTGCGTGTGCGCGCGCACGCATTCCAATTGTCCTTGAGTAAATCTGTATCAACTTTGATTTTCGCAAGCATGGAAAGGCCATTGTAGGTACTATCATTTAAAATAAACTTTGCCAATCAACTAGGTAAGAATGGCATCTAATTCTTGTTTTCTTTTGCACTTATAATGTTAGTAAGATTATGTTTTAATAATATCTTTATTGATAGTCGACATTTCTTACTTTGTTAACTGCTTCCTTGTCCTCAATCTTTCTATTAGTAATTTATTTTTTTCTATTGATTTATAAAAACTATTCCTCTCTAAAGGCTACTTAATTCTTTGCCCATATATATGAAGAAATATTTTGCCTAAATGAGTTATCTGCATTTTAACTTTAGTGTGTTTTTTTGTAATAAGAAACTTTAAAATATTGGTGTAATCAAGTCCGTCATAATTCTTTTTTAATGTCTCTGCTGCCATATATCTCTCATATAGTGTGATCACATTTAATGTATTTAATGTATATTTATTTTACCCCATACTTTTACATTTCTAATTTTTATTGTACTATTATATTTAAGAGACCGCAATTAAAAACTGTATTTCTGAAAGAAGATGAAACATATAAAATCAATATAACCATACAAAGTGTGTTTATTAATGCCAATGAAAATTTCTTGTTTTAAATTTAGAGGTGGGTCTTCTGGGGGAAAACATTCCCAATTACCCTTTTCACTTTAAATAAAGCGGTACTGAACACAAAATGACACAAAAATCTTATTTTTCTGAACTAATATTATAATTTTGTGGTCACCAGTTGTGTTTACTGTATATACTTTGTCTTTTAGCTGAAATATAAATGTTTTATACATTAAAAGAGTAACTTCTACTCAAGACTGTGTTCTTTGAAAAATTATCTGTGAAATAGTAGTCACTGCATCACTATAGTTTAATATATAATTTGGCATCCAGAAAACACTAGTTATTTCAGTAAATTTTGTGTTAGGCACATATTAACAAGATGATAGGTGGCTAAAAGGGTATTTTTAGAGCCACTAAACATAACAGCAACACGTGGAGCATACAAAGAGAGAGGGGAAAGAGAATCGAGGGGAAGAATGGGGGAGAGCTGGGTAAAGGAGAGGAGGAGAGAGGGAGTGAAAAAGAGAGAGAGAACATGGCTTTATGAGAAAGACATGTTTATAATATTGGCCAACGAGGTCAAACCAAGATGTCATTATAAAACTGTCAGAAAGACTATGTGAATACAAGTTCAAGTGACAGTAACCAGGAAGGTAGGAAGAAGAACAATTTGAGTTAGGCAGGGACAGGGACAGGATTAGTGGTTTTGGCATCAGACACACTGGATTTCATATTAGTGGGACAGTGGACCAGAGCTGTCAAAGATACAGGGGTTGACACATAGGTGAGTAGACGAGAGAGCAGGAAAAGAAAGCAAACTTTGAAAGTACCTATGCACATCAGACACTGTTCTGGGTGTTTTACTCACAGCACTGGAATTTAAATTTCAATCACACATTAGTGCTAGGTAAGGAGAAAGATTCATGTATACAGCTTGGTCAGATCTTAACTCTATCATTTCTAGTTACAGAAACCTTGGGGGAGTTCACTCTGTAAACTCTAGTTTCATCATTCAAGAAATAAGGATAATAACACCTACTTCAAAGAGTCAGAATAAATGATACAATCCATTAAAAATAGCATGATATCTGAAACTTAATAAAAATAAAAATGCAATAAGGTAGCTGTTGACAGGAAAAAAAGAAAACCAGAGAACTTACCAACTGGCTTTAAGGATGGTCCACATTAAGAAAGAGAAGGTAGAAATACTGAAAAGACAGAGAGGTATTCAAGGAAATGGGGAAAAGATTGAAAGCACAATGTTACAGAAACCAAGGGTCTAATCAAATGTAGACATGAGGATAGAGAAATGGACCATTTGGTTCAAGTACTAAAGACAAATTTGGACAACATCACATACCCAAAGTTGGTCATCCATGCCTGGTGGGTTCTTTTTGATAAAAGCACCATAGTATGTAGCAATATTCCTGTGATGAGAATATTTCTTCAACATATTAATTTCTTGTTTGATTTCTTCCTCTTCATCCTGTATTAGAACAACAAATATGGTCTCGAGAATTCATTTTCAATAGGATTCTATATCAACTATGTAATAAGTTCTTAAGTTTTTTCTTCTGTGGAGATAAGTAAGTATGGTTATTATTTAACTTGACTTTCCTTCTTAGGTACAAAGAAAAAATTTACAAGATAACACATTAGCACTCCAAAGGGGTCTTCTGTTTGCACGAGACACAGGTAAGCACGCAACCTGCTGGAAAAACAGCAACGCCTCATTCCTTCACCTGGGAATCATCAAGGTAGGCAGGTTATTGAGATAACATTTACCCTAGATCTTGGAACTATGCCCATCGAGTGCCTATCAATTATCAATGGTCATATCTGGTAGAGAAAAGATTGAGGAACGTAACAAGAAAAAAATATCAGGTTCTTAGATTTAAAATTTTTGCGTTTCAGGGCCTCCCTGGTGGCACAGCGGTTGAGCGCTGTGCTGTGGAGCTGTCGGCAGAACGCGATGCAAGTTCGACGCCCAGCCGGGGAGAAGCCCACATGGTGCAGCAAACCTCTCCTGCCTCGCCCGCTGCTCCCCTCAGCAGTGTATTTCTGATCTGCCTGTTCTGCTCCCCACTCTGTCTCTGGTGAACCCTCTTGCCGCCCCACGCCTCTGGACTGTACCCCAGCTTGTATGTATAAATAAATAAATCTTTAAAAAAAATTAAAAAAAAATTTTTGCGTTTCATTTTCTTTGAAGTCTACTTTTATTGAAGTACCTGACTGAAGATGATGAAAGTCAGATGGGAAATGGAGCAACTGTAAGTTCCCTAGATCTGAGGAAGTTCACAAAGCAGGAGTACCTTCTCACCTTCTGGAAACTAAGCATGAAAAGAAAAGGGGAAATGTGGAAGTACCACAGACGTGCAAAGACATAACTCCCGACAGAGGAAGTTTCCTAACAGTTAAACTTCAATCATTCTGATTTTTAATGTGGAGGCCACCAAACTAAGCCATTTTAAGGGGCCCTAGCATCCCTGGTGCAGAGTGCTTGAGTTGCCACTATGTACTATGTTTATTTTGCTATGTACACATCCATTGAAGTGCAAAATGGTATTTTATTTTTGAGGTTGGTGGAAAAATTTTCCATTCCCAAGATAATTATTTGAAGTGTGGAGGCAGCCAAAAAAATCTCTAAATGCAAGATGTTATAGTACCATCACCAGACTCACTCAAGTTAAGTCCCCGTCTGTACCTTTGTCTCAGCTGCTTGGCGTCCCACTGGTGGGTTTACATTGCTTCACCCTTCTGTAACCGCCTGTATCATTTCTTCTTTTCCTCTCCTCTTCACAGTTTCTGCTCATCAGTCTTGACTGAGTTTAACTGACACTCTCAATGATGTCTTTCCTAATTCTCTCAGGTTATGGCAACTCCCCATGTGATATCTATGCTTCTTCCTTCAGGTGCCATATTTGCTGGTACTGGTATGGAGGTGTGGGCTACACTCTGTCCTAACAGCCCTTTTTCTTGAGTCTCCACAGATTGTATGCACTCCTTTGCTTTCAGAGCTTATGTTCGGGATCCTTTCCCCAATAAATCTCCCTGATCTGGCCGACCTGTTCCCAGCATGGTGGATCTTCACATCTCTTCCATTGTAGCACTACAGAATTATAATCTACTTTAATCTGTCTCATAATTTGATAGCTATCTCCCCTCCTTATTAGTCCATAATAACTTTGAACACAGGGACCCTGCCTGCTGTTGCTCTCTATAACATCCCTAGCACCAAGCAAAGTGCCTGTAAATAAGTGTGAGTAAAAGAACGTATGTAAGGGTCCAACTGCCTACAGCAGCGATAGTGATGCTAACATGACGAGAATGGTAACAGGCTGTTATTTCCTGACCTCACAAAAACAAGTTTCAATAAAAAACAGTGTAGATTTGCAGACCTAAGAGATATATACATGTTATATATCACATGGCTTAACTAAGTCAAGACTAGGCAATCTCAAAATAGAAGGTACACTGGAATGCTGAGCTAAGGAGAGGCATATGGCCCTAACTGTGAGGTGGGGAGTAGAGGAGGGCAGGGTGGGGGTGGCAGTTGAGGGAGGGGATGGCATACTGCTGACAGATGAATGCCTCCCTGCAGCTTTCCAAAAGTGCCTATGTCTTCACTGCAGGTCTAAGGAGACACTGGCATTCAGGGGCTTCAACTTGTTGAAGGGTTCCCGCAGCTGGATATTCCTCAAATGTCTTACTATCATGCATATTAGATATTTTAAACTCACCATGTGGGGCCAAATAATCGTGGCTGAATGTAGGCTGTGAGCAGATGTACTTTAGGAAGCCTACAAGGAAGGGGAAAAAACAAACCTGAGGGTTTCAGTGGGCCGTCTGGCACTGACACTGCTTCCATTAAAAAGACAACTACAAAAGGCAGTGAGACACCAGTCACTTATGAGTCTCACAGTCAGCTCATCCTGATTCTCAGTGAGAAGTTGGGCTGGTTCTTTAAGTTTTGCTGCCTGCCTCCTAGGTTCTCAACAGGATGGTGGGTGAGATGGGAGTATCAGAAAGGGAAAAAAAAATCTTAAAAAGCTTACCATATCATTAAGAAAATAAAAACTTATGAAACAGTTAACAGTGTAATTCAGTATGTAATTAAATCTAAAATAAATAGTATTGGAGATCCAAAAGAAGTCAGTTTATTCTCCAACACTTTGCAAAGGTAAACTGAGGCGACTTGACAAAGCATATGCATTGAATCAGAAAGCTGAGGGCAGACAGGCAGGTGCAGGTTGAGTTTGGCTCCACCCCGTTCTGACTGTGTAATCTCAGATGACTAACCTATCTTTTGGAGCCTAAGTGTTCTAACCTATAATGAGATACAGATATTAACAGTATTACATATGTCACCATTTTTGTGATAATTAAATGAAGGATGTCAAAGTTATGAAGTGTACTAGAAAATAAACCTCTTTACTAGTCTTTCAAGCAAAGAATAAATAAATAACACGGGAAGGAGGGCAGGAATGTCAGTAAGTTGAATTTTAGGTTTAAATTGCACTGTTTCCAAATACAATCATGCAATCACTGTGGGTCATGGTGATGTAGCTTTAATATAGAACCTTGATCTTGATCTCATATGACCTTGTAAGTGAGCATGCAATTTATCAGGCCTTCAGAGCTACTGCTGTTTCAGATTTCTAGTCTGGGGCAAGGATGGCAATAAACTATTCAGCAAATTTCAAAGGGACGCACCTACTAGTGAGCACATGGTCTCATTTAACTATCCACACAGTCTATACTCTCACAATATGGCTCATTGAAGGAGATGAGCTACAGTGTCTTCAAAAAGACAAAGACCAAAAAAGTGAGGCTGGAATAAGAACATAACGTTATAAAAGTAAGATGACTCCTATTTTGCAAATATATGTTACTTATATCTCAAGAATTAAGCATAAAGATCATCCTCACCAAGAAACTAATGACCTCTGGGTCATGAGGAAAGTTGAGCGCTGCGCTGTGGAGCTGTCGGCAGCGCGCAATGCGAGTTTGACGCCCAGTCAGGGAGAGTCCCACATGGTGCGGCAGACCTCTCCTGCCTCGCCCGCTGCTCCCCTCAGCAGTGTATTTCTGATCTGCCTGTTCTGCTGCCCACTCTGTCTCTGGTGAATCCTCTTGCCGCCCCATGCCTCTGGCCTGTACCCCAGCTTGTATAAAAAAAAAAGCACTTGGCTTTGCTGAGTCCTTCTCTTATTGCTAGTGGAGAATCCTTCCTGTGACAACTCAAAACTCACTTCTTGGAGGATGTGGATCCAAGTTAAGGATGGCAGACTTCAAATACAAGGAAATGGATGCCACCAGGAGATGCTTTCAAACCACTGGCTACTTCTTCCTTTTTAAATTTTTTTAAAGATTTATTTATTTATGCATACAAATGCTGGGGTATAGGCCAGAGGTGTGTGTGTGGGGTGAGAGGATTCATCAGAGACAGAGCGGGGAGCAGAACAGGCAGACTGACTGAAATACACTGCTGAGGGGAGCAGCAGGCGAGGCACGAGAGGTCTGCTTCACCATATGTGAATCTCCCTGGCCGGGCATCTAACTCGTGCTGCAGTGGCTGCGGATAGCTTCACAGGCTGAGCCTTAACCCCTTGCGCCTCCAGGGAGGCCCACCACTGGCTACATCTAATAACAGCATGATAGCCATGACTATGGTCATAAAATACAGCAAAAGCCAACCTGATGTGCTGTTCACTGTGTACCCAAGGCTATGTGTGCATTATCTTATTTGATTTTCCACGCAGCTATGTAAAGCAGATGTTTTAATAATCCTGATTTACAATGGCGAAAATATGTTTCAGAAAGGCTAACTTCCTCATGCTCTTTCATATTTTAAATGTTAGAACTAAGATTCAAAGTCAGTTGTGTCTCACTTCAAAGTCAATACTCTTAATTTTATACTGAAAACTCTTAGACAGAAGAAGAACAATTACTCATGGTGGTGAGACCAAAGCTACTAATCATAAAAGAAGAGTTTTGGAGTATCTTAAGATGGAGCTGAAGAGAAAGCTGCTATTGGTCCCCCAATTACGGGTGTTTGTTAGCACACAATAATATCTGATTATAGATGGTTTTTTTTTTTAAAGGAAGTTTTATTTTATTTATTTATTTATTTTTGCATAGAATAACTGGGGTGTAGGCCAGAGGTGCAGGGGGCGAGAGGATTCACCAGAGACAGAGTGGGGAGCAGAACAGGTGGATCTACTGAAATACACTGCTGAAGTGAGAAGTGGGCAAGACAGGAGAGGTCTGCTGCACCATTTGTGGATTAGCTCCCTGGCTGGGGATTGAACTCTCGTCATAGCAGTGATAGTGCTGAGACTTGGACCCTAGGTCACCAGGGAGGCCACCTTGAAATGAATGGTTTTAAGGGATGAAGGAGGGATTTTAAATTGTGTAGTTGCATATTTATTACACAGGGGAATACAGACTTTAAGCACCTACAATATGCTAGCACTTAAAAGTGAAATTAGTAAGACAAAGTTAGCATGCACCAATAACAAATGATTCAGCCAACATTTAACCCAAACTCGGCAGAACAGGAGTATAACTGTAATTCCTATAACAATGCAAGGGACAGGCAACCTTGGCCTCTAGAAGGAAGTATAAGCTTTACCAATCATAGTAGCCACTATTTGATAGATGTTTGGATCTTGCTACAATCACTTGTGCTCCTGCTCACCTGTCCTGCATTCAGTATCACTTTGGGGCATTTAACAGGTACTGTGTGAGCTTGTCTATCATTCTCATCTTAATTGCTAAGTGAATGTGACAAAAAGTTGAATTCGTTGTGAAAGGATCATAAACTATAAAGGATATTAGACTATTAGAATTTGAAGGGATTGTTGATATTTTCTAGGGTGGCTTTTAAAAATTTAAAAAGTAATTTATACTCATGAACTCCCTTCTTCCAGCAGGAATCTTACACAAGATACATGAACATAAATCAGATTTTTTAATCAGTAAATATTTATTTTCATAATTATAATCGTTACTTATAGAGTTAATCAGCGACAACAAAGGTGAGCTTCAGGTCAATTAATGAAAGTCAACAAGATTGATGACAAAGGCCACAAAAGAGTAAAAATGAGGAAGATTAGATGAGTCAAGCCAAAGGAGGGGTATAAATGTGAGGGTGAGGTGTGTTAGCAATACAAGGGGGGAGATGGATTTCTAAAAGGAGACCCCAAAACCCACCACTGAGAAGTGTGGTTATAAATCTGGGCCTCAACAGTCTGTTTTAATGAATAGAAAATTGGATTAAAAATTTAGAAATTTTTGAAAGTCACATATCAGCTTCAATATTTTAATCATGATCCATTTTGGTTTTGATTCCAATGGATAGAGAATATCTTCATTTACTAGAATGAATATTTACAAATGGTAACAGCTATTTTTAAAGAGCATGCATTGAATTTCAGTGGAAACTCCACACTAAATGATATCTTACATACGAATGAAGTAGCCTAGCAGAACCAACCGAGAGGTTGGTATTTTCCAGTGTGTTCAAAGTTGGTACTTGACAGCTTAAGGTTTGCTTTTGCTTTTAATCACAACCATTAGGTGTTACAGGATATTGAAAATTCAATAATAGTGAAGGATGGGGGGGGGTTTCCAAAAATAACCTTCAGGTGGGGTTATGCACTTGTGATCAGTATTTTTATAGATCTGAAGAAACAGACTCAAAGTGATTCTCTCTTCTACACCTATGTCTCTTCACTGTAGCATTGATGGAACTCAGGACTCTGCCAAAACATCCTGCACACAGGCCCTGGATTTGTTGTATATATCAACCCTGAGCCAAATGAATTCATTTGACAAATATTTAAGTGCCTACAATATGCCAGGCTTATTGCTAAATGCTATTAATAACAGTGCAATACAATGTGAGCCTAACAGATACAAGCTTTCCCACAAAGAATCTTACTATATTCTAGTGGGGAACACAGATGGAAATCAAAGAATGAGACAGAAGCATGCAAAATTACCAAAGGAGAGGATGGGCAGCTGATTTAATTGGGGACAATGGAGAAGACAGCCATGTGAAACCCAAGTTTGAGCTGAATTCGAAAGGTCATGTGAGAATTACCCAGTTGGGAAGACAGAAAAAGTGTGATTTGCTGTGATGGAGGCGGGAACTGCTTTTCTGGCACAGAAAGAGATTGCCAAGGTCCTGTATCATACTCTCTGCAGATAGTATGGCATGTTTTTTCCCATGGAAGTTGGTGCCATGGAGAGAAAAGTGAAAACAGAGAAACTGCTAGTAATAGAGACACCTAAAAAAGAACAATACCCACTGAACAACATGTTCTGCATATTGTTCTCTAATGCTTTACAAGTAACTATATTTACTTCTTTTACTAACTTTATGAGAGAAGTGATATTATCCTCATTTATACTGTGAAATAAGCGAGAGTTAAGCAACTCACCCAGGAAAGAAAGTTAGGAAGTGTTAAAATTAGGACAGCCCCAGATGAGTCTGAGTCAGAGAATTTGCAGTGTTCTTCTTTACCACTAGGCTAACCTGCTCTTCCTTATAACAAAGTGGTGTCCCTTAGAGGAATTTAGATAATACTTGGATCTGAACAATCTGTCCAAAGATTCCGGGCACCCTAATTTCCTTGACTGTGTGTCAACTTCCTTTATCTATGCGCATCTCAAGTCCACTAAGGGGATATGAGAATTATAGCTTTGGTCAAATGCTTTGAGGTACACAAATGAAAGGCATGATTAGGTACAAATCATGATTTTAAAAATAGGCTTAAAAACTAATGAGCCTAAATGCTCATCTTTACACTATTAGGGTATAGACAGTAGTCCTCTATTCTACGTTTTCTCTTAATCTGTCTCCCGAACGTGTGCATACACATTCGACAAGCCTACACACCCAGGTCATACAGCCGGCAGGCAGGCACATGGGCAGAGACCAGACTCACAAAAGCCAGCAGAGGTTGTTATCTACAAGAAAGGTCAGGGGAGATGCTGAAGTGTGCATGGCGTGAGCAATGGGGCTTGCTTGTTTTTAGAACTCTCAAAGCCTTCTACGTTCTATGTGTTGCAGGACATATGGAATGGAGGCGCTAGAAATAGCTCCAAAGGTAGAGAATATTATGGAGACTAAAAAACATTTGTTTATCTTTTCTCTGTTGAAAACTTTCATCATATGCTTGATCAGACTGCTCTATTAAAAGACATCCACCTGAACATACCCAAAGATGTCCCAAAGAGTTGTTCAGAGGGTTTTTGAGGATGAAGAGCCAGGGTGGGGATTCCAGGCTTTGCTACCCCACCTGAGGATAAGGCTCCCACAGCTGGAAAGGCGCCTCTCCTACCCCCACAGGTATAAGACCTGCCCATCCTCTGGTCTCATGTGGCTGTCACTTTAACAGGGACCATCTGACCACCCAGATAGATCAGCAACCTCTTAAATTCTCGCAGTACTCTCTGTACACTCCATTAAAACTATGGTGATGGTGCACGGGTGAATTGGTGGGTGGAAATTCTATGGGGATTACATCTAAGAAAAGAGAGCAAAGATTGCAAAAAAAAAAAATGAATGACAATGTAAAATATATAAATTATGAAAAATAAAAAAATAAAACTAATCAGCACTGTGCTTAAGTTACCACTCAACTTAAGTAACTGTACAATCTTTTGTAAATGTCTCACACATGCTGGAATGTGGATTCCAGAAAAGAGTGCCCTGTCTACCTTGTGCAATGTTTTCACCCAGGGCACAGCACATCCATTGACTGCTGAGTGAGTGAATTTTTATGATTCCAGCCTTGAGTTTTTGGACACTAGCTCCACTTTCTCTCCTGGATTCTGCTCTAGAATGCACTGAGTTATTTTAAAAGCTACATACTTTTCAGGGTAAGACTCATAATTCTGGAACCAAGATGCTAAAAATAGGGCTGAGTGAAACAATTAAAAATATTAACAAGTAACGGGGCCTCCCGGGTGGCGCAGTGGTTAAGTGCTGCGCTGTGGAGTTGTCGGCAGCAGCGATGCGAGTTCGACGCCCGGCCGGAGAGAATCCCACATGGTGTGGCAGACCTCTCCTGCCTCGCCCGCTGCTCCCCTCAGCAGTGTATTTCTGATCTGCCTGTTCTGCTCCCCACTCTGTCTCTGGTGAAGCCTCTCACCGCTCCACACCTCTGGCCTGTACCCAAGCTGTATGTATAAATAAAAAAAAAAAATATTAACAAGTAACTAATTCAAGTGTGGGTTAGTTCATAGCAGAGGTTACCATGCCCATATACAAATACGAAAGTTCAACACACACTATAAAATCCTCTTTTATTCCTATTTAGGCCACCAGAATATCTTATCAGGACTATAATTAAAATCATTTAATGAGGACATGTTACGTGCCAGGCACTATATTTAAATTATTTTAGCTTCAAAACAAGTTTGCAATGTTTGTATTTCCATCTAACAAATAAAAAAAATGAAATTGAGAAAGGTCAAGAAATTTGGCAAAGATCATAGCCTATAAGGAGAGGAGTGGAGTGTGAACCCAGCTCTGTCTGAATCTCAAGGACACTCTCTGCTGGTGCGCCCCATCTCAGCACCGTGGAGAGGGTAGACACATCCTTGTATGCTTGAATTTCAATTCTGTCTATGGGGTTTGGACAAATTTCACAGGTTCTTAGTGTTTTTCATGTCCTCATTTGTAAAATGGATATAATAGTTGTGCCCTCTTAAAGAGAGCTGCTTTGAAAATTAAATGAACTCTATGTTATACTAAACACTAAGAATAGTGCCGGGCACACAGTAAGCAATCAATCGATGTTAGTTACTTTTATTGTGACATTGCCACTGTTACGGCTGTTATTAATAATACTATTATGCTACTAATCATTCCACTGAAGTTCTTCCTTTGGAGAGAGGAACCAAATGTACTTGGGTCAGTGTGTCCCTGATTCTTCAAAAAAACCCAAGATGGAAATATTATTTTTCTTTTTATCCAACAACACGTTCACCGAACCCACTAATTCTGAGCAAACCACTCTACCAAAGGCTACTAGGAGAATGTCATTTCCTTGCTTTTCAAAAAAAGAGTGGAAACTGGTCATAAGTTTCACCTACAGGAATTCCGTAAACAAGACAGAAATAGGAATTCAGCCAAGCAGGGCTTAAAATAGATCCTTCCAGTAGGGAATCCCATTATATCACTTTGCTCTCAAACTTCAGCCTCCCACATTGGCTGTAGGTAGCAGTGGTTTGAGAGAAGGAGTTAAGACCTTCATGCTCCCACCTCTTATAAACAAACAAACAAAAAAACCTCGAAGCTTTTTTCTATATTTAGGATTTTGCCTAAGAATATTTGATCAAAGTATTCCATTGGGAAAATAAAGTTTCAACAACTTGTAAAGGTCTTGACACAACATTCAACTCCTTCATGACTTGGTTCCAACTTCTCCAGATTCATCTTGTATCATTCTCCCCTCTGCACTTTTTAATCTGAAAACTAAACTAATGTAACAGTTTGCAGAACATGCTCTTACTCTCTCAGCCTCCATGTGTTTCCTTGGCCTGGTTTTCTTATCCAATTGTATTTCCAGGATTATTCACTACCTCTCACCATCATATCAAACTTTCTAAGTAACTTTATTGGTAAATATCATGACTTTATTACAAAATTTATTAGTTTTACTTACAAGTATTAAGGGCAAGGTTATATTACATCATCTCCCTTTCAGGCAACTACCTTTCATCTTGGAATTTTCAGTGTCTGTCATAAAGTAGGTGTTTAGTAAATGTTTATTGAATAAGTTCATGAAAAAGTTACACTAAACACTAAGTGTTATTCTATATTAATTTAAGATCCACAGCAATGTGATTAAGAGAATGGGCCAAAAAGACAGAATTATAATGACCAGGCTGAAATATTCAGAGAATCATTTAATTCTCATATTACATTGAGTTTAATACTTAATATGCCTGTTTTTCTCATGTTAATTAGGGAACAAATAATGGAATCTGTTTTTTGTAGTTTCTTGAGGGAATTAAATAAATGAATATATATGAAATATTGAAAAGTTCTGGCACAAAATAATGATTTCATCAATGTTAGTCACCATAATTATTATTTTTGGCTGAATATAAAAAATGTAACCAGAGACATACATTACTTAAGGACCAAATCAATTTTAAACAAATCCACTATAACATGATATCACAGTAATATAATTCTTCTGGCTTGCCTACCCACAATCTTTTTCCTACCCCCCACCCCTTTTTTTTCTTTTGTCCTAGTAGCTCTCAGTTATTTCTCTAGAAATGATCTTTCCCAGCTCTCATCCCTCTGGTATATTTCAGGAAGCCACCCAACCCAAGACTTGGCTGATGAAAAACAGGGGACTGGTTTTGGGAGGGTGACATGAACTAAGGTGCTATTGAGACTGGCATTTTTGCTAAGCCTATCCATAATAAAGTATTACAACATGAGCCTGGAGCTGCCAGTGGGAAGAAATCAAGAACCCAGAGAGGCAGGGAGACAAAATTCCTAATTATATTGTGACTGCTGAGTCCTGCTGAATTTGTTGTTGTTGCTTTTTTAAATTCACAAGCCAGTAAAGGCCATTTCCAGCTTCATTCCATTTGAGTGAGGCTTTGGTATTACAACCCAGAATGATCTGAATTATGTCACAATCGGTCGTCGTAAAGATGGACACCAATAAGATTATTATCCCCCGAAGCCCTACATGGGCTTGCAGGGCTCACTGTAAAGGGGGTAGCTGAGATCAGAAATTTTTATCCACATGAAGATGGATATCCAGTCACTTCACACTTGACCAGAAAACAACAAGCACAAGACTTTGGAAAGTTGTTCCTCTGACTTGGGTGTGTGTAAAGCTCCTTGAAAAGTAGAAGAGGTTCTGAGACTTTGTTGAGAAATTCTGTAGCAGGCCCAGAATTTCTCCCGCACACGCAGGGGGTGCTGCTAGGCCACTGATGGTAGCAGTCAACTTTGAGAAACACTATCCTAGAAGGTCCAATTTTGCTTAGAGCTGTAGGCAAATCTAGATCACACAAACCCAGCTGGAAAGAAATCCCCATAGAGCAATGAAAGGCAGAAATTCCCACAATTATTTCAGCAACTAACAAAAACTGGGTCTGAGTTGAAACAGTAATTCTGAAGCTAATTTGGAAGTATCTCAGCTCTAAAACCAGAAGGATAAAAATTATATCCAGCTCTCTCTGTGGCTATCTTCTACAATAAAAAGGGCATGGTATAGAATAAAAACAATAATTTAAAAATTAATTTCAAGCTTATGGCTTTATCAATTTCATTACAATAAACTATAGTAACTGTAGTAGATCATAGCAAACAATTAACAAAGATGTTCTTTGAGAATTCATCTCAGTTTTTAACAGAGCAGCTATAATGAGCACAATTATAATAATTGGTAAGAAGCATTGCAGCATTCCAAAATACACAAAGACAACATGGCAAAATGAAATAGACTGTTTTCTGAGGGTACCACGTGAGTTTCACAAAAGAAATCTTATGTTGACTGTGAAGCCTAAGAGGGTGATAGAAGTCACTTGATTCTGTATCACATACCATGGAGAATGAGAAAACACATAAGAAAAATAATACACGTCTCATGTGAGTATTCATGGTTACCTTTGTTAAGGGTCAGTGGTTACACAGAGGTCAAAGATGTGCCTAAATCAAGGGTACTATCCAATCATTTCAACAGGGCTTCCCCAAGAGAATTAAACCTAAATACCAAAGACCATCTGTTGCCTGCAATGGATTGACTCCAATGCACTGAAAATGGCTTTAACTCTGTACCATCCTTGGGAGAATTGTAAAAATAATCCCTTAAATCATTTTTCTGGGCTTCCCTGGTGGTGCAACAGGTTAAGTCTCAGAACTGTGAAGCTATCTGCAGCCACTGCAGCATGAGTTTGATCCCTGGCCAGGGAGCTTCCCACATGGCGCAACAGACCTCTCCTGCCTTGCCTGCTACTCCCCTCAGCAGTGTACTTCAGTAGATCTACCTGTTCTGCTCCCCACTCTGTCTCTGGTGAATCCTCTCACCACCCCACACCTCTGTACTATACCCCAGTTCTTGTATGCATAAATAAAAATAATCTTTAAAAAATAATTTTTTGTAGGGCTTACCTGCCTCTTGAAGTTCAGTTTAGAAACGCAAACTGACACTCCTTACATTGAAAATACATACTCTGGGATAAATAGGTGCATCAATTTCTGATTCCAAGCAAAATGCTCTAGCATTTTGTGGTTCTTTGAGCAATTTCAAGTGTCGCAAATAGAACCAGAAAGTGGAGAAGTAATATTCAATGCTAACAAGTCATAATTCACGTATCAGTATATAACTTTGTGTACACTTTGTACACTGAGATTAATAATGTCAGTGGAACGCAACTGTAGTTTTGAAGAACCACACAATGAACTTTAGAGCAAGAATATCTTGGACTCCATCCACAACATTAATTGTTAAATTGCCAAGTGCACTCCGTGATATGGAGAAGCTATTTATCCAAGAAAAATACAGTAGTATGACTTCAGCAGAATTATGAAAAAAAATTCTGTTTTGTTCCATGGTGGGAGCATTGTAAAATGTCTATGCATTTATGATGGCTTTCTTTGTAGACAACGATAGTGTCTGATCTTGATTTTTGTGTGAGACCCTGCTATTGGCCTACGAGTATCCATTCTCCTTCATTCCCAACTAACAGAACCAGATTAACTGGACACATGGGTAAAATAAAAGACTCCATTTCCCAGTTGCCCTTGCAGCTAGCTAGGTATAACCAAGGAAAGCAGAGGTAAGCTGAAATGAATGTAAGTAGAAAGGATTTACAGGCAAAGGGTTCTCCTAACTCTTCTACTCCCACCCACCTTCCTTTTTTTCCCTGCAAAAGAATGTGATCAACGGAAATCTGACAACCACCTTGACCCATGTAAGTGACCTTACGTGTGGAAGCCATGATTAGAATGACAGGACAGCAAGATAAAAACACCCTTCTCCGCTACTGCATTCTGGCCTGATAGCCCTGAGCTGTCAACTCTAGACCCCTTTAACATGAGAGAGCTAACACTTGCATCAAGCTTATGTCTCTGTTATTTTGAATTTTCTATTTCAGAGGATAGAAACTAAACTCGATAAATATAATCTATATGCAATTTCTTATTCAGCAGAGGCCTGCTGAATTAATAAACTAATTGGATTAAATACTTGAACTGGTTACAGCCTCTGAAATTTAAATAATGTATTTAGGACAAATAAAAGGAAGGACTACCTTATGTAAGTGTTAAAAAACATGTGGGAACAGAATTTTTCACTGTTAAAATTGCATATAACTTAAAAAGGAATTCAGATTAATAATAATTAGGGAAGGAAGTCAGTGTATAAATGAAAACTGGTTAAATTAGTATTATGGCAGATAGCATACCACATAATATATACTTATCAAAGGCAACAAACTGAGCCAGGAAGGTATGGATTGAAGTCTAAGATACAGACACACTATGTGCCTTTCTTATTTGAATATTTGACAGCTTTGTATGACACATTCATTCTATTTACATTGATAACTCACTTCTGGACCAAATGGAAGACTTTGGTCTTCAGCTTTTATGTGTAGCAGACAGACATCTTAGAAAAATCCCCAGGACAATAGAAAATAATTAACATGCTTTTGATGTCCAATGAGTCCTTTCAAGTCTGATTTTCATTCTATACTCTTGAAATGGCACAAAAATATCTGAAACAGAACTACCAGAAAAGTCTGAAAGCATTAGATAGTATTTAAAATAAAGCCTATTCCTTAGGTGGTTTTTGATCACCTTGGCAGAAATTTTATTTCAGTGTTGCCTTATAATTAAAATTTGTAGCTATTGTGATTATTTGGTCCACAATTCATATTAAGTGTCCTACCAAGATTTTAGAGCCATGCAAGCTCTTGTCTCCTCCAGTGTGAGGTGGACCTTTGGGAAAACTCTTAAGATCGGTCTCTTCTGTGTAATCTCAGCATTATTCTTTTAATACTTTCAAATCCTCTTCATATGCAAATATTCTTGGTTGTGTTTATGTAAATTATTGGCATACATTATTCATTCTAACTACATTAGGCAGTGTGTAGGTATCTAATTTAATAACAATGATTCCACGGTCTTTTCAGTAAGCTGTTGAATACTTTTATTTATATTAAGCACAAGTGGGGAAAACCTTCAGATATTTAAGAAGAGTCTATTCCCAGAAAATGATATTTTTTAAGACTAACATATCTATTAAAAATGTATAACTACGGGTCTCCCTGGTGGCATAGGGGTTAAGTCTCAACGCTATCACTGCTAACCCACATGGCACATCAGACCTCTCCTGCCTAACTCACTGCTCCCCTCAGCAGTGTATTTCAGTGAATCCACTTGTTCTGCTCCCCACTCTGTCTCTAGTGAATCCTCTCTCCCCCTGCACCTCTGGCCTGCACCCTAGTTCTTCTATGCATAAATAAATAAAAGAAATCTTTAAAGAAAATGTACAGCTACAGGGGCCTCCCTGGTGGCCTAGGGGTTAAGTCTCAGGGCTGTCACTGCCACACCCTGAGTTCGATGCTGAGTCAGGGAGCTAATCCCCATAAGGCGCAGCAGACCTTTCCTGTCTCCCTGCTGCTCCCCTCAGCAGTGTATTTCAGTCAGTCTGCCTGGTTCTGCTCCCCACTCTGTCTCTGGTGAATCCTCTTACCCCCTCCACACCTCTGGCCTATACTCCAGTTCTTCTACATGCACACACAAAAAATAATTAATTAAAAACAATTTTAAAAAGTACAGCTACTAAGATTTGGCAGGAAAAAGATACATTACCCCTGTGACATCCATAACTTTAATGGCTGCAAGCTGACCTGTTTTGACATGACGACCCTGTAAAGAAAAAATATGAAAGACTTTAGTTTGATCAGCAATAATAGCATTTAGTTTCAACTGTAAAGAATTTTTTTTGCCCAAATCAATGTCATAGTATGTCAGTGGAGGAGATAAACAGACAGACAGGGACACACACACACACACACACACACACACACACACACACACACGCACGCACATCCCACACACATCTCAGGCGCTTGGAAGACTAATTTCAGTTTAGTGTACAATTTGTAAAACACACCCATCACTTTGTCTTTTGGTTTCTTTTCACGATGGTTATTTGGTTAAATTTTAAAGGCCAATGTTGAACAATTTGATTCTGCCTCATCACCAAGGTGTTTGATGGGATCTGTGTGAGGGATGGATTTATATTAAGGTGAGCCAGTCCTAAGTGGAGGAGTCATAAGTCTCTCTTCTGTTCAAACTCACTATTTGAAAATCTTTTGTTTCCGTAATTATTAGAATATCTTGTATTAGTTTCAACTGGACATGATTCTATTGTTACTGACTTGAGATTAATTTATCTCTACCTTAAAAGGGGGCCTGAAATAAAACAGATCAAATTTGTGACCAAAGAAACAGCATTGAGCACAAGCAACTACTTCCCCAGGGTGGGCACCTGGGGTTTCAAACACAATGAGGCATCCACCACACGGCAGAATAGAAGGAGAAGAGGACAATGCCAGAAGAGAAGGGTTCTCTTCACTTGCTCCTCAAGAAAACTTAAAGTCTTCATCTAACTCTCAGTAACAAAAATGGACAATATCCATTACTTCTAACTTCATTTTATAAATGACTTCTAAAATGCATTTTACCTACTGCTGCTATCAGGTAGAATAATATAGCTTCCAAGATCAGATGGATTCAAATCCTAGCTGCATGACTTCAGACAAATCCCTGAACTTTCTAAGCCTTGGCTTCTCCCTCTGAAAAATGGAAACAATTAGAGGACCTAACTCATAGCATTGTGGTGAGGATTAAATGAATGAGACAAGGTGTGTAAAGAGCTTGATAGTGCCTGGGGCAGAAGCGTTATTAGTAGATGCTGCTATGGCAATTTTTAGTCTTGTCTTGGGATTAATTTAAATGTCTTCCTTTCTAGGCTCTATGTTTCATGAGGGCAAAGACCTGGTGTCATCACTGTATATAAGTGCCTGGAATAGTGTGTGACTTTCCCATGGATGATGTGGGATGTTTAGGAATTAAAAACAGAAGGTAATGGAGCAGTGCTCACTTGAAGTTGGAAAGAAGTGATAGGTATTATGCTACCTACGCCTTTCCTTCTCACAGACCTCTGTTTTCACACGCATGTACTGACTGTGCTTTCTTTACCTCTTGATACCCTCTTTTTCTTCCTTCCCCAGAAAAAGAACACAAAGATGGAGACATTAAGTCGGCAATCTAATATTACAGGCACAGCTCCTTGTACTTAGTTCAACTTTTAATACATTGAGGACAAGGCTAAAGTGTTATGGTAGAAAGAGCTCTGGGCTGGAAATCCAGCAGCCTGGTTCTTGTCCAGGCTCTACCCATGGCCAACAGGTTCATCTGAGACACGTTATATAACCCGTCTCGATCCTAGTGTAAAACAGAGAGAGTCTGGGCTCCGTGACTGGAGGTGAAAGGATTGTTACCACCACCCTTCTTCATTCTAAGGAGTCTTTGGAAATTTAGTTTTCACAATCACTGACTGAGGAGAGGATTGCTTCTGTTATTTAGCACCCAGGGATCAGGAAAGTTAACTTTTTACCTAGCACAGGGCATTATCATCCACAGGAGAAGTAGCAACAGCGCCCTCTGCTGATAAACACTGAATGACCGACAGGACGGTCCAGGTCCCAGGAAGGGTCTGTGATGTAATGATGATCTTAGCAAACGAACGAACAACTTTTCTTTGGAAATATAAACTCTTTAAACTAAGGACCAGAAATCATATCTTAAAGAATACCTTTCTCTACTAAAGCACTGAAGAGGGTAGGGGAAATGTAGAGAGATACAGAGGGTCAAGTGGATATGATACAGCAAATTCACCTCGAATTTCTTTGAATGGTGCAGACAGCAAGATGAAGGCAACCTCTGTGTATGGCTATATGGCTTGCGCGCCGCACTAAGAACTGACTGCCCCCATGCCACACCGCCTTGCTGGACTCCTCCCTTCTCCTACTCTGTGGTCCTTGAAATTATGC
The DNA here is from genome assembly GCA_004024925.1 of Scalopus aquaticus. Taxonomy (NCBI): domain Eukaryota; kingdom Metazoa; phylum Chordata; class Mammalia; order Eulipotyphla; family Talpidae; genus Scalopus; species Scalopus aquaticus. The sequence continues at coordinate 164,998 of PVIJ01000273.1, forward strand.
TGCGCATCATTAAATACACTGAGATGTTTCTTGCCTCTCAGATAATGTGCTTTCTTGGCCTGAGAAGTCCTTCACCTCCTGACTCTTTAATAAACTTACTCTTTCTAGACTAAAGTCAACTATCACCTCCTTCAAACCCTCACTCTCATCTCTCCTCATCTCTGTACTACCAATGAATATGTTTGCGTTTCAATTACTGCACTTGAGCCCAAAGTACCAGTGGTTCCCTGCCCATTCTCCTCTTCCTTCTCCTCTAGTTGTTTTTCAGCAGAAACTTTCTTCCCCCAAAAATCCTTAAGTGAAGGTTTCCTAGTTCAAGGAAATGCTTGACCAGTGAACTCTGAAGGCTGTAACCTCCCAGCTCCCCCTTTCCCTGGGGAGCTCTTGAGGCACTTCCACCAAAAAGAAGTTTGAGAAACACTGCACTAGATTTTCAAACCATAAATGACAGTGGATGTTTTTTATGAGTGAATACTTTGTTACAAGGACACCTCATCTGTAGCTCTTTCCATCAGCAGCCCCTGTAAGAGCAGAGCAGATAGAGCCTGCGGTCCTGGCACAAAGCCAAGAAGCATTTGGCTACAAGGAATCCAGTTGACATTTCAAACACAAAGCACTGAGGGGTTCTAAATTTAAAATTAATAAATAGATAAACAAACACTTGCTACCATTTTGAAGTTATGGTGTTAATGCATGGTTTTTGGGTTTGTTTTGTTTTTTTCATTTCACTTTATTTTTAAGTACTTGCTAAAATGTCATTGAAGGTAAAAGTAGGGAAAAAGGGGGGAAAAAAACCCAATTTACTTGTCCTCCATTTAAAATTTCATTTCCAAGTCCTCCACGGGTCTGACAGGTGAGTGGCTAATCCACCTTGGGTATGGCAGTCTGGGCTTATGGGAGATCCTGGAGGTGGGACAATTAGCACTCTCAGTCCAGTCCCAGGCAAAGGCAGCTGGAGCTCTGGAACAGGAAGACTGCTGAGCTGTCAACCCCAATGAGTGAGGCCACAAGGAGGCCACCAGCATGAGCAGCCTTTCTGTCCCTGGAGAATGTCAAACCAAATTAGGATCCAGATGAAGGCAGGCTTTGAGGGAAGGACAGGGGGCCGGCTGACTAAAGATCACTAGAAACTTGAGGCACAGTCATTGTTAAGACAGTGTTTAAAGAGGCCACCTCGTAAAATCACTGATAAATAGACTTGGAAGAGTCCCTTAGGCGCATACCTACTGTCCTTGGTTTAGAGGTGAGGCCAAAATCTCACAACTAATGAGGACCTGAAGCTAGAACACTTTCTCCTTTGTCCACTTTTGCCATTCAGCTTCTGAATAAAAAGTTCCTATTGCTAAAATTTAAAAATAATTTTTCAAACAATCCATCTTTTCCTATTTTACCTGACTTGAATTTACTTATTTTCACTTATTTTCTTATTTGAGGGCAAGACAAGAAGTGAGGATGTTATTGTTACTGGAGAATCTGGAAATGCAAATTGAATAATACTCCAAATTTTGATTTATTTATGCCTATGAGGAAGTTAAAAATAGAAATGTAGACATCATCTAAATTCAAATCTAAAACAACTATTCAAATCTAAACAAGGCCTAAAAATTAAATTCTGGATAAAAATTCTAACTTCTAAACGGAGCAAAAGAATTAAAAATTTTTCTCCATAGTAATTAGAGAAAATGTCCTGTCAGACTGTAGTTGTTGAGTCATTTCTTAATAAAAGTATGAGCTAAGATGCTTTTCTACTGAATAATCAACAATAACAAAAGTAACAGACTAAATCGAGAAAAATAAAATTGATATTCCAGGGGGACTAAAGTCTGATGTCAGCCATGTCTTGAAGCATAAAAAAACACCCACAAGGAAGGAAGAAGAAAGGACATTCGCACGGGAAAGCAGAGGGTAGGGTCAGTCAGCACTGCTGGCACCGGCCGGCACAGTGATCTGATGGACCTACAAACCCACTCTGCTCCTCTTTTTTCCCTTATTTTATGGTTTAGGTAAAGAACTATGCTGATTCTTGTTTCACATGAAATAAACTCAACCTTGAGGTGAAATTTAAATCACTGAAGGATTATAGTACTCGACTGCTTCATCTCCTCTCTAAAATGAATGCCAGAGAAAAACAACAGTTTGGTCTGCAATGGCCATGTAAATCTTGACTGTTATTGCTGTTATTTTCTTTGCTATAGGGAACAACAAGATGGCTTTAGAGCTATTAGCCTGAGGCTAGCCTGGGAGAGAGAGTACTTTCATTTCTAGGTCACTGAAATACATTTGTTTCTGCAGAGCATGTGAGCAAACTGGGGATGTGTGTTTTCTAGCATGTTCAGTTCAGATTAGATCTCACCTGAATTGAGGAAGACTTCTATTTCCTCATTGCCTTATCTTTGTATTTCTACAACATTCTACCATAACCCTACTGATCATATCTAGTGCTCTTATTTTCCACAAGATCCATGAAAATAGATCCAACCAAACAGAAACATGTAGCAAGCAGAACATGTAATAATGACAGCTGTTGTTTCTTGACTCAAACATTAGTTTCATCTGTCTGTCTGTCTGTCCGTCCATCCGTCCACCCACCCATATTCTCCCTTCAAGACTGAAGGATCTGACAGCTCTTAGCTCAGAAGCTCTCTGGGAATTGCCTTCAGCCAAAACAACACTGCTGAAGGAAGGTCATGCTCCCTCCTGGAGACATGAAATCCAATGACTGGTTGATAGCAGCACAAAGGCCTAGCCTTCTCATCTTGAACTGGGACAACTCTGAACGACCATCTCAACTCCTGACCTCACCTTGGGATGGCTGAGGTCTTTGTTGAGGCTACACAATCTTACTTTCTTTGCATGTATGGATCCTATGAAGATTCTCCGTAAAATTCCGGCATATGACTATCCAGATGAGGGTCTCTTTCCAGGGGAATTTTACCTAAGACAGCTGGTGTGAGGAAAAGTCAGAGGAAATAAGCTCTAAGAGTGTATGTAAATAAAACTCCATCACTGGTGGCAGGAAGTTTACTGAGAACCCTGGTATGCTGTTGCAATGTCACTGTCAAAATGTTCACTAGTGGAGAACCAGAATAGGATACAGATGTGAGAGAATACTCTGGTGAGTTTGTTATTTCAGACTTTTAAAAAATCTAGAGGAAATAGTAGTTTAAAAGATGCAATCAGATGACTTTTGCTGGAGCCACTGATGTACTAAATAAAGACAGTGAAAAGCTAAAGGTGAATAATCATCAGTTGAAGACAATGTGCCAATCATAAAGGGAGGTGAGGTTAAATCCAAGAGTATGTGCATCTTGCCTTGCAATGCTGAGGTCCTTGCACTGTCATTAGACAAAATGAGAACATCACTTCTGTAGGCTCATTAAGGGGATCTGGAATTTCATGCTTTTACATGCATCAAATTGAATTTCTCTGTTCCAAGTTTCAAAGTCTCATGCTTTATCAGTCAGGTTTGAGTTGAGGATTCAACCCTTTCTTCTACCCTGAAAATTAATTGCTGGCTCTAGTTCTCAACTTTTGCTATTCTTGGGCTGTAGAAGATAGAAATCCTTTTATGTACTACCTAATTCTGTGCTAAATAGGCAACAGCAGCAGTCAACCTCAGAATGGCATGAGGAGTAGGAGCTCAGACATCTCAGGAATGAAGGACCAGGTCACCTGAATAAGTCTGTCATAGATACCAGCAATAACATTATTTAAGAGGAGGAGTAAAATGCACAGTGAATGAGGGAGGGATTGACCATCACTTGCAACCATTAGACACTGTTTTTTTAGGGAAAAAAAAAACAGAAAAACAAGAAAAGATGATGAAAACATAACACACAAATGGTACTGTAATGTTACCTATAATGACGTCTTAATATAACTTTGCCTAGTATTCTAGCAGAGCTGTTGCTAGAATTTATCATACCAAGCAAGTGGATCCAAGCATCACAAAGGATCACTGTAGTGGACACTGTGGTGTGCCACCCAGATACCACCCTCAGCCCTGAGATACTCTGAGTTTTTTCTTTGGAATTGCTCTTAGCCAAAGAATAAAACTGGACCTAAGGCCTTGTTCCTTGTGTAAGGCCCTTGCAAGGGCTCATTGAATGACTCACTGATTGATGCAGAAATATAAAAGTTTACTCCATTTTGTCAAACTGGAATAAATTTGAAGGGCCATCCCTGCTCTAAAGTTCCTTTTACAGTAGCCTGGGACCTTAAAACTACATTTAACCCATTCATTTCAGTATATTTCATTCAAATGTACTCTCTTTACTCTCTCACAGGTATTGATTCTGAAAGCATTCTCCAAAACATTTCATGCAAGTAAATCTCTGTTCTCAGGATATGTTTAAGGAACTGTCAAAAACTCACTCACTCACTCACTCAATCTATCATCTATCTCTCAATCTTCTGTCTAGCCTCATCATCTATCTGTTAGTATGTGTGTTCTCAGTATTACTGAAAATAATATATTTCTTGTGGGATGTGGGATAAAAGTTCTTAGAAAGGATTTGACCTAAAGGATGGATAGAATAATTAGGTCAGTTATTGGAAAGTATATTCCAGTTAAAGGGAAGAGTATGTTCAACAACCCTCAGTGTAGTTATTAGAGCATTTAAGGAACTGAAAGCAAGTAAGCATGGCTAGAGTAGAGTCTAGCAAGAGTGCACACAGAGCTTCACAAGACGCTTTGAGTAGTTCTATCTTTATCCTAAGACCAATAGCAGCCATGGAAAGATTTGAAGCAAAGGTGTAAAGCTGTCAAGTTTACATTTTGAAAAGGTCACTCTGGGAGCAAGGCAGAGAATAAAACAAGTCAGAAAAGATGATGGAAGAATAATACCTACAATGCTACTTAGTGATTCTGTTGAGAGATGAAGTCAACCTGAACTAGGGTGGTATAACAGAGAAACTGAGAAATGAATATAGTCAAGAGATATTCAGGAGGTCAAATGAACAAGACTTGGGAATGCATCAGATTTATATTTACTCTGTGCTTTCCACAGTGCTTGACACAGTATGGGCTCACTAAATATTTGCTAAATAATGGACAGATGAAGTAGTTAGACTTGAGAGTTGTACCCAGGTTCTTGGTCAAAACCATTCATATGTCCACATCAGTTTCTCTCATTCCCCCCACATTTCTATCTAGTGAAAAAGTGTACAGGAACAGAGAGGGTAGAGTTTGAGCAAGGATTACAATCATCTCACCCATAAATAAGAAGCTGGAAGATGAAACTAGTGGATGAAGTCCCTTCAAACTTTAAGAGGTCAATTTAATGCTCCTCACCACAGATCACAGAGAAACTAGAAAATGGTTTTAGTTTTCCCTCTGAGCTATAACGAAGAGAGTGAAGGTGAGTTCTGATTTTCTACTCAGAGTTAAGGTGAAAGCAAAATTTAAGATACGTTTCTGGACATGCTGCTTTCTTTGCTACGATATGTCCTCAGGCAAAGAGGTAGACCAGGCAATTGTAGTAGAAGATTCCAAAGATTATTAATATCAAGGATCATGTGTGTTCATAGCCTCTTTCTGGAACAGTATCTACTCTTAATGTTTCCCCAGGTGAAACGCGGGCTCTATTTTTCCTCAGCCTGTACATGCCATTCATTTGTAGCTTAAAATCTCCTGCTCTCCCTATCTCAGAACTGTGATCCGGCATCACTGCTGCCAGACTTGTGGCAAAGATAGGTACCGACACAGGACAGTTCCCAAGCAACAGCTCTCTGTCTCAGCAGCGCTCGCTGTGAAGTCCTCTGCTTGGCACCTGCCTGTGAGAGGCAGGAAATGGATTGTTTCCAAGATTGTACAGGACTGGGCCAAGAGAGAACTGAGGCTTGCTCGCAGACAAAGGTAAGGAAGAAAAGACTGTGCCTCATTTTTCTTTGTTAAAAACTAGGATTCCTCCCTCTTTATGGCTGCCAGCTTGGCAAAATGGATGATTAAAGAAAAAAAGTCAAATAGTCACAATTTTGAGCAGACAATCGTTAATGTATGCAGATTCCGTGGCAGGGAGCCTGATGCCTGTTCCCGGGAAAGGCAGGCACAGCTGAAGTGACAGAAGTGACAAGACAGGCAGGCTGCAGGGTGACGTGAGCTCAAAAAAGTAGCAGAACCAGTCTCCTGGTCATGGTCGTAAGCCAAGAACACATTTCCCATTAACCTCCTCTCTCAACCCAAACGAGGAACACAAAACCAAAGATCTGACTGAATTTCATCGAACTCATGCTGCAGAATTACAATTGTTCATTAATTTCTCGGTGAACTTAAACCCCTAGATGTGGGGGTACGAGTGATGGGGAAAGACTATGCTCGTGCAACCAGCTCCTCTGCTTTCCCCAAATACCCCCCTCACCAACTCACCACCCTGCCGTGTTGCCTGAGTCAGAGGGCACCTGGAGTTCAAACAGCATTTAAAAGCCCTCCTACCTGGACACCAGCACAGGATGAAGTCTAGATCCAGTTTCAACAAAAGGAGAAAAAAAAAGGAGCCTGTGATTTTCTTTTTCCAGAAAATTAGAGATATTCAATTGAAGCAGACTGCTTTAAGATTTCTAATGTTAAATGTCCATTAGTGAAATGTTGTTAATTTTTGAAAAGTAAAAGTAAAGGCCTTTATGTTGGCTCCCGATGGTCATTTTTTTTTTTTGGGGGGGGGGGGAGAGGTGACTGGGTGAGATTTTAGAATCTGTGAAATCTAGGTACCAGTGTTTTAGAATACATGGGTATAGCATGGTAGAGGGGTCAGTAATCCCCTAGAAATACAGGCTTCCAGACACTAGAACTGAAAGTTTCCTAGAAGCAGGGACTCTGCCTTATATCTGTTTAATGCTCTGACGTGAGCGAGGACAGGTCTGACAGGCAGGTGCTGCATAAGACTGGGAAACGGGAAGTTTAGAGGCCAAGTGGATCTGGTGAGCTAATTCAAACTGCAGTGAACAGAGAGACTCCAAAGACCCATCAGAGGCTCACCCAGGGAGGATGCTGAGAGAATCGGGGTGGGGGGGGGAACGCTTGCTTAAACAGTAGCGAAAGCTTTTCTCCTGAGAAAAAAAGAGACTATAAGGATGGATCACAGTATCGTAACTGGAGGAAAAAGCCACATCCTCTAATGTGCATGCTTTGTTCCAGAAGTTTTATTTTTACTTTCTTTGACAAGCATTAACCACCTACTGGGCCACTGCATGAACTCTGGAGACTGGAGCAAATCTAAGCTTTCTGCACAGCATAATCTCACAGTTAACCTCAGGAAGACAGGACAAGAAAACAACAAGGCCCAGACATTGTCCTGCTCAAGTTCTTCATCTCTGCCACCCATGTTACCTGGGAGAGAAGCAGCCCGAGGCAGGACAGTTCAACTGATTTTGGAGAAGAGCAGGTCATTTTAAAAATTTTGAAGCAATAGCTCCTTCTCTAAGGATTATTTTATGAAACATCTCCGGCTTCTGCTCAGGACCTCTGGCTGACCCTTTGCTCACCCCACCACACCTCCCAGCTGCAGATTAGGAAGATATATGATGCCCTCTTTCCAGGCCCTGCACTGCAAAAGTTTGCCAAATACAGCCCCGTACTGGCCCCCTCATCAGAGATTTACAGCAGCCTGGTCAGGCGTAGGCGGGGCTGACTTTGCAACATGAGGCACCACAGGCAAGGCATAGAGATAATTAACACTTTGTGTGCTGGTGCCCTTTAAATTTACCAGCCCTTGGGGCCAGCCATTTTCTGTGCCACTGCATGAATGGTATAAACATTCAATAAAACACACACAACTCCTGAACGACTGGATATTAAAAAAACTGTAATATCTCTCATAAAACACCTTACACTTTCACCAAAACAATGTGTAAAGCTTCTAGACTGAGTATGATCAAAGAAATAGCTCCTAATATTTCCAAATAAATCCACTGTGGCATGAAAAACCGGAGACTAGATGAACACGTATTAATACGTGAGTGGCCACCTGATACTGGTGACAAAAACACGTACTAGTAAGTGAGCAGACCACAAAGTGTCAATAAGAAGAAAGGACAATGCTGCATTTCATTTCACTAAATTTATGGCTTCGGTAGGAAGCCAGTCCACCTCACTGACATCTGGGTCACTTAATAACAGAAAGTGTGTGGCAGCAAGAGCAGGTCTAGAAGCCAGAAGCCAGGAAGGAAGGGAAAGGACCTCAAGGTGGCATGAGAAGAGACAGTGGGGGTACGGTGGCAGGAACACATAGAGGGACCCCTTTGACTCTTTTCCAGGATTGTGGTTGAAAAAACCATCTCCCACTGTGTCCCCAACTCACCAGAAGTTTTAATTAAAACAAAAGAAATGTCAGCAGGAGAAGCACTAGAATATAATTAGGGCCCACCAAACCTAAAGTAATAGGGGAGGAAAGACTAGCAATGAAAGGGAGGCCTTCGTGTTCTCACTGAATCCCTGCTCTGTTGCTGACACAAAAATCAATTTCTACAGGCTTCAGCTGTCTCTGAGCAGGAACACAGGCGGCAGATGAAATTTAGTGAGCAATTTACTGGAGTCATAATGATTCCCTTGGAAAAAAGTCTACGAGGAGCGCTCCCCCCAGGCCACCTCTGTAAGAATGTATGCGCAGATGTAGATATTAATGATATGTAGATATAGACTCGGATTTGGGAGCAAAAGGAATTTTAAACAATTGTACGTTTTATCCTAACAAAATAAACTTAAACTCTCTACTTCATATTCTTTAAGGGGCGATATGAGGGACGACAGGCAATATTTGGGGGTGCCTGGGGACACTTTGATTGCCAGGGGTGGTACCACTAATATGTAGTAGGCAAAGGGGAGATGCTGTTGAACCATCTACAATTCACAAGCCATTACCAAGCAGCCCCACCCCCAACAAAGAATTATGGGGCCCAAATGCCAGTGGGGTCAAGATTGAAAAACCTGGCTTTAAAAGAATTTGACATTTAATAGGTGCTCAGTGAAAGTTGAATTCTAATAAATGTCAGATTTCCCACAGGCACTAAGTTATGGATCAAAAGATAAGGTCTTGCTCTCAGTGATCTCAGTTGGGGGACAGGATGGGGGGCATTGTTCTTTCTTTGCTTAGCAGCATTTACCAATAAAATCCTCAGATGAGGGGCTTAGATCTCAAATTCTAGCAGCAATGGTTTCATAGAATACAGGTAAACACCCAAGGGCCTTAGTCCACTTTCCAGCTGGCTTTTTTATGTGTAAGAAGCCAGTTCCAAGACCTTTACTCTCCCCCAATGAAGAGGAATTTTCTAAATAATAATAACAACAACAACAATAACAAAACTGATAAAGTACTATTGGATCTAAATAGAATCTTTAGTATATTTGAACACAGAGGTATTGCTTTGCTAATTAATTTCAGAGAGTATAACTGTATTTTCATTTCTCAACTATTTTTAGGTTTCTCAACAAGTGTGTGTGTGTGTGTGTGCGTGTGTGTGTGTGTTCTTTCCCTCTTCTCAAATGTTTGGTTATAGTTGTGACTATTAGCTGCTCAATTCCGAACACCTTACTTATTTTGCCTGATTAAAATATAAATCGTGATGAAATCTGATGTTCATAGTATAAGATGATTGTAAGAGAGTAAAGGTATCTGGCTTTATCCAACACAGGTTCTTCAAATGAAGCTTACAGGAATCTTGCCATTAGGCATTCGCAATCTGTTTCCAAAATTTAAGGAAAGCAGAAATGGATTATTTTAGAAAGAATAAGATCATCAACATTGCTCTGTATCGGTGGCAACCATTCACCTCCTTTTAAGTACTTGGGGATCAAAGAACTCAAGTTTCTTGAAAGTGGCCAAAGAAAAGAATTCCGATACGGGCCCCATGCATGTTGTGCGGGATGGTTATGGCAGATGCGGTTCCACCTGCAATCGCAGAGGCCCCGGATCTCTGCAAAGACTGAGAATCTCGGGGCCTCCCTGGTGGCGCAGCACTTAACCGCTGTCGACAGTAGAGCTGTTGGCAATGGTGACGCGAGATCGACGCCCAGCTGAGGAGATTCCCACATGGTATGGCAGACCTCTCCTGCCTGGCCGGCTGCTCCCCTCAGCAGTGTATTTCCGTCGATCTGCCTGTTCTGCTCCCCACTCTGTCTCTGGTGAACCCTCTCACCACCCCACGCCTCTGGCCTGTACCCCAGCTTGTATGCATAAATAAATAAGTCTTAAAAAAAAAAAAAAGACTGAGAATCTCTCTCTCCCCCCCACAGAAGTCTTCTGTGTCAGCACAGACTGCATTAGCAATTGCGCTTTCCCAGTGGAGGTCTGCAAATCATTCTTTGGGTAGGAGGGCAAGAGGACAAAAAGGACATTGAAAACTGAAAACCATTTTATAAATGCAGGAAGGTTCTTCCATATTCATAATCTTTCAACATGGACTACAGTAATTTATCAGCAAACACATCATCCCTGGGAAGCTAGTTGCTGGCAGTCAGCATTCATGTGCTGGCAGAAACCTATACTTCCCTCCAGCACAATAAAGCTGAGAACATTTTTGTCTAAAATCTTGGGGGGAGGAGAGGGAGGTGAAATATGATGACACTCTGAGAAAGAATGAGGACTCTTTTAAGTAAATATGACATGTCCCCAGCTCTGGGCAGGCCGGAATGGGCAGATAGCTGCCTAGTTAGTAAATGCAGTGATAGGCAGCTAAATTTAGCTTCTGTCTAACTGTGGCCTGTCTATCAGGTAACTTCCTCTCAAGGTGGATGAAGTTTCCCTGACTCAAGTGAAATTCTTCTCTCCCACAATTCCATGTCAACATGTCAACTGGTCAAGGATTGTGAGAAGGGCAAGGGGAGTGTCTTGCTGCCTTTCCTAACAATCCCCTCTCACACTGGGACCTTTCTCAGTGTAGAAAAGAACCACCAATCTGAGCTGGAGTTTTCCAGGCCCCATAGAGGAATGTGGAAGTTAAGAGGAAAGGCTTTGGGGGAGGGGTTAGGTGCTATCACTGGAGCTAGAATTATTTGGGTCTATAGTTTCAGTATCTGTAGAACAGATATAAAAGAATTAGTTCACTAAGTTGCTGTAAGGCTTAAATTAATACATATAAACACTTGGCATAATGCCTGGTATTGTGGCGCTTTTAGTGTTACTATGAGGTTCTCGTTCTGTCCTTAAATCCCTTTACTCACCAAAGTCCACACTCAGCTCCTGTCTCCAGCAAGTCGCTGGGTCTCCAACCTCCTCTCCCCTGCTGTTTCAAGCACGCTTCCCTCTCATCGGACTCAGATGTCACCTTCACCACAAGTCCTTTCCTGGACACCTGTCTAAGGTTTCAATCCACCCCAACTTTTACTTACCATGCTCCTTCCCTGTTTTACTATCATCTGAAAAATCATGTTTTATATACTTATCATGTGTGTGTGTGTGCGCGCGCGCGCGTGCATGCACTTGTGAGTGTGTATGTGTTTGACATCCTGCGCTAGAGTGGAGGTGTCTTGGAGTGGCATAGCTCTGTCTTCTACAATACTCTACAGCAGCTGCACAGAGTGGGACCTAAATATGTGCTATGTGAATGAGTTCCTGATATCTTTGTGGGCACACTTTTAATTTATTGATTTATTTTCTAACACAGTTGTCAATTTTTGGACAGTATTGTATTTCTCCCCTGCAGTGTGGTCCCCATAGTTCTCCTACCACCACAGCACCCATGATTCATTTTGCCCATCCCTCATGCTTCCCTAATCTGTCTTGATCCCCTCCTTCTTCCTTCCCTGGATCTAGGGATGCCTCAGATCTATGGTCATCTTCCCAATTTTGTCTTTTTCCTGATACTTTGTATGGTTTCTCTAAATTCCCTCATAAGTGAAACCATCTGATATTTTTCTTTTTCTTTATGACTTATTCCACTTAGCATAACCCTTTCTAGCTCCATCCATGTTGCTGCAAATGGCATGAGTTTTATCTTTTTTGATTGCTGAGTAGTATTCCATGGTGTGTGTGTGTGTGTGTGTGTGTGTGTGTGTGTGTGTGTGTATAGGAACACTTTGAGTCCCTCTGTATTCTTAAAAAATAAATCATAGCATCTCTTAAATAAGGGCATACAGACTCTGATAGAAAAAATTGCAGTCAGCAAAATGAGGCAACAGGCTCAGGGAAGTAAGTTTTTTTCCAAGTCATATTTTTGTTTCAGATTTATTTTGCATGTAAATAAACTAAGCAAGAACATAGTATCTTCCTTTTTTAAAATTCTACTTTAAATTCTCCCTAAAGCTTAAAGGGTAAAGAATAGACTTATAAATTAAAACACTTGACAATGAGTTTATTTTGCCTAGGAAGATTTATTTATAAAAATATGTATAATATTTTTATTTAGATATTAACAGCATGAATCAAAAAGTTCTAAGGGCATACACTGGAAAACTATCAATTATAGAAGTGGAGGTATTCAAATTATGTTCCTGCAAACAGAAGCCAGCAGATTGACTGTATTCCTGGCAATTAAGGATGAGGCTTTCTGAACCAATGGGAACATCTGATAACCTTTTCTTGACACAACTGTAGAAAGATGGAGCTAGTAACTTTGTCTAAACCTTTCAGACCCCAATCAGCTAAGGTCACTTGCACAAAAGAATGAAGAATTGCCTTTCCTTCCTCTTCCTCCCCACCTCCAGTTGGGAAACAGATCTAAGTATATGGTCCAAGGTCAAATATCAAGTTTAATTTAAGCCTATTTGCCAGGATCTCCTTTCTGTCACATTGGATCTTAGATAGTTGCCTACTATACAGAGATCAGTATCAATGTACATTTCTTTGGCTTTAAGTCAGTGAACTTGGCATTTGTAACACTGTGGGCTTATTTTATTAGTAGCTTCAGCCTTCAGAAGGGGTGGTAAAAAAAATCAAAATGGTGTCCATTGAAGCAAATTACTAAACTTACAGTTTTTATTATTAAAATGTAACATGGTATCTTAGGAACTCTTAACCAGAAAAATCTGTCTTAGATGTAACCAACCATCAAATGATAGTAACTTAATGACAATAGAAATGCAATGTATTAATTTATTAATCATTGATGGACATTCAACAATTTATAGATGACTATTAAAATACATAATAGCTATATATTATGCTTAAAGACTTGGATTATAAGTTTTACGACATACGCCATATATTTATTTTTACGTTTTTACATTTTTTCCTATCTTTTGCAATCATAGTACAAAAAACAAGTTCAGAAGTCATAAAAACATCTTTATATGGTAATAAACCTAGTGGAGCTGAAGAAGTAAAAATATAGACCCTATTCAGAATTAGATCAGTTCTCAATTTTTCAATAAGGTTATAGAAAAATGTGCTCTACTTTCAATGTAGTTTATGAAGAAGGGAAAAATAGTAATACTTGCTCTGCTTATTTTCTCTTACAGAATAAAAACACAAACAAGAGAAACATAATGAGTTCTTATGACTCATCTTCTTGAGTCACCATTTATTGTGCTGTTCATGATAAACTTCCAATACAGTTTTCTAACCTTGACAATTTCATTCAGGGCTCACAACATATCACACATACAATCAGCACATTATTCGATATTAAGCAAATAACAGTTTAAAAAAAAAAAACTTTCCAAAAGGCATCATCTCTATACATTGATTTCGGTGCATGCTGAAATGTGGTCAAGTTTTACAAAGAAAGGTCTTGAAAAGAAAATCTAGCAATTTCACATAGAGAGGACATAATGATTATGATAAGCTAAAAAAATCCTTCTTGCCCTAGTCTCAAGCCACCTTGTTACCAAACTTTTATGAAATACCATTCCCATTCTTTACTCATATATAAATGGCATCTCCTGGAATTGAACATGACAAACCCATTAATTCAAATTCAAACTCATGGACTATTTACTGAGCACCTATTATATATAACACACTGTTGATCTCTGAAGCATCAGAATAGTAATACTCATAATTATTAAAATTTCTTGCACTGCCTCAATTTCTCTTCGGTAAACCTTCCTAACACAAGAAGATTTATTAAAAACATAAGCTTTCTTTTCTATTTGTTCTATTCTCAGAGAGGCTTCCTCAAGTCATGGAACCTTATTTTGGGGAAACACCATTAAAAAACCTTTTAATATATGGAGTCCCTAAAAGACACAACAATTATCTTAAAGAAAAAGTACCAGGAGAGAAATCTACCTTATCTCATTGAAAATGAATTATTTTAGGGGCTTCCCTGGTGGTGCAGTGGTTAAGCGCTGCACTGCGGAACTGTCGACAGCAGCAACGCAAGTTCAATGCCTGGCTGGGGAGATTCCCACATGGTGTGGCACACCTCTCCTGCCTTGCCCACTGCTCCCCTCAGCAGTGTATTTCCGTTGATCTGCCTGTTCTGCTCTCTACTCTGTCTCTGGTGAATCCTCTTGCCACCCCACGCCTCTGGCCTGTACCCCAGCTTGTATGCACAAATAAGTAAATCTTTTTAAAAAATGAATTATTTTATTTGATCCAGAATATTCTTTAATTTATTTTTGCAAGGTCCTTTAAGATCAACCATGTTACAGAAAAGAATTGGAAGAAGAGTGAGATATTTTAGCTTGTTCTTTAAGACCATGACACAGTTCTAACTTTGTTCCTAGTGCTATATACTCTTACTCAAATAATCAACATTATTCTTCATTCCCAGTGTACACATTTATCTTTGAAAAATCACTTTTCTCAAGGAGCTTAATAAATGACAGCAGGAATGGGACTTGCTGTATTCCACTTTAAATTTGCCAGAACAAAATCACTTTCTGGTCTGGTCACATACCATTTCTGTCACTACTTTAGGTGAAGATACTATAAAGAAAAATATCATGTTATTCAACTTGAAATTTAATCTACTGGCCTCTGTGTTGCAGGAAGTCATATGGAAATAAATTTTATGCTTGCATTTTATTAATCAACACACACATATTTAATATACTTCACTCACTAGAAAAACTAATTCAGTGGCACCTAGGTAACAAGAACCTGCTAGTTTTCTCTATGTCATGGAAGCTTGTCTATATTTCAACAAGAGCCTGAAATTAACATAAGACTATGAAAAAGGAACAAGGAAGCTACTCAGAAAGATTTATATAAGCTTTGTAACTATTTTGCACTTAACTACACCAAAATCATTTATGTGCAGTTTATTTTTTGGATTGTCAATTTTCTCAAGTACTCTTTGGAAATAAAGTTTGAAAGGAAATGATTGGGGAAAGGATGTTGGAATAGAAGAACACACTAATTCAGATCGGTTGAAGTCTACCTTCATTGTGCAAAGCAATCAGTTTAGAGATTTGGGTTCTATAAAACAAAGACTTTAGACTTTAAACGTTCAACACTGATCTTCGGTAAAGATGTAATTAATAAAAACAACATAACCCAAATTGAAGTTAGAGAAGTTAGAGGCTCCCGTGATGGTGACCTAGACGATCTGGTGTATAGAAACTACTGGGGAATATGTCAGCACATTTATAATGTCACAGTCTAAGGAACAGGCTGCGAATAAAAAGTGTAATAGTCATTAAAAATATGAATGTCGGGCCTCCCCGGTGGCGCAGCGGTTAAGCGCTGCGCTGTGGAGCTGTCGCAAGTTCCACGCCCGGCGGGGAGAATCCCACATGGTGCGCAGACCTCTCCTGCCTCGCCCGCTGCTCCCCTCAGCAGTGTATTTCTGATCTGCCTGTTCTGCTCCCCAATCTGTCTCTGGTGAACCCTCTCGCCGCCCCACGCCTCTGGCCTGTACCCCAGCATGTATGTATAAATAAAATAAAATCTTAAAAAAAAATTTAATAAAAAAAATTAAAAAAAATATGAATGTCACTAGACTAACGGGGGTCACATTTTTAATATTTTATGTTAAAAATAAGAAAAGCAATAGATTTAAGCCTCAGCATAAATATTTTAATTTTGATATAAAGTAGATTTATGAAACTGATTAAAGGGGCAAAGCTACCTAGGAAAGTTGGGGCATCATTTCAAGATACATTTTAAAAATTAAAAAAATGAAATTAAATCACTAAGATTTTTGACCTCAGAGTACTACATTAAAAGATTAGATTTTCAAACCCTGTGCAATGATTTTTATAGTTTATACATTTTTTCCTGTAGATCACATTACTTGCTTCTGGTAACTTTCTTCTGATAGCTTACTATCATACAAATATGAATATAATGCTACTTCTTGCCTGTGTGGAACCTACACTCATGACTATCCTTCACTACACATTTTTAATACAGTGAGTACCTGAAGTAATTGAATGTCAAGTCTTGTTGGAAATAGTAAGAAAATAAGAACTAGAGGTGAGAGTAGAAATAGAGTATAAGTAGATGATTGTAGAGGGAAGCAGAAGGAAGGAAACTGGATTGTGAAATTTTAGGGGTGGTGGGACAGAGAGAAAAAGAGAAAGGAATGGGGAAGAGAAAGAGCAAGAGGAGGAGGAAAAGGAAGAACAAGAAAAACAAGAACAAGAATAAGAAACAACACCCCAAAACTCTATCCTAGTCAAATAGTTGCCCACTGAAACAACAATGGAAACTATGACTCAACAACTACACATAATAATTTTACCTAACTATACACTTGGACAGAAAATAAAATATGTCTCCACATTCATACTTCAAAACAAACTGAATTCTAACTACCTCAGTAAAAATAGGGGTATTGAAGTAATAAATTGGGTAGAGATCACAGCTAGTAAGATTACTAATAGCCAATACCTATTTAGTGAGTCTGACACTGGTCACTAATTCTTACATATATTTTATATTTATTAACTTGTCATAACAAATTTTGAGGTAGGTATTATTATTATTTTCATTTACAGACAAGGAAATTAAGGCACACAGAAGTTACATAATTTGTCCAAAATATCCATTATTTGAGATATGGGGTATTGATGTTCATTTCACACACTGCATTTTTTAATTGCTTTATTTTAGGTCTTGGGTTGTAAGATATAATGGCTCAAAGTGGAGTTTTCAGAAGCTAACTCTCAGCTTGAGAGGCTGATATTATGAGGGGCAGATGCTCACATGTTACATAGAATCAGAGCTGAAGCAGTCAACTCAGACTGGGCTGGACAGGAGTGGTAGCAAACATAAAACTTTCATTCAGTTGAAATGATCAAAGGAACTAGCTCAAACAGCAAAGGACATACAAAGCAGTAAAAATAAAGGCACTGGTCAAGGAAGGGTGAGAATCTGTGCATGACTATTGCATCATCTATACATGGAAAAGAGCAGGAAATAAAGCTGGAGAAGTAGAAGTGGTTCCAATCAAGAAGCATTCCCCTTGTCATGCTGAGTATGACATTAAAAGGTTTAGCTGAGAATTATCAGATCAGACTGGACCCAGAAAGACACTTGTTACCATCATCCTCACCACTTACTACCATCCAGCTTAAGGACTGCCTTTTGGTCAAACTTTCCAAGGTTTGGAAACTTAAAACTTGTCAGAAACTGAAACAATTCTGTGGCAGAGAAAAAGAATGAATCCAAGCAACATATACGTATAGAATCAACAGGACCTTTGCAAGGGGTGCTGGCGACTTGAGAGAGAACTCTGAAGAAGGTGACATTGCTGGAGCAGCCATCTGGGTAGATAAAGTTCCCATTAGTTAGACAAGAGTCGGGGGAAAACTGAAAAGGGGAGGAGGTGACTTCAGTCTGAGATGTACAAGGGCTTTGAGGGTCCAAGAGACAAATCAGACAGTGTGTCCACAAGGTGGTCCAGTTAAGGGGGATTAAACTTTAGGAGATCAGTATTTCTACCTCCGTAAGAGGTACCTTACCTACCTCTTACGGAGGTAGAAATACTCATGAAGGACTCCATGAAAAAACCACCAGATGGTAGGAAAAGAGAAAGTTGCAATGCTGATGGAAATCAAGGAAGGAGAAATTTTCAAAAGGGAGAACCCGGTGAATTTGAAAAAGGATTGTATGGTCAGAAGCAAATGCTATAGGAGACCAAGTGAAAAACAGTGAAAAGCGTTCATTCAATCTTGCAACTATGAGGCTCCTGGGGATAGAGACAGGGCTCGTGAGGCAGGAATATAAGCCAGACCGCACAGAGGGAAGAAAATAAATGGGGCGAGAAGACAAAGGTAGAAAAAAGATGACTCAATCTAGAAAGATGGGAACTGATACTGAGCTTGCATTGAAGAGGTCCAGGTGTGGACAGCAAAGAGGTAATACACGGGGGAAACACCAAGAACAGGAAGAAAGAGCCTGCACCCATGAAGAAGAGGAGTCGCAAACGGAAGAAGGGAGCAGTTCTACACTGAGACAGAACAGAAGATAAGCATGTGGTAGGCATCGATGCGAGTATGGAGAGAGGGCACAGTGAAACACTTACTTTCTCTAAGAGGCAGGCAAGAAGGACACGGCAGAGAGAAGTGAAGGCCAGGGTAGTGAAGGGAGGGGAGCTCAAGTTTTAGAGTAACTGTTCTAGGAACAGGAGAAGGAAGTGTGTTAAAGATAACAAAGCAGTACCGGGTGTCTTGCTGGGGTTGAGGTTTGCTCTTTTTGTAGCACAGGGAAAAAGAAAACAGCTGAACTGATTATAGCTAAGGGGTCTGCAAGGTAGATATTCAGAAAGATCAAGGGCAAAGGAGAGAGCCCATGTTGCCTTAAAATGATAAAAATCAAAAAAACACGGGCTCCAAGGCTGGAAAGACAATTTGTTAAAGTATCATAGGGACTTTGAGTCTCACGGAAGAGACCAGAGAGTTTATTCAACAACAAAGAGCAGCGATGTTTGGGAGTATAAACTAGAAGAGTCGAAGTCTGGGTTCTGAGAATCGGATGCTGCAAATATAAGACTTTAAAGTCAGAACAGATCTAGCCCGTGATGCCCTGGCAGGGTGGGAAATCATGGAAGGCCTCCCAAGAGCAAGGTGAAGGATGGATTTGCCCCCAAGCAGGGGAGACTGAAGCTTTTGTGTTTCTTAAGTGTTTACCAAATGAAGTCTTTGAGAGGTCAGTTTGATGCTGGAAGGAACAACTGGCTCAGTCAAAGAGTGACACTGGAGCACCCCCTTCTCCCTCTTCACTGTCCCCTCTCTTCATCTGAGGCAACATTAAACCTTTGGTAAGTCCAGGGTGTGAGTCACAAAAGCAGGGGTGTAGGAAATGGTAATACATATATAGCTTCAATAATGTTGAATTTCACTAATGAGCCGAAGATTTAGAGGCTTATTCAGTCACAGCTAGTTAATGGCATGGCTGAGAGGTTTTAATCCAGACCTTTGCTGCCAACTCCTGTGATCTTTTCATGCAAAATCATTTCATCTAGTACCATTTTCTTTCAGCCTTTCAATAAGAAATAATAAGATGGTGATTTTGCTTTCAGTCTAGAAACAAGTTATAAATGAAAGAAAGTTATAAATCTGACTTAGAGTGCAAGTGGAAGTGACAGTTTTATTTTCAATATTCTGGTTATCACCTCTAGTGTAGAAGCTTATACAATGCAGTAAAATGTTTCTTTGCATAGTGTTTTCTTATTATAAAAGCATTAAAATTAAACAGTTATCTAGCATAGCAACAAAAATCATTTTAGCTCATAAAACATAAATCCAGTCTGAAGTGATGTGTCAGCCATTATTTCACTGTCCTGTATTCAAGTACTTATCAAGAACCAGGTTGCTTTAGGATGATTTAGGAAGATGGACCACATAGTTGCAAGAGAACTATATTTAAGCGCAGACCCAACTGTGAACGTCAGATTTGCTCAAATGTAAATGGAGCTGTCATTTTCTTGGTGATGAATCATCATGCCCTCACTGCCACTACCAGACAATCGAAGGAGTTTGAAGATGCAGGCCCTGGGGTGCAAAAGGCGAATTAGAGGCTTACTGCAGTTAGTCACAGCTAACTCCATCCCGGGCTCCATTAGGATTTTCAATGTTTAGAGGCATACTCAAATGGAATGATGGTGATTAGCATCAGCAAAATTCACCCTTGAATAATTCATTACAAAAGATGGATGAGAAAATGTCAAGTTTCCTGTGACATCCCTATCACTACCCTTTACCAGTATTAAAGTGAGGGGCCTGCAGGAAAGCATATTCTTCATACATATATACATACAATTATTTAATAACTACTTATTTAATTCACTCTTGAAGTAAGGAGTGTTCTCCCCTTTAAGGTCCAGTCAACACCACTTATCAAGACTCTCCAACTGGCCGTCATCTTCATGTTTGTCACTATCTCAATACCTAATAAATTGCTTTTTGGGGTATGATGCCAGGCTAGGACTGTGCATGGGTTAAGATTAATCCCCGTATCATGTGAAGTAGGGGTTGTTACATCCCCCATTCCATAGATGAGGAGAGGGAGGCAGTCACCAGGTATCATAGCCCAGATACCAGGCCCACACGCCTCCAAGTTTCTGCCTTTATTAATTCTCCATGCAAATTTCACCCAACTTTCACTCTACTCAAATGTCATGTATTCAGGATGACACATGGCTTCCATTTACTTCAGCTCACACTAACCACTCCCTTCTCGAAGTAGCTCATCCATGCCTCGATGGAAGCTTTACTTTTTGGCTGCATCAGCACCCTTTAACATTGGGAGCGGGGGTGGGAGGGAGACCAGTTGGCTGTGTTTGCCTGGGAAACTGGTATTGATGGATGAGACAACCTCTTCACAGAAGTGAAATTTGGATTAAATAACTTTGAAGTTTCAAAAATTTCTAAGATATGACCCAAATCTTGGTTCCTCCAAATGTGTGGGGATAGAGATTGCTGGAAATGTGAATTATGCCTTTTTTTAAGAATCTTTCGCTCAAACCTAATAAGCGTGAAAGACTACAAAAATGTTAGAAACAATCATATCCACTGATATTAACTCCTTCTGATCTACTACTACAGAGTCGGGGGAAAGCCAGGATTCCAAGTACTTCTGCTGTGGGAGGTGGGAAGGACCCCACCCCTGTGGTCAGAGACCCTGGGTTGTACACCAGATACAGCTCCCCAACAGTTGTGTGACCATGGGAACATCACTCTGGGTCTCAGTTTTGATCAGTTAAACCAAAGTAACGATACCTAAGACTTACAGAAATCAAATGAGCTGACATGGAAGTTTGGAAAACAGGTAATGCTCTCAGATGCTACAAATTTCCATCATTACTTTCCATTTTAAATTTCTGACTTTCCTAACAGAGATTTGTTTTTTCTTACAATCCTGCACTGCATAAGTCATTAATTAATGGGGACTGAGTCCACTGTCACAAGAAGTATAGTGTTCAAAGTCACCAAATAACAAGGCACCAGGACAGGAACAAATGTGTTAGGGGGCATCTGAAAGTGCGTGATCAGAGAGTGGCCCAAGTTCAGCTAAACAGCAGCAGGAAAATTGCTAAGACCCAAGAAAAGTTATTTACTACATATATCACTGTCAGACTATTTAAGGTGGGTATCGGCCTATTGGAGACCGGACTAAACCCGAGCGCCTCCTGGAATCTGAGAAAACCTCGTCAAACAGCAGAGACCAGGGCACAGATGTGAGAACTTGGGAAAGAAAAAAGAAATGTTGAGTTCTTTCATGGATGATGATTGCAAGACTGCTTTGGTCTGCTGCAGCAGAAGGCTGTCACCCCTGCTGTGGGAGGCTTGCCATGACGTCTGGATATGTCTGGATAGTGACATTAATGACACGCACTGAGAGCCAGATCCTGAAATGAGAAGCAGGGAATAGCATACTAGATAACAGTGGTTCTGCCTCTGTCTTGGGATAATTTCATCTGCTGCGGGTGCATCAGCAACCCAGGTGAGTGGGAACAGAGGCAAAGGGCATTGTAAGATGTTCCTTCTTATGAGATTTTACATCTAACTCAGGCCCTAAAAAACTCAGGTTCTAAATATAAGTATTTAGAACTCAAATTTCCTACATGTGTTTTTTTGATATTTAATATAATGTCCAATTTTATTTAACAATGTCACCAGGACATGCACTCAAAACAGATTTTGTCTCTAGGCACAGACAGCATTGATGATTATATTATTTTGAAATTGCCTTCATCATACTACTCTGAAAATAAAATATGATCCTATTTATTTGATAGAGTATATCTGATTTTTTGAAACGAGTTTAATATTTTTTCAAACAGCTAAGGAAAGAGGGAAATCGATTTCAATAAAACTGTTGGAAAACTAAAATGATGTGCACAAAAAGTAAGGAGGTGATTCGAGCATTTCATCACCAAAACAAGGTATCCCGCCAAATATGTCTGTTCATTTTCTGAAAGAAACAGGTATAGTTCTCCACCTTGAAGGAAAGACATTCAAAAAACAGACAGAAAATCTGATGGGTGTATGTGTTTAGGTAATAACTCTTCCTTAAACAGAAAAACAAAAACAAAACAAAACAAAACTTTTGATTACTCTCTAGTTAGTTGTTGTTTTTTGTTTTTGTTTGTTTTTCCCAGAAGAAGTCCTCCCCTTCAGCAATTTGGGGAGAGAAGCCCTCTGTACCTTCCCTGTGCTCACCAGCTGATCACAGCCTAGTTTTGGGCTGACAGTAGGAGCTGAATAAATGACTGACTAACCCTCGAAATTGAACTCTAGATGAACACAAGAACTAGGAAGGAAAAAAGAGCTGGAGAGTTGGCAGAAAATTAACAAACTCACACAGGCAGATGATATTAAAAATCGAGGTTAAGGGGAGAGGGGAGAGTGTCAATAAACATCATGGAAAGAACTGGCACCTTATATATAATATTGCACACACAAGTGTCATAAATTTCTATTTATCTTCTGATATTTCAGGATGGGTAGCCTGCAATTAACACAGAATGGGAACACCACTGCATTGTTCTCTTCACTTGGAAGGCAGAGTACTAAAGCGATCATGTGGCCCGCCACTGCGAATAAATAAGACTAAATTAAATATTCTATGTCATTGCATAAAACTGGTTCTTGACATTCAAAATGGAACTGATATCAGAAAGAAGTTTGATTAGTTCATCTTTTTATGAGGACAATAATTAACCTCCTATTTTATAAGAAAGCAAAAAAGGTATGAGAGCGATAGACCGGAGGAGCACTAGGTCCTGGTGATACCATCCATTCCCTCCCAAACATGAAAATCAACAGCTGGGAATTTACCAAGTAAGAGAGAGAAGTAGGCATTTAAAGCAAATTTAAATGGAGTGAGTGTACAGAGAAGCATTTCATAGTTTATAATGCAGAATTTACTTAGGGGAGAAATAAGCAGTTCTATTATAATTTTATGAAATGAGTACCTGAGAATGTTAGACCAGGGCTTTAGAGAAATCCTTTGGGGACCTTAGGGGTACTCACAAGTTCTCTGATTCCTGGCCCCTCACCCTGCTCCATTCTTCCACCTGATCAGATTTGATTTATCTGATAAATTCAGCTAAAAACAAAATTTCCCTTTATTCTAACCTTCACGGTGAGCTGGGGACCAAATAGCTGTTTAAACACCTATTCTCAATATCTGACGGAAGAATATTAGAAATCAGTAGATGATCCTGTTTTGTTTTGTTTTGTTTTGACTTAATTCTCTCAAATAACAACTAGTTAGAAGTTCAGACTGGCAGAGCCACCAAGAACCAGAAGATGCACAGGTGAGAAGGCTTCAGTTCCATCCACCCCAGAGACAGAACTGACCAACCAAACCAGTCACACTCTCCCTCTTAAAGAACAAAGCCCAGAAAATTAAGAGTCAGTTATTGAAGACTGGAAAATGTCAGGAAATGTCTTTATCCTATGCATTGCTACTTCCAAAGAAGGCAAAAGAGCAAAGGATATATATACAAAGATGACTTTTCATAGCTAAAATAACTGCTTTAGTGTTATTTTAAAATATACAACTGGCTAAATTATAAAATGTTTTATATGACAACCAAGCATTTCAACCTCATTTTACATTTCATTAAAGAAACAATCTGCTCTTAAATCCTTAAGTCATATCGAAATACAAATGACTAATAGCTACATTAAGTATCCTCTTTTCTAAAAATATGTACATTTTTAAGTCACTCCTTAATAAAATCTGTGATTGATTTTACTTTTCATTTTTTTGTGTTTATATACATATATATATATTATTCATATATTTACATCATTGTGTATTCCCTGTAAAATTCCCACCACCAGTTCACCCGTGAACCATCACCATAGTCCCTTAGTCCCTTGTGCTCTTCTCTCCCCTGTTTTGATCCCTTTTCCTCCCCTCCCTCACTGAATTATGGTTACCTGCTAGTTTTGTTTATTGTTGTTGTTTTCCTGATCCCTTATTTTGTTCCCTTATATTCCGCCTATAAGTGATACTATTCAATATTTTTTTTTGTTTTGCTTCTGGCTTATTTCACTGGGTGTGATCCCTTCTAGCGCCTTCCATGTTGCTGTGAGTGGCATGAGTTTATCTTTTTGATTGGTGAATAGTATTCCATTGTGTATATATACCACATCTTCTTGACCCAGTATCTATTTTGGGGCATTTGGGCTGTTTCCATATCTTAGCTATTGTAAACAGTGCTGCAGTAAACATAGGGGAGGCAGGTATTTTTTTGATTAATGTTTTTGTTTCCTTTGGGTAGATTCCTAGGAGTGGAATTGCTGGATCATATGGTAGCTCCATTATTAGTAGTTTGAGGGACCTCCACACAGCTTTCCATAGTGATTGGACCAGTATGCACTCCCACCAGCAGTGTAGGAGAGTTCCTTTTTCTCCACAACCTCATCAAAATTTGTTGTTGTCTGTTTTTTTAATGTGTGCCAGTCTCACTGATATAAGGTAGTGTCTCACTGTGGTTTTGATTTGCATTTCCCTGACTATAAGTTATATTGAGCATTTCCCCCACCCTGATTTCAAACTATACCACAAAGTCATAATAATTAAAACAGTATGGTACTAGAACAAAAACAGACACACAGACTAATGGAATCAAATAGAAAATCCAGAAATAAACAAACATATTTATGGCCAACTAATCTTTGACAAAGGAGCAAAGAATATGCAATGGAACAAGGACAGTTTATTCAATAAATGGTGCTGGGAGAACTGGACTGTTACTTGCAAAAGAATGAAGCTAGACCACTACTCACACCATGCACAAAAGCTATCTCAAACAGATAAAAGACCTGAATGTAAGACCTGAAACCATAAAATATATAGAAGAAAACAGGCAAAACACTACATGATATACATCTCAGTAACATCTTTAAAGACACATTCCCCAAAACAAAGAAAGTGGAGGAAAATATAAACAACTGGATTACATCAAACTAAATAGCTTCTGTAAAGCAAAAGAGACACTAACCAAAACTAAGAGACACCCTACTGATTGGGAGAAAATTTTTGCACACAATACATCCAATAAGGGACTGATCACAAAAATCTACAAAGAGCTCATAAGACTCAACAACAAAAAAAGTAAACAATCCAGTCAAAAGATGGGCAGAAGAGCTAGAAACACACTTCTCCAAAGAGGAAATGCAAATATGTTCATCTTAGAAAGAAACTTCTAGAACTTGCAGCAACGGTACAACAAGGACATGCTATGGTTCAGGTATTTGATTTTCTTAATGGAGGTTGTCAATTATAAAAGGCAAGAACCCAAAACAGTCTTCAAAGTTTGAACTGAATTTCTTCAAGTCCATCCTCCATCTTTCTGAACCCAAGGCTACCCATAAAATTTCTCTGTCAGTCAGGTTGCTACCAGACCATGGGATGATGAACTAATTTGCAGAATTTCAGTCATTTCCCATCTTCTAGATAATTCAGTTTTTTTTTAAATTTTTTTTAAAGATTTATTTTATTTATACATACAAGCTGGGGTACAGGCCAGAGGTGTGGGGCGGCGAGAGGGTTCACCAGAGACAGAGCGGGTAGCAGAACAGGCAGATCAGAACTACACTGCTGAGGGGAGCAGTGGGGGAGGCAGGAGAGGTCTGCCACGCCATGTGGGATTCTCCCCGGCTGGGCGTCAAACTCGCGTCACCGCTGCCAACAGCTCCACAGCGCAGCGCTTAACTGCTGCACCACTGGGGAGGCCCAGAATTCAGTTTTTTTTTTTTTGCATTTTAATATTTGCTCACTCCTCCTTGTATACATCACATTTCTCATATAAAAAAGCCTCAGATTTCCTACAACTGTAAATACATTGCCAGAATAAATTAAATTAGCTAGAAGCATCACCTAGAAGTTTTGCACTGTTTCTATTAATAATCCTGTAAGCCTCTTTTTTGTTGTTGGAGAACAAGAACTATATTATTACCAATCAAATTTCTATTTCTAGATGAAGAAGTCACAACTACTGACTAATACAGACACATATACATCCCTTTACAATTAAGATTTCAATGCTAGTTTCACTGCAGTAATACATGTTTTTGTGATAAAGTTCATGGATAGATAACACAACAACAGAGACCCTTTGTTTTAATTTTATTTCATGATAGGAAAGAAGTGATGAGCAAAATACTTGATCTAATTTTTCACTGAATCCTAATAAGATAAAGATATTCTCATTTGGAATATGGTAATGGCTTTGGGAACTCAGTTCTGTGACGTAAAATAAAAAGTGATTTATGTATGTAGATTAATTCTATGGCTTTTCCAAAGACTCAAAACAAGAAAGTCATTTTTACTGTGTCTGAATATCACTTTGAATTTATGGTGTCCATCTCACCTCATCCTCACTCCCCCTGCCTGTGATCGTCATTACCTCCATTATGGTTCATGACTATGTCTTATGCCGCTGGATTGAAGCTGATTTTGAAGTTGCAGTGTTTTATTTGATGTAATTCAACTTAGAAAATAAAAATGACTTTTTAAAAATAAACATTTGGTCAACAACACAGTTGATGTGGCCAGAGAAACTATCAATCACTCCTTTGGTTTATGGAAAACCTCAGGTTCAAATAAACCATAAAGATTCTTCAAGTTCTCCAGGAGGAAACAGTAGATTTTTCTAAAGCTGTCTGGGTGACAGATGCTGTCTGGTTACAAGAGATGCTCCGTGACTTAGCAAGAGCAAAGACAGTTTCAGAATCAAACTACAAATCATTTTGAAATTTCCCTGTTTTGCAAACTCCGGATATAAGCCTTGGTTATTTTTTATCCATTATGTAGACATCATCCACTCCATCAACAAATTTTAAACATTTTGCTGTGGCAAATTTCCAAAAAATGCTTTTTAGGGGTAGCCTAAGTACTTATGCACTATACCACCTCTCCCAAAGCTGCAGGGTATACAAAGTTACCTGACAAGTTGAGAGACAAGATTTCAAGCTGAGACACCTGCACATGGGTGAAGGAATATTTATGTCACAGGCCCAGGGTCTCAGGTGTCACAGCTCATAGCCTAGTGAATCTTCAGAGACCACAGGTGTGGCTACTGCTCAGTGTTTCAGAAATGTTCCTTTGTTGGAAGAACACTGAAAAGTCATAAACACAATGAAAGTTTGTTCCATTCTTTCCAAGTCCTCTGATGGTTTGTCAACCTAAAATTCAACCAAAAAAACAAAGTGCCCTTATTTGGAATCAAATAATTGAAACTTAGAGGATATATAGATTCATAAATTTAAGTAGAAACCTAAAATTACCCCAACGAAGTACAAAGTTTGGGAATTTTATGGGCAGAAAAGATGAGGCAAGTAGTTAAAAAAGCTTTACCAAGTGTAAACTATTCTTTTTTTTTTTTAAAGATTTATTTTTTATTTATACATACAAGCTGGGGCACAGGCCAGAGGCGTGGGGCAGCGAGAGGGCTCACCAGAGACAGAGTGGGGAGCAGAACAGGCAGATCAGAAACACACTGCTGAGGGGAGCAGTGGGCGAGGCAGGAGAGGTCTGCCGCGCCATGTGGGATTCTCCCCGGCCAGTCGTCAAACTTGGGTCACCTCTGCCTACAGCTCCACAGCGCAGCGGTTAACCACTGCACCACCGGTGATGCCCAAGTGTAAACTACTCTTGACTCTACATAATTGGTTACTCATTCTTTAGAAAGGATGAACAGGGAGCTGATACTATCCTCTAGCTAAAAGTTGATAGTCATTAGTTTGCGTGATCTGGATGACTTCTCATACAATTGTTTGTTTGATGGCTTCTTAAAGAAATTGCTTTTGGCCCAATCTTGAAGTCTTCGGCCCAGTTCAAATGAGACAGGTAAAGCAGTATCTCTGTGACAGTTTGTTCCCCAGCTCCATTTTTAAAATGTTTTCATAGATGTCAACTTTTCAAGGTGTTGTTTTTTTTTTTTGGGGGGGGGTGGTTTGGAGGACATTTGTTGCATCTCGGTGATTCAGAGAGTGTAGAAGGTAAAGGGGGAAGGAGTGTCTACTTTCCCCGGCAGAATGAGAAAGAAGGTAGTTCTACAGAAGCGAAAAAAAAAAAAGTAGGATTATATAATAAAGTATTCTGAGCAACCATGTTCTACTTTAACACACAGAGGAAAGGAATGAAAACATAAACCCGCAAGGCAAAAAGAAAACAAGTGTACTGCCTCACTGCCTTGCCTGTATTGAGCATGGTTGTTATTTCAGGATTTTTTCAAGTCTTGTTTTCTTTCTCAGCTATTTTCTTTGCCTACTTCACTATGCACGAGAACTGAAAGCAAACTATTAGAAATTCTCACACTCCCAGAAATGCAACAAATGACTCTACAATTCCTCAGGCTCAGGGCCTTGAGAAATACAAGGTAAGAATTAAAATGAGGCGAAGGAAAAATCTATAAAGAGGTTAATTAGCTTATGTGCTGTAGTCAAGAAAGTCAGAGCATTTTCTGGGGAATAACGAGGGTGGGCCAATGGAGAGACATCTTTTTAACTGAATGAGATGTTTGGGAAGTATTTTCTGCAATACCTCATGGACACTCAAAAACAAAAGTCACAGATCTGAAAGGCAAAGGAGTTAGCCATGAAGAATCATGGAGAGGTAGTTCAAAAACGCCTCAGGAAATATACTATATTCTCTGCCAGTCAATTTCCTCCAAGCCTCAAGGTCAGGAAGAACTAGCTGAGGGAATCATCTAATCATCTAAAGTAAATAGCTGAGGGATCATCTAATTTCTTCCTACTAAGACATCAGGGAAGCCACTTTTACTACTAGTGGGGATGGATGGACCCTAGGCCAGCCCCATCCTGATATCTGGTCTTTGTGATGCAAGAGAATTCAGAAGCAATCTACAAGGAATGAAGACTGCCATTTGAGGCCAAGGATCACAATTGAGTGAACGCTCACTCAGGAGACTACACTACCTTTGTCTTCCTTCACGCAGAGAAAAGCATTTGCACTTCCCCAGAGATGGGTGTGTGACCATGTGTCTTAAGATTGGCATGAAAACATAAGGAAAAAAATAACTCGTGCTGCTGAAAGACTTCCACTTCTCCAGGTTGCATATCCTTTCTCTCTTTCTTTAAACTTGAAAGGTACCCAATCAAGAACTGTTCATTCTAGTTCTAAAGTGAGGTTGACAGTATGAGTGACTACATAGAAATGGCTGGAAAGAATGACGTCATGAGGGAGGTAGGCCCCTGCCAGCTGTATCTCAAAGGAAGATGCTGCTAATCAGGGAGAAGCACCCTGTTGGGGTCCTAGAGTGTTTGAGGTGTTGTGAATTGTACTGAGAGGACTAGGGTATGCACTACTCTAAGTCTGGGGATTCAATTTTTACATTCTCAACGTAAAAAGAGGCATAAGCAATTACATACAATTGTCCATTATGGCCACACGCAAATTTATTTAGCATTACCAGAATACTACCCCAGTCATGTGACTTGGTACTTCTACAACTTTAGTCCTCAGTTTCCCACTTAAGAATAATAACACCTTCTGTACTGGACAGGAACTGACAGAGTCTAATGTAAAATACAAAGAAGATCTTTATGACATAATAACTATCAATATTACCATAGTCCTAATTTAGTTGAATTTATGCTCATCATAACCCTCTGTCCTTGCAATCCTGCTTCTCGGAATGGAAAATTACATTTTGATGCAATAAAAGCAAGTTAGGTATCTCAGGAACTTGCGAATCCATGCCACTTGTAATGCTCAGCTAGGATTTCCAGTGGCAACTGAGAGAGCGGGAGGCCATCTGCCCACAGCACCTTCCTCCAAAGTATTAACACCACCATCTTCTTTGCCATAAACCAAGGCGAATCTGATGTGATATTCTGGAGGGCAGACATTCCTGTCCTTTCATCGCAGCCCCAACTCTATGATTGCACTACACTACCCCGGGGACTGAATTCTGCACTGCTAAAAGCAACCAGCTTCTCGAAACACCTCTACAATACCAATGGCTGGTCTGGGCTCTGGTTTCATTGCTGATGACTCTCATTCCAGAGGTACAAATCAGAGAGCATATTTTGGTTTCTGCAATCGGAGCTTGTCCCTTACCACTGCAGACAAGCACATCATCTTGTGCTTACAGACAGGCGCTTTTTTCCCCTTGTCTTCATTTTTCTACCACAGCCATGACTGATGCCCTGCAATTTCGTGAAGAATAATGGCAGCAAAATGAAAAACATATGTGTCATTTCTGAGAAGACACGTGGGCAGTAAAATATAGCTGTACCCAGGCTTCACGGTCATAACTCTTAATATCTCTGTGCAACTGGAAATGATTTTTAAAAAATGTTATGATTAATATTTTATCTAGAACGCCCACCACCGTGGAGGAGCAGAACAAAGGAAATGCACATTCCAAAGAGCCCTCAGCATCGATAAATAAGGAACCCTTATAGAGCTCCTCTATCTCGCTAATGATTTCCCGACTGACCCAAATCAACTTTCAGAGAGAAAATGCAAGTAATAAAAGCCTAGGAGCGGGAGGATGACTCAGTGTAGCTCCCTCTGTTTTCTGATTCTCCTCACCTATTTCCAACTCCCTCTGCCAGTGCAAGAAAGGAGCACCAGCAGGGACACAGTCCATTAAAACAACTGCCTCCAGCCCCTACACATGCTGCCCAGGAAGCTGGTGGTGGAAGCAAAGGTCAGTCAGGTTCCTCGTGATGAAGATCAATCAAGGACCAAGGTACAACAGATAAAAGGAAAGGTCTTTCACTATAAGCCAATTTAGTTATTCTCTCCATTTCCTCATTTCTTCTTAGGATACCATGTTTTCTCATGCCCCTTTCTGCCCATTCAGGCTAGTTCCTGTGACTTATCTTTCTGTTCACTTAAACCTCCAGAAACTGTGGAATAGTGTTTATCTTCTGCTGGTCTCAATACAATTGCAGTAACCAACTAACCTCATTTACTCCTCAAACACCTCAATTCACTTTCATACAAATGCACACACATGCACGCACATGCACGCACATGCAAGCACATGCATGCGCACACCCACCACTTAAGTTTGATTTCACCCTGTAAATGTGCATGTGTCAGCCTTGCAATGTGTTGTGATGACATATATATATGTTTGCAGTTTTCATGTGCATGGTTTATATGTCTCACAAAGTCAATGACTGTGCATGTGCATGCATTTCTGGTGCAGTGAGTACATAATAAATGCTTAAGGAATAAATCTTAAACCTAGGTCTTATAGTCAGTCTAGTGCTGACACTCAAGGTATAAACACAGATCTATATTTAAACATACCTTTAACTAGGTGGCAGCCATACTGGTCTCTGGGGGGGTGGGGGCACATTAAGAACCTATCTCATAGATGATTGACTAAACCTCAGGTTTTAGGATTAAGGAAGATTGGTAGTAGTGAACCAGCAGTTGATAACCACCTCTGATAATCAACTCTGGTGGAATCAAACCAACACCACCAAAGATGCAAAAAGCCTCTAGCACTAAATCATCAAGCAAAGAAGGTTGAAAGAATCTTTGTGGCTTATAATCCGAACCACTCACATGCTAAGAAGATCTAAGTACTTCAAACTGAAAAAGAATAACCCAGTAGATTACTATATAGAAAGAACAGAGAAACGACAAATCATCTATCTAAACACATGGCCAAATATCAAGAATTCACAGATATTAAGATCAAATTGCTGGAAAGTGGTAGCCACAACTAAATAAAACTCATTTTTTACATTTTTTTTTAGTTAGGCATGTTTTATCATATAGAATCAACATTCTGAGTCCTGCCATTTAGTTTATTGCCCTCAACCCTCATCTCTCTCTGAGAGATGTAGTTAAGATATAATTTGTTTTGCCCTAGAGGTGTTAAACTGCAGCATGGAGCTAGGTTGTCTTTCACCATATGCAAGGCCGAAAACCAGGGGAGATGCTGTCCTTTCCCACCCTCTTCTTCTCCCCAAAGCACACACAACACATATTCTATTGAGATCATTTATTTCCAAGAGGGGAAGGATGTGTTGGTTTGGCAGGGATGGGGTGGAGAGGGTGACAAGGGTACAGAGGCTCCCAGAATTAATAGCATCTTTGTTCCATGATAAAATTTTCTCTGGAGAGCAAATTGACACGCACTTCAGAATACAAGAGAGTGGGGCTCAGCTCACAATGGTGGCTACACCATCTGGTTCCCAAAGAGTTGTTTTTAGCTAAATTTTCAGTTGGGTTCATTAAAATCAAAGACACTTTAGTGTTTGGTTTAAACAAATGGGCTCACAGAGCATTTAAAACATTCAATAGAACTTTCCTTTCCTTTAATGGCTAAAATGAATTACAAAATTCCTTTGGGTCAAATAGGGTATTTTTCCAAAGCCAATTGCTTTCAGGCTATGACTACTTCCCACCAGATACCCAGGGTTATTGGCAGAATAATGCAATTTTTATTTACAAATCTTTCCTAAATTAAGGGCTTGTTTTACATTAGGTATTAATAAAAATCTAGGACCACTAACAACAGATTACTTTAAACTTCTGAGCGATATTTTATAGAGTTTTTTTTTTGTCAGTGTTCCTTTCTTCCTTCATCAATGGCCTGCTGTGTGTTAGGGATGATGTTAAATACTAGCAGGAAGGAAGACACCATTACTACATTTTATCATTGTGGAGTGGAAGGGCCAGCCAAGCTCTGATCTCAGAACACCTGTCCGGAATCTCTGCCACATCAGAACTGCACATCCTCGAGCAGCCTGTTTAGTCTTTGTTCCCAAAGGTAAAGGAAATCATTCCAGATCGAAATAAGAAATGATGGAAAGACCTTTCCGTAGTGAGGGTGTTGGGGCAAGGGCAGTGCAAGAGCAGAAGTAACTCTGGTATTTACTGCCACTGCTGTTTTGAGTAAAACTTTAGCAGAGAGGCCAGTCTGCCTTTACTCTACCATATTCCACATAATAATACAAAGGGGACAATGGATTAAAATA
Organism: Scalopus aquaticus; assembly: GCA_004024925.1. Classification (NCBI taxonomy): domain Eukaryota; kingdom Metazoa; phylum Chordata; class Mammalia; order Eulipotyphla; family Talpidae; genus Scalopus; species Scalopus aquaticus. Next base: position 198,254 of record PVIJ01000273.1, read on the forward strand.
ATTAAAAATGATTTAAAAAGACAATTTGCATGATACAAACTTTAACATTTCATAAAGTAGACAGGTAGCTTTTGGGGAACTGAAAAAAAAATGGAGTAGAAGGAGGAAGCTTTCATAGGATAATAGGATAAAGAATAAAGAACTGGGTGGATGGATGGATAGATAGGTAGACAGACAGAAAACCCCTGATTGGCTGACGCTGTATTAGCCAACCTTGTCTGGGGAGAGAAGATCCAGAGTTAGCTTGGCATTTGGGGATTGGCTGGCTGACTATCCTGTATTTTTGGTTAAGCAGAGAATTTACAGGAACACAAAAGTTATGTAAGTTCTTGATTGCTGACATGACAGGAGTAGATCCTGCTGGGCCTAGAAAGTTTTCTGAACAAAATTAAAAACATTTTTATAATACAGTTTTACAGAAGAATATAGACATCTAACAAAGCTTGTAAATCCTGTTCATAAACTGTCTTCTACCCAATGCTAAAGAAGCAATGATATCAGTAAATATGGCAACTCAGCAAATAATTTTGACTTTAATCTAAATATCCATAATTATAAATACTTGCAACTTCCATAAAACTATATATTCACATAGAAACCCACCCACCATTTGCTTGCCATCAATTTGTCTATCTTTTTTTTCTTTTTGAAAGAGTGCTAATTCAAAGGGCAGCTAGCTATGTAATGTTAAAATTCTGGAATATAATTCTGCTGCCTGTTTCCATAAACATTTGAAACCTCGAGTTCCCAGTAGATTCAGCTGTAATCTTTGTCTTGCTGTTGCATCCCTAAAACTTCCCTTATTGGAATGGAAAAGACAAAAGCTCTGAAATCCCAAATTTGGTTTTAAGTTCTTGGCCTACCAGTTAATAAACTATTAGACTCTAGAAATTTACTCCATGTCTATGAACCTCAGATCCCCATCTGAACTTATTTCTCAGGGCTTCTGTATTCATGAAACAAGTAGCAGATATAAAGGACTCAGGACAGTGAGCAGTTCATTTTAGGGAGATGTTAAAAGGGGTAGTTTACTTATCTTGTGTATCAATGCTCAAATTTGTTTTTATTGAGTTATAGTATGGTTAAGAGAACACAACTATTCTAGGCAAACAGGAAAATACATTACTTATTTGATCAAATCAATTTAAAGCAAAGAAATCCTCCTTTCTCTCAACTCACTACATGCAAGTTAGCATATCCACATTGGAAGGATTCAACATGTGAATACTGAAATACATGTGTTTCTCTTCAAGGCAACTTCAAAACTAACAGATTTTCATATAATCTCTTGCTTACAACATAGGACATACATCTAATAATAATAATGATGATGATGATAATTTGCTTCACCTCTGGGGGCCTCCCTGGTGGTGCAACGGGTTAAGCGCAGCGCTGTGGAGCTGTCAGCAGCTGTGGCCTGAGTTCGAGAGTCCCACATAGCTCAGCAGATCTCTCCTGCCTCACACACTGCTCCCCTCAGCAGTGTATTTCAGTATATCCGCCCATTCTGCTCCCCACTCTGTCTCTGGTGAACCTACTCACTGCCCCACACCTCTGGGCTGCACCCCAGCTTGTATGCAAAAATAAATAAATCTTTAAAAAATAATAAGTAATTTGCTTCACCTCTGAAGCAAACGCTAACAAGATCTTACACCATAAATGATAATGTGTCCTTCACCAGCATTTTCAACTTTAGGGACTTAGGGACCATGTAAGGGACTGGGGAGACCACCAGTAGTTGAACCACCCCCTCAGCACAGGATGTTAACTGTAAAGCTGAAGGTCAGATACCATAAGTATCTTAAGAGAATCGTATTAGTAAGTGGTAAGACCCTGCTTCCCAATCCAGAGCTCCTTACAGCAAATCCATAATTCTTCTGACTATTCTGTATTTCAAAGTAAACAGACAAAGAAAGCTTAATTATAAGACCTAAAAGACATGAGACACTTGGTATTACACCTTACTATGATGTGAGGGTTCTTAATACTGTAGTTCCACTTTTTGTCCACTTTCAGCTCCCTTTACCTTCTCTCCAGCAAACATGCATGCAACAAATAACCAATAGGTATGGTGTGCCTGAACAGCAGAGAACAAGTCAATTTTCACAGCAGAATACCTACATACAGTAAACACTTACTATATTTCTATTGACTTACTAGGTCATCTTAACTTTCTTCCAAGATCTTACATCTGACAGTCTTTCAAACATTTTGAGATTCATCCATGTTTCAGATAAGAATATTTTCCCCAGAGAATTATCCCTAGTTCCTATAACTATTACTCACTTATAATATGGATCCCATACTCTTCACCACTGTGGCATTTTCTTCCACTGGAAGTACCCCAGAATGGTTAATATCCCTGCTAAGATTTGCAGACCCAAATCCCAAGTTTAGTGCCAGGCTGAAGCAGGCTGGGCTACTCACTCTTGAGCTGGAGCAATATCCAAGCATTTTTCAGAAAGGTTACTTGTGAGGCTGCCTTTCTCCCTTCTCCTTACTCACTCGGACATAATACATTTGCCCAATGCAATGTCGTTTTGCTTCCAGCCATTAAAATCATTTTTATAATATCAACCCACAGGTTAATGATCCCTATCACTTTGTGTAATTTATAAACTCAATGCTTAGGTCTCCAGCGTCTCCTTTAAGGCATGAAAAGGGACGGAGGGGAACACAAAAGGAAAATAAGAAGAAAGAGAAGAAAAAGTGACTTCCGCTAGAAATCTCCTACCAGATGGACCCATAAATCTGCACAGGATTGTGTGAAAATCCACGAATCAAGTTAGCTCTATTTTTGTCTAACCAGCATATTTTCATTAACGGTATCTATGATGACATCTGATGATATCATCAGATATCACTGAGGATAACTACATTGCCTAGTTCAAAATTTTGGTAGCTCCTCATATTTTATCCATATTTCTTTTATGAATAAAGGTCAAAATCCTTAGTGTAATGTCCAAAGCTCTCTCCGTAGGGCCTTTGTTTGACTCTTCAGTCTCAACTTTGGAACCATGTCCCCTTCTCCACCTTCACCCTTACAAAACTACTCTGTGGACTATGGCGTATCTCCCACCTTCCCAGGTGATGACACATCTTTACATCATTGCTCATACTGACTTCCCTGCCAGGATATTTCTCCCTTCTTTGGCTTGGCACACAATTACATACATTTCACAATCCAGCTCAAGCCTTTTTCGTGTCTTCCACAGAAGACAAGTCTTCCTGGCATTTCTTCTGAGGCAGAATCAATTGTTTCCTCCTTTCCTTACACGTAATTTTAATCATGATATCTTTACATTTGTTTATTTACATGTCTTTCCTTGTTATGTATCAATCTATTTTCAAACAATGACTCTAGCACCAATGACAGTTCCTAATAAGTGATTAAGCAATGCCTGAATAAGTGATTAAGCAAAGGAAGATGGACAAATGACTCAGTTTTGCTAAAATCTAGGCAAATGACCATGTCGTAATACCAAGGGTAAAGAAATCTATTTTCATTTCCTGTCTTCCTTGTATAAAGCATGAGTCATCCATTCAGCCACTGACCATCTATCCTACAGGTCACTGTTCTGCATTTTGGAGATTCATCAATAGGTGGGGTAGACACAGAACCGGTTCTCATAATGTTAAGTGAGTAAGTACAGAAATGAAGACCATTCCAGTGAAGAAACGTATTATTCAGAAAATAAAACAAGTGTCAAAACACAAGGGCAAGGTGATATGTGGGGAGAAATATAATATTTTAGGTTGGTGTGTGTAGAAAAAGTCTCTCTGAAGAAGTAACATTTGATCTGCTCCTGAATAACAGTATAAATAACTGGAATCAAATACAGTTACTCTTGCTTATACTTTTTCGATCCTTTCCCAGCAGTCGGGTCAATGGCAGACCACTCTGTCTTCACTGGGAGCAAGATAAAGACATGGTCTAGCTCTGCTCACCAGAGAGGTCTCCAAGGGAATTGTCAAGACTGTGCTGATTTACCATCAGTCTGCAGTGAGGGTAGAATGATCAAGAGATTTACCTTTCCTTAGCAATGTTGGCAGGAACTGTCTGCTCTTTTTGATTTCCCTGACCTTTTAATAAACAACCAGATTTAGCTGCTGCCTGTCTTCCTCATGTTCACCTCCATCTCACACCAGCTCATCCATCCTACCCCACCTCCTCTTTCGAATGCACCTGAATACCATTCTTCTTCACTCTCATTTAGATATTGACAGAAAGAACAAAAGCTGGCATTCCACATCTCAATTTATCTGCCTGCCTCCACATCCAGCCCATAATGAGACAAAAAAACTTCTGACACAACTCCTAAAAATACTCTGGAAGATGAGAGATCAATATTTGGAATCAACTTCACTCACGCATTCAAGGCAGAATCAACAAGTAAGAAATGAAGTCACCCATTCCTAACCTTGAAGTAATTTCACCTGGCTTTCCAAGGTGACTAGGATTTACAAAGTCTTGTCTTTGAAGCACTTAGGAAAGCAATTACACTAACATAGTTGATCCCTGAACAATGGCGAGGAGGGGGTTAAGGGGAAGGGCACTGCCCTCATGCACTGAAAAGTACCAGCTGGTTCAATCTGTGAATGGGGAGACTTGAACAGAAATGAATCCATGTGAACCCACTCAGTTCAAGGATCAACTACATACCTATGGAGAATTACTAAGGAATTCAAGATCTGTTACTAAACAATACATTGCCTACCAAAAAAATTATTCTTCCCTTCTTCCTGAATAGGGGAACCCAAATTTTGTTTTAGTACCAACTTCTCAATGAAATGCAAGTTCAGGTATAAATCCTGACCCGCCATGATAATCCTAGCCCTCTTTACAAGTGATTAGCTAATGAGTGGGAGTAACTCATTCTGGCCAATGAGAGAGGAAGCTGATGATTTTTTGGGAAAGTTTTTTTGCTGTAAACACCCATATAAGTGGGAGCCCCTCTTCTGTTGTTGGATATCATCACTCCTAGAATGTGATACACAGGACTTCAATATCCACATTTAAGGTTCTAGTTCAACCAGCTGGAAGTCTTCTAATTATGAGGTGACCTCTGTCACCTCATAAAGTCACCACGACAATTCCAGACTTAAAAACAAATGAGTTTGGCTTCATAAATTTTAAAGTCTGTTCTATCTCAGAAAGGTATGAGTTTATGGGGACACATTTTAGTGCCATTATAAGAAATCAGGCCAATGGTGATACATGTGGTGTTGCTTGTTAAATCTCTGCCTGATGACCAGAGACCCATAAAGGTTTTGGTTCATAGAGGGATACAAGGCTTTCAAATTTAAGTTTCAGAATGAATCCAGAATGAATAGGTAAAGGCAGTAAGGGCATAGATAGGCTAGGGGCAAGGTTAGGAGAATATGAAAGTTTGTGCCATATTGAAAATCTGATAATAGAGAGGAACATTTATGAGGGGGGGGAAAGAACGTCGATATATCAGTGACTTAAAAATAATTTCAATGATGTCAATTCTTTTAAACTTCCATTTATTCATTTATCCACTCAACACATATATTTATTTCCAGAGCTTCTAGTACAGGGTGGGCAATGTCTACATGCAATGACATGTCAAAAGCACAAATCCTTTCCTTAAGAAGTGAACAGTCCAGTGAAGAACACAGGCTAGTATAAAGATGTCACAGTACTTCCTACAGGAGCCAGGACTAGAAGAGAGCTCAAGGTGTTATGGGAGGTCAGCAGAGAGGTGCTTACTCTGGCCTGGAGCAAGTGGCATAAGGAGGGCTTCCTAGCAGAAACAGTCCTTAAGCTGAGACTTGATGTAGGAGAGTATGGTGGAAGCGCAGAGAGGAAGCCTGGAACACTGCAGGAACAAACACATTCACTCAGGCTTAAGGACTGAGTGTGAGGCAGGGGTCTGTGATCTGGAGTCAGATCACAAGAAGCAGCTAAAGAGTGCAGGAGCTCTTATTAGCACTCTGGAGAAGTGTAAAACAAAGGGAAGCTGTCTGCAGTGGTGATCTTCCGCCTCTTCGACCAGGCCCCCATTTCCATTTCCCTCATCATTTCCATTCCTGACACATACATCAGATTTAGGAGACGCTCCAACTGGAAAGAGATCCTACAAACTAGCTTATGGAGGAATAAATGAATGAATAGAGCTTAAAGTACGAATGAGTATAGCTTAAAGTACAATTGTATATTTTAACTTATTTATTAAAGTAAAACTGCATTATAACATTATATAAATTTCAGCTGTGCATCATTATAATAAACATCTGCATATACTGCCATTACTACTAAATATCCAATTCCATCTTTCATGATACTTTTAAGCCACTTTACTAGGTTTACTAACCATCTTTCTCTTCAGTCCCATCTGGTAACCACCAACTTGGTCTTATGGTCTACAGGTTTATTTTTATTTTACTTAATTCATTTGGTTTCTTTATATACCACATTTGAATGAAATCGCATGGTGTTTGTCTTTTCCATCTGACTTGTACCACTAAGCATAATAACCTTCATGTGTCTCTCCATGTTGTAAATGGCAGTATTTCACCTTGTTGATAGAAAACTAGATATACAAATAATTAGCCAATCTTCCATAGTTGGACACTTAGGTTGTTTCCAGTGCTTGGATAGTTAAATTGCTGCAACCAACATGAGGTGCACATATCTCTTTGAATTAGTGTTTTTGCTTTTTGGGGGTAAATATCCCTAAGTGAGCTACCTGGATCTTATGGAATTTCAGCTTTAATTTTTTGAGAAGTCTCCATACTGCTTCCCACAATAGCTGTGCCAATTTAAATCCCCATAACTGTGTAGAAGGGTTCCCTTCTCCTGACATCCTCTGCAACATTTGTTATTAACGGTCTTTTTGACATGGGCTGTTCTCACAGGTATTAGGTATTATCTCATTGTTGTTGTGATTTGCATTTCCCTAATAATAATAAATAGCAACTGTGTGTTTTGAAGGGAGATAAACTATCAGAAGAATGATCTAGAGTTTTGCATTTTAGAGATGAAGGAAATCTTGGAGACAAATGTGTATCAGTTCTCTTACAGGTAAGGAAATGGAACACACAAATACTGTGGCATGTTCCCCAAGTTCTTCTACAGCATTTCAGACCTACCATGAGGGATTTGTTGGGTTGCCTTAGTGGGGTTCCCTTCAGAGGCTGTCGAGTGAGGACCTAGCAGCTGCCAGCTATGAGAACAGTGTCTCTTGCCTTACTGAACACCTAGGCCAGAAGTTCCATGAGGCCAGGGGACCGCAAGTGCTTAGCACAGGATGAATATGTGCCATTAAACATTTACTAGGAGAAGGGAGGAGGATCCTGTTGCTCAAGGGATGTGAGAATGTACAAGTAAATCCCGATTCTCTCCAAACATAGGCACCAAGAAGCAGAATATGATGGCATGAAGTGTATTTTCAAAAGAAAAGGCTGACAAGTGACAGAATCCAAGAAAATTGGCACAGCTGCTTGCCATTTGAAGAATCAGATACTGAAAGTATTTCAAATAATAAAAGAAAATTTGGATTTAGGACCAATTTGGATAGGGTTCCTAAGCAGATAATGTTCAATTTCAAAGATGTGTGGATGCTCATTTTCAAAACCTTCACTGACTTTGTTTCTGAAAAGCCTCAGCCTGGAAGAGCTGCCTCAGTTGAACCTGATTCTTTTGTCTTTAATAACACAAAAGGTATTTCCATGAATTATGTGGTCTCGAACCTGATAGAGACACAGATTTCTAAACTGCCTGGTGAAAAAAAAATTAGGAGAATGCCCTTCTTCAAGTGTTTCATTTCTCTGCGTTTGCAGTTCAAACAGATGCTCCCTACCAATATATATGTAATAGTGGTTAATGGTGCAGGCGATGGTGGTTAAAGTCATCCTCATAAGGTGATTCACTTTTATGAACACTACCAATGGCAGAACAAGCCATAATTAATTTAATCAAAGTTAACTGATGGACAGAGGAAAGGAGGACCTTAAAAAAGAGACTGGACAGTGGTTGAGTCTGAAGAAGGATTGGCCTGAATCATTAGTTTATTTTAAAGATTTACTGTTTTTGTTTTCTTTGGAAAGTCATGCAAAGGGCAAGAATAACCACATATGAATCTTCAGCTGCCTAGTCAGTAACCCTGAGGTTCGCAGAGGACTCTGGGGCAGCCATTCTGCTGTGGCAGCTGGAATTTAGTTCAGCACATCTCCAAGTGCAGTCTAGAGAAGAGGCACAGATGCAAATAGGCAAGAGCCCAGAGAGCTGCCAAGGTTGAGGGGGAAAAAAAAAAAAGAAAGGAAGGAGGGAGGGGAGAGGGAAGGGAGGAAAAGGGAGGGAATAAGAGATTGGAAGGAGGACAAAAGAAAAGAGAGAAGAAAAGGGGAAGGAAGAAAGCACGCAAGGAGTTTCTACTCCACAAAGAGATTACTATTGACTTAAGAGTATGGACACGAACTTGATAAAGTGGACTCAAAAATAGTATGTTACTAAAGTTTCCATCAATTGTCATTTTAACACCCCTTCCAAGGGGCAACAGATCAGTAAATAAAGGACTCATAAATATTTTGAAATTTTTGAAAAAGTTGACATTGCAGTCTAATATTGGGAAGTATTTTGTGAAAAGAACTTCTGAAGGCATCTCCCCATCTTCAATTACTTTCATCTTTTCCAGAGTTGGGAGGAATGAGTTTGATTAAGGTTGCCCCCAGGGCCCTGCCACTTAAGCATTCTGAGCAGAACTGGGCACCTCACTATTTGAAATGCCTACTTGGGGTCTTAGTCCTCATTATGATGTCCTCCTGCTATTCAGAGAGCACCCTGCTCTACCACACGTCTGTGAGATTTGCCAAGCGTCTATTCCAACTGACTTGTGAAATCTGGATGCTTCCATGGAAAGCCCAGGTTTTAGCAAGAAGAAGGAATTTTACACAAGGGAACCAAATAGACATTTGGAAAAACAACCTGAAAAAATATATAGAATGCCTTGAAAATACTTCCTTCCTTTGGCCTTTGAGAAGCCAGTAGCTAGTGTCTTCCAAGTTGAAAAATCAGTCCAGATTAAGTTATATCAGCTTCCTTCTGTTCTCCGAAGAAGATGATTATCATAGCGGACTATTATCAGTCTGTTCAGAACAGCCCGGCTAGTGTAAAATCCAAAATCATTTCACTCTCAGATCGTTGTTTATAATATCTCTCTTATAATGATTTCGAGCCTAGATGTGGCAAATGGCATTTTCAGCTTTACTAGAATTTCTCTAATGATCAGAAGCTGGCACAGATAAATTCATTTCTATTACTTGGGATACAACTTAACCACTTTTTTTTTCCATTTTTAAGGATTAATAGAAAAAATATTATTCAGGGTATAAATTAAGTGAGAGTGTGTGATCAGACCATCATGGTTTTGTAGTATTCACACCCTGTGGCAGGATGAGTCACTTCTAAGAGACCTCTCGTGCCTCGCCTGCTGCTCCCCTCAGCAGTGTATTTCTGTCAATCTGCCTGTTCTGCTCCCCACTCTGTCTCTGGTGAATCTTCTCACCATCCCATGCATCTGGCCTACACCCCAGCTTGTATGCATAAGTAAATAAATCTTTGACAAAAAAAGAGTTGGTAAATACAGAATTGACATCTTGCTGAGAAGAGCCAGGTTCTCAAGAAGTCAGTCGAGGCCAATGGTGCCGGGCTACTCCCTTCACCTGGCTTGGTTCAGAACAGTGCACCAATGGATTCCTGGCTCTGAGACAAAATGAGATGAGGAACCAACCTCTTCCAAAATGAAACAAGAGAATACACTTAATCTAGAAAAGAGAATGACAGGGCTGAAGGGAGTTCTGAGGTCAGAGGTCAGAGCTTCCAGGTCTAACGTAGCCTTCTCTGTGTCGTCTGTGTTTTCACAATCTGAATGTTCCAGTCATGGGCAGTGGTTGTGAGGTAAAGAATTCCTTTCAAGGCAAAACTCTGAACTATAATACTAGAGTGAAACAGCAAAATGCTTTGTCTTCACCCTTCTGATTCCAGACACTAAATACTTATGTGGCAATCAAGCTACTAGTAATAACTCTTCATATGGGTTAATTACAGTTGTATCCATGAGGAAATCTATGACAAGTATCCTTTGACCATAACCTTAGCTAAGGAAGGAAAAAAAGGGTAAACTTTTATAAAACTAAGATGTAAAAGAGAGTGCAGAAAGTCTTTAATCTCTGTGTCAGTCTCCTCATCAGGGAGATTCATTCATTTATTCATCTAACAAATGTAATGACCATCCACCATGTATGTCAGGCTTTGAACTAGGAGTTAAATATTCAATAGCAGGCAAGGCAAACACAGATCTCACAGCAACTCCACACCTTCACAATGACCCTGAGTCCTTAGCTCCCCTCTGCTTCTTCACCAGAAGAAACCTAACAGGACTCTTGCAGTGCACTGCATTAGGGCATCTGGGGAGGCTTCCCAGAAGACTGTCTCAAACTTGAGCCTAATTTGGAGTTTCTTTGTTCCTTACTTTATATATATTATCCTCCTCTTAGAATATTGGGCTTACCAGTTAACAAGAATCTGTCCTTCACCAAACTTTAGTCAGGTTCCTCTGTATCCTCATCTCAACTAGGCCTCAATTTTAGACTTCCATGTCCGTTTTTACATTGTTAAAATATTTTAGCAAAAATCCTGTGAATTTGATTTACCCAGAATCCCCTAGTCTCAATATCTTATCACATTCCACACACACCCCACCCTCACCGCTGTCCTTAGGTAATAATCCCTCATTCCCCTGGCCTGCCTTCAGTAAGAACCAAGTTAGGTCAGTTAGTTAAATTGCCCCCTGAGTAATTTCCCATCCAATGCCCCATCCCTACCCTTCTCCTAAGCTCCACATTCTCATTTGTTATTGTATTTGAAGTTGAATGCAGTTCTATATTGAAGTCTCTTGTCCCCACTGCAATACCCTGGATTATATTCTGTTTTTGCTGCTTGAACTACTGTCTTTTTCTGGTTTTCTCTGACACCAGTCATCATACCTGAATATAGATTCCTTTGTTCTCTCATGAGCTGTAACCTTGAGCAGAAACCAGCTGTGGGGAGGAACTCAAGGTTTCTTTTGGGAGAAGATGAGAGTGAAGAAGACCTGAGTGGTGTCCTAGAAGTGGAGACATTGGGCAGGATGATTTTCGAGTTCCAGGAAGTGGGAAAGAGGATTGGAAGAGGAGGGCAGACAAAGGGAAGGACCAAGATGGAATGTGCCATGGGCATTGCATCTGGCAGTTCTTAGGAGGGCTTCAGTTGCCAAAACAATGGCTGCTACCTGGAGCAATACAGATACAAAGGCATGGCTATGTAACAGCAATTCATATTTTCCAGAAATAGACTTACCCCATGAGTAGAAAGCTTATTTTAGTTATTTTTCAGAGTAATTCCACCCATATTTGATACAGCTCTGATATACCAAAGTTTTCTTATTGACACCCCAAGATAAAAATTTTCAGGATTATTCAAAAATCACTTGAAAAGCTTCAAGAAATTGTAATTAAAAGTACAAAATGGCTACATTTGGGCTACTTGAAAAACATCAAACTATAACTTGTCTTACGATGAAAGAGAAATAGTGGCTGTAATTTATTTAGAGAGCATCTAGTATAATGCAGACATGCATATTAAACACTCTCTATTTCATTTCATCTGACTAAATGAATAAATACATGATACCATCCAGACACACAGTTGAAACATTTCCCTGAGTATTCTTTAAACACAATGTGCAAGATTGCAATGGCATCACGACTGGTAAAAATGACAAAGACACTGTTAATCAAGCGAATAAAAAGCAACAGCATAAATTATTTATGCCAGTAATATTTGTAACCATACAAATTACATATTGATGGTGTATTGGAGTGTTTAGTGTTTCAGCTAACATACATCACACAATATTCACCCTCCACCTCAGTATTTAATTTCCTTGGATGGCTTTGATTGAGTGGTACTACTTCAAGCAAAACACGGGTATGACAGTAATTTTTGAGGGGATGATTTTAAAATGTGATTTCTTCCTTATTAAGAAATACGACACAAGTCACAATCAGCTGGGGTTTTTTCCCCAAAAAACTTCTTACAGGAAAGACCACTAAAAAAGCTTATGTTCAGGAGACCGGAATTCATCTTTGGGGGAAGGTAGGGTAAAGCATTGTCACTGCTGAAATAATGGTCTTTTCTCAATCCTGTGCTAAGGTCAGATGAAAACATTTCAAGAGAGGGGCAACTAAAGCAACTCTTCTAAAGAAGTCAGGGACCATATAGATTATCTTTTGTGAACCTAAAATATGTTTCAGAAATACTGAGTATCTAGAAAGATTTGGACTTCTCTTTCATCTATGAAATCAGTCATCTACACTGATTCATCACCTCAGTAGGAAATACACTCAACCACACACATTCACAAGTGCACACACCTTTAGTCACACTTTAAGCAGTTCCGTGTATACTTGGAAACTGTGAACTTAATTATTTCCCTATTAAACCTCATTTTTGCAAATTTGGAAGGAGCTACTCAATGGAACTGGACACCCCCCCGGGTAAGTTCTTCAAAGACAGAGGATAGGTGGGCACAGCAGTAACCGCATGGCACCCATTGGCATTTAAAACACCATCTGATTATTAAATTGGAAAAGATTCTTGATGAACATATGAACCCATTAGGAAAGGGGTAAAAGGAAGTAATAGTTTCCTTCCTGATAGCCACTTGCAGACAGATGGAATATATGTAGAGTGCTAGTGTAGACCATCCACATGCAGGAGAAGGAGGCCCAAGAAAGAATGGTAATGACGCCTCCACAGACATCCACCCATTTAATGCAACATCTTCATCTAAAGGTCTCAGCAGCCGTTCAAAATGATGCCCAAAATCTAATCTACATAGAATCACCAACCTTCTCCTTCAAACACACGCTAGGTCTTTCCAAGGATTAATTTCAATCCTAAACTATCTTTCCTCGCCTTTGCTGGCTGGCTCCTCTCTCGTGCTATCCACCATCCAAACTCTGCTGATGGGGTGCAGTGATTAGGAGCATGCACTTAGGCTTAAATCTTGCCTCTGCAGCTACCTGCTTGGGTGATCTTGGGAAAGTTATTTCATGTTCTGTGCCCTAGATTTTTCATCTGTATTATGATAATAGAAGTTCCTGTTTCCTAGGGCTGTTGGAAAGGTAAATGAGTCAAGACATGTAAAATGGTTACAATAAAATCTGGAATATAGTAGGTGGATATTCAATTATATTTTTATTATTCTGTCCCACAGTTAAACCTTGAAAATGCACTGCCTTCCCTACTAAGCTGAATTTGGGGACTATTGCTCACTCCTCCTGCATTCTCTGAGGGCAAAGCCTGGTAAACCTTCTAGACTTACTACATGTGGGAGGAAGGGCATGGCTTCCCCTGTGTACACTTTATCCTCATTGCCTCTGGGCTCAAAACCTGTCTTCAAGCCCTATACCAACTCCGCCTCTAAACATGCACCATTCCTGCATGAGTTGCCAACTCCAGCGGTTTTGCCATTTACACACCACTTGCACTTTTGCCTTATTCTCATAATTTGCCTTCTTTGACCTTTTCTGCTGTCATCCAAATAATCTAAGAGCTAATCTGTTTACTTTCAAAAAAATAAAATAATGATTTCAGACAGCTCATCAGCTCAAGTCTGCACTCCCTGGTCTGGTACAAAGATGTCTTTACAGTAAGATCTTGACATCTTTTCATCATGGTTTCCCATGAACCACCCAATATATACCCCTCCCTCACCTTGCATTTCCTATTCCGAGCTTGTGCTCAAGCTGGGCCCGCATCCCGGAAACACTCATGCCCATTTGTTAAAATTCTTATTCATTCTGCAAAAGCAAAACCAAACGCCATTTCCCCCATAAAAGTTCCTTTCAGAATTACTCTCTAACTTCCATATAGCGTGGGTGTTGGAAAAAACACTCTAAGGAAGGCTGTTTAAAGTACTTTTGATTATTTTTATTTTAATCATTTATATACATTAAGTTCTTAGACTACAGGGACCATGTCTTCATCATGTCTATATCCATGTTCCTGGAGTAATGTCCCCACAACCTACTGTATATAATTTTAATTGAATTAAAAAGGAAAATAATTGATGCCCGGGATGCCAAGATTCATATCTGGTTATAAGCAATTTTTTTTAATTAATAAAGTTTCACTTTCAGAATTACTCTGGAGTGTCAGACACTTGCCTGATCCTCACTATTGATTATGAGCTCACAGGCTCATCTTATGCTCTGATGCATCTTGCACTCAGCAGACACTCAAAACATGTGTTGAATATAATTATCAAATGGCTTCTTTCTGGAAAGTTCAAGAAATTCTGTTTAGAGAAGGGAGTTCACGTGGTTATCGCAGCTGTCTGGTTATAGTAAGAGTACTGCTTAATGACACCAAGAGGAAGAAGACAAACTAGCTCCTTTGCTTGGCCCCAGGTTGTCATGCAAACACATGCATCATGGACAGAGTTGACCTTGCCTTTCTTCCATTCCACCTTACAGGAGCTAAGACTGCTGGGGGGACTGCCACAGTCCTCTGGGGTGTGTGTAGGGCAAGATGTCAATACCAAGGGCTTCAGTGATAGAGAAGGCAATGGCAGTGTCAGTCTCTGGGGAAGTCCAGAACCAAGAGATTGGCCTTTAGCAGCTAGGAAAGGGTTTTCCACATCTCTTTCATGGGGTGGAGCTCTTCGGCTATAAGTTTCTATGATGCTGCCGAAGATGGCAGCCTACACATGCAGACAGTGGAGAGCCAAAAAGGAATAAACCCTGACGTGGCTATTTTCAGGCTGAAGAGAGATAAATCAATTCCCTTGCCTTTATGCTGAGTGTAATTAATTCATTTAATTTTTTGCTGACTGCTGTTCCCTCTTAGTCATTTGTAAAGAATCTTTCAGCGATTCCAGTCATTTCACCACTGGGTAATAAGGGAAGTATCCAGTGCTATGATGATAAACGTTTAGCTACCGACTTTCTAGGGGAAGTATTCTTAGTGCTGGCCAATCTCTGTGGTGCAAATGCTATCATCACAGCCAACTTTGAACTACCAATATGCTGTCAGTAAACTCAGAGATTCACACAAGCAACTCCAGGCCCTACCAGCTGACTTCACGGTGCCCTTTGCCCCCTCCCTACAACAGAATCAAAGTCAGAGAAGTACTATCCACAAATACTCACTAAAGGACACACACCAGCAAAAGTCGTTGTGTATGCAGTCCTATTTTTATTATGGAAGGCTGCATACCTTCACCACACACACCTAAATTCTAAGAGAAGTTGAGGCTAGAGCCAGCTGTGAATTAATATCAAAGCCTTAAAGCCATTCACATTTGTCTACACAACCTGAAAACACAAAACATCACAGATGGCTAGGTGTTCCAAAACCTGAAACACAGTGAAGCTATAATACCCTGTGTCCTTCTTGTTAGTCAAACATGAAAGCAGTTACACACTGAAAGTAATAATTTCAAGCTCGGCCATAATACCCCATCCAAGTCTTTTCTCTTCCATTGGCTTGATGCAGATAGAGACTTCAAGATGTATTTTAAAGAGGGCAGAATCATAAAATGGAAAAAGTCTGGTCCCTGAATCATTTCTTGGGGAAAGTTGCTCTTCTTATAAGGAATTCCTGCTTTTGGTCTTACATAAGCAAAAAATAAACTACTATCATATATGAGCCATCAAAGCATCGGTTGGTTTTAGCACTTGTTTTAGTAGCTAGTGCTTAGTAGTATATTTGGAAAGATGTGCCACAAACTAAAGATCATGAATACTCTGGAAAAAAAAATAACTATGAAGAGCCTGGGGAAAAAGTTTCCAGGCAATGCTAAAGAAGAATTTAAAAGCTGGTATTAGAAATGAAAATTCAGTCTCCTGATTCACAAAATGCTCTCTGTTCATTTTGACTTGGTCGCAGTTTGAGCTCTAAGAATTTTTTTTTTGGCTTTTTTAATGAATGACATTTAGACTAATTATCCTAGAGGAGAGTAGGAAGAAGAAATCAGAAAAGATTCTGAGAAGGAAGGTCAAGGTCAAGGAGCAATGCTTTTAGCCTCCTTGGTTACACTATACTTGCCCTAAAATGTGTTTGCATTTATACACATGCACATAAGCTCAGATATAAAGTGAAAGTTAAAAATTAATGAAACAATGACATATGCATATATATATATAAAATATACATATATATATATGTACTCTGCCTGTGTGATTTTTCACAAGCTGGAAGTCTCTATTCAATATTTTCATAAGTTGTATCTTGAATGTTGTCAAAACGCATCAAAAATTAATTTATACTTAATTATATATTATGTAAAATCAGCGGCAGTCTACCAGTGGTAACAAAATCAATTAAAAGTCTACTCACTCAATTTAAATATGTCCCACTTCGTATCAAAGTTATTATACATTTGTACTACCTTAAAACATTACATTTGCATACAGGTTGGTCTTGCACAGGAACATGTTACATAATTAATCTATAGTAGCATATTATATTTGCACTATGTTAAAGTTATTTTCAAAACTTGACGTATTTATAGCAGTAACGCATCAGAGTTCTCGAGGACAGTGAGTGGGACCCATTTCTAAGCTACCCACATTTCACACAGTGCCATCCTAGGGTGGGCAGAACAGAGTACAAAGAATCAATAAATACAGGAAAAGCAATTCTCCAGGGACTTATTTGGATTTTCATTAGCAGTAATTCCTTTGTAGAAGTCTGATAGTCCTGCTTCCCTCTCAAGGTCACATGTGACCACAGGGTCTTAGAGGCATCTCATCAAGATAGGACCTGCTCAGGCCAGGGCTGTCACAAGTCACCTCCAAGGTGTCATCAGCAGTGACTTATGAAGGTCAAATGTGAGTCTTTGATCACAGGACACAGGGTAGCTTGCAGTCCACAGAATTATTTTGGCTTGATAGTAGCTGTCTCCCTCTTTCCCACTGCACCTTTGTGTAATATACACAGTAGCGTATTTCAATAACTGTTGTGTTTTACTGAAAGATCAAGAGACATGGGTCACCACTCAGAGGCTTTCTCATAATTGCAAATATGTTCCAGGTTTCTGGAGATGAGATACGATTAGCATTCACATTCACACTTAAGATAACAGGTGGGGCCTCCCTAGTGGCGCAAGGGGTTAAGTCTCAGCACTATGAAGCTATCCACAGCCACTGCAGCACAAGTTCGATCCCGGGTCAGGGAGCTTCTCACATGGCACAGCAGGCCTCTCCTGACTCACCCGCTGCTCCCCTCAACAGTGTGTTTCAGTAGGTCGGCCTGTTCTGCTCCCTACTCTGTCTCTGGTGAACCCTCCCACCTCTGGCCAACACCCCAGCTCTTGTAAGCATAACTAAATAAATCTTAAAAAAAAAAAAAAGATAAATGGTAACTGGAATTAAATAGGCCTTTATCTAAATGCCATGAATGAGACCTCATCTAGGAATCCACAAGGGAGCCTGGGGTGTGTCTGACCATTTCTGAGGCTTTCTTGAAAGCTCAGAAAATAATCTTCAGCTTAAAACAGCAGAAGTCTACTGCTTTTCAGTAACTTTTCAACCCCAGAAGCCTCAAAACTCATCATTTGGGTATATGTTGCTCAACCAAAAAAACTTAAAAAGCAACTTTTTATCAAATAAAAATGTGAGTAGAGTCTAAAGAGAGTGGCAAATAATGAGACTTTCTAATAACTGAGAATGAAACAAGGAAACTATTCTATTTGCTTTGTTTTACTTTCCAAGAGGGAAATTAGAGTGAGAAAAATCTGTGAATAAGCAGCTTCATTTATTTTAAACTTTCACAAAGAAGCTTGGAACTTTAATAAGACATTAGTCTTCCCAAAGAGCTGAACATGGAACCCAACACCAGATTTGCACAATCTAGGCACGTATCTCCACAGTGGGGCAGAGGAATAGAAAATGGGACAGAGGAAGTAAGTTACAGGTATCTGTTTCAAACAGTGCCTCAATTTGTGTTTAACGTGAAATAAGTACCCCAGGGTCCTATTTCCCAGAGAGAGATCAAGCAGGGAGCATTCTTTGGTATGCAGAGCAAGTTCTCATCAAAGGGAAAGGTACACAGTAAACATGGACATCTCATTCCAAGTTTCTGTAATTCCCAAGAGTTAATTTGGGGTGTCTGGAATTTTAGGGGCCACAGAGCAACACACAATCATGTTAGGGCTACTCTAATTTATCAACTAAAATTTATTTTTAAAACACCAGACAACCTGATTCTCTTAGATTGTTTGTCCAGACTGAGGCCAAGGAAGGAGTGGAGTCACCTCACCAATGGCTATTGGCTGCCTAATAAACAGAGAATTACTTCCTCCAGCCCCCACAGTCACCAGCTGTGAATCACAAGATAGGAAGAAGTAAGTAAGTGGGAAGTAGTACAGGGAATGTTTATGATAAAAATACGGTCCGATTACCTTGAGTTTCAGTAATTCTCACATAGATGAAGGTTAAGGTGGTAGACCAATCCATATATAGTTATAAAATGGAGGAAGAATAAAATATTGCCTAATTATTCAAAATTCTGGCATGGAAAACAACATGTGATTTCTGACTGACAACACATTTTGATCTTCTTTTCCTCAATCGACCCCATTCAAACAAGAGTTAAGGGATAAAAAAGAAATGTGGCATAAATCCAAAATAACCTTATTTTTAAAATGCAAAGACTCTGAAAAGTTAAGAGAACTCAAGTCAGAAAGAAGATGGAAGGGTGAAAATGAAAATGGCAGAATAGTGTGGAAATCCAGGAAGAAAACCCAGCAAATCTTGCAGAACTTGACAACACTTGAGGTTCTTTGTAGAATCAAGAACAAAAATGAGATCTGTGACAGAAAAAAGAAATTTGAAAGTATGTATGTAGAACAACTATCTACTTACCACTTCCATGTGCCCCCTTCATTCTGCCAACTAACATTCTCCCTCCTCCCTCTTCCTACCCTGGGCCATGCCTTATCCCCAAAGAACTTAGTAGCAAACTTTTGTAAAGAATTGAAAGTCCTCAGAGAAACAGACCCCACATTCAGATCCCAACCCACTCAATCATTGTAAAACAAAGCCCACATGGAAAGTCATAGAGCAGCTGGTTAATGGCCTGGCTCTTAATTATGAATGGACAATCATGGCGTACCAGACAAATGAGAAAACCGCCAAAAAGAAAGAGCCTAAGCAGCATAAATAAAATGGAGAGGGTGGACAAAATTGTCCTGGAGGAACACAAATATAATAGCCAACAGAGAAGAACTTCAAAGATCCCACAGAGAGTCAGCATAATATATTCACAAAACAAGAGAACACAATAGAAAAGTAAAAATGAGTAAGCAAGAAAAAGTTGTGGATATTGAAAATTACTTTTAAATTAAAAATTAAATAGACAATGAGTCAAGAATTACTCTCACTTCTCATAAAACTCATGATGACTTTAGAATTTGAACTCATCACAAATGTGCCTTCTAGACTGAAGACAAATGAAGCTCTTACTGAGCTTCATGCCATTCTAAAAACTCTCCCACTCAGCCCCTAACAATGGAGTCAGAGGAAAATAAATTTCATTTTAGAAATGAATTCTAAATTCCCTCTAACCATTAATCCAAATGAAAATAGAAAAAAAAATTTTTTCAAGGGGCCTCCCTGGTGACCCAGGAGTTAAGTCTCAGTGCTATTGCTACTACGGCCTGAGTTCGATCCCTGGCCAGGGAGCTAACCCACAGGGCGCAGCAGATCTCTCCTGTCTTGCCCACAGCTCCCCTCAGCAATGTATTTCAGTAAATCCGCCTGTTCTGCTCCCCATACTGTCTCTGGTGAATCTTCTCACCCTCCACATCTCTAGCATACACCCCTCTTCTATGCAAAAATTAAAAAAAATTAAATTAAATTATTTCCAAACATTCAAGCACCCAGAAAAACCAATCTCTTTGTACCATTTCATAAGAAAATGATTGGAGATGTGAACAAACAGAATGAAGGTGTAGTCACAGAAGGAAGATGGTGATTTAGGGAGCCAGTGAATCTGAAGCAGGAAATTCCCCGAGTGACAGGTGAAGAACAGAATGAAACATTATGAACATTGTTTACAAAAGTATGATGAGTCATGGAATTAAAAAATGCTAAATTTTTATTTTATAAAATATTGTAAAAAATACTTTTAGTGAAAAGTCATCAATCCACATAGTTAAGAAATAAACTTTTGCTATGAGTCTTTCAGTAATGATTAGAAACAAAATTAATATAATTACATGGTAGGTAAAGAGGAATGAGAACGTGAGAATTCAGTGAACTAAGTTCCATTATCTTAGAAAGTGAACAGATATTTAAAAGTAATAAATTAGGAAGTAACAAGTAACGCCTTTACATTGAGGTATGAAGGCAGCATCCAAGGGAACAGCTAAAAGAAACAAGCACTTGTTTTAGGGAACAGGTCTAAGAAGTACATACTAAGTAGAGCTTGTTACTTCTAAATGTGTGGCTAAATTTTTATTTTGAAAAAAAAATATTTCAAGGAAATAAAACTGTTGCAAATGTACAAAATATCAGTAACTTACAAGTTTATGTGAGCTGGTCTAGGAAATGGATAACCATTTATAACAGATGCTGGCAAGTCAAATCTGGTCACTTTTTTTTAAAATAAAGTTTTGTTGAAAAACGGTGACACACCCATTTGTTTGCATGCTATCCAGGGCTGATTTGTGCTGCAACAACAGAGTAAAGTAGTTGCAATAGAGACTGTATAATCCACAAAACCTAAACTATTTACTGTCTGACGCTATACAGCAAAAGTTCACTAATCTCTGATTCATAACGTTGGTTTTTTGGGAAAATGTTTTCTACAATCAACTTTATTTTAAAGAATCAATTTCTGTATTGGGGGGTGCCTCTCTTTCTTATCAGCATAACTCACCTGATAGGAAGAGACGTTCCCGAAGACATGATGTCATATGTTGTCTTGTTTGGGTCATGCCAAAAAATAAAATCCTTGTTTCCATTACAAAGCAATGAAAAGAGCCTGTCATTACATTATAATTCTCCTGACCCTTCATGTGACGGAAGACCATGGCCCTGTAATTTTGTCACTTCATGTGATGCTACCCCGTCAAGAACAGAGCAACCTGTTACATGTTCATGTGAAAATGAATTCCTGTTGTATTCTCAGTGTGGATCTTAGAATGAAGCTTATCGACATCAACTAACACAAGCACTCAGACTTCCAAGCTAAAGACTCAGTATCTGGGCATTAAAAAAACATACTACAAATACTTTTTTTAAAAGATGCACTAATCTGAATTCTATGTGCTTGGCCTTTTTCATCACAGTCCTTTAAATTGTCATTTTGCCTGGAGGTAATTAATTATCATTAACACACTATTTATGAATATTGACATAGTTAATAAATAATTCTATTTACTAATCTAATGCAATCTCATACACTAACTTCTGTAGTAAGAATAGAGAAATAGACATTTCATGAACTATAATAATGACCATGACTCTAGAAGAATAACCTGACAAAATCTAGAACAGTCAGTAAAAAGACAGTGCTGGGAATCTACTAAACAAATGGTCTCAGCCACACTTCAGAGAAGATTCCCCCCTCTTAAGAAGCTAGGGAGTAATAATGTCCTTGAGAAAGAGATAGCATTAGACACAAAAATTGGATATAGAGTATTCTGGTTAAATTGAAATAGACTAGATCCAGTCTCCAAGTCTTTCCTGAATGGAAGCTACTTTTTACTATCTTTGTGCCTTAAAAACTAAAAAAGGGGGGCCTTCCTGGTGGCGCAGCGGTTAAGCGCTGGGCTGTGGAGCTGTCGGCAGCAGCGATGCGAGTTAGAAGCCCGGCCGGGGAGATTCCCACACGGTGCGGCAGACCTCTCCTGCCTCACCCGCTGCTCCTCTCAGCAGTGTATTTCTGATCTGCCTGTTCTGCTCCCCACTCTGTCTCTGGTGAAGCCTCTCGCCACTCCACACATCTGGCTTATACCCCAGCTGTATGTATAAATAAATAAATCTTTAAAAAAAAAAAAACAACTAAAAAGGACTTCGAAAGTCCAGCACTGGACTAAAAGGG
Organism: Scalopus aquaticus; assembly: GCA_004024925.1. Taxonomy (NCBI): domain Eukaryota; kingdom Metazoa; phylum Chordata; class Mammalia; order Eulipotyphla; family Talpidae; genus Scalopus; species Scalopus aquaticus. The sequence continues at coordinate 220,374 of PVIJ01000273.1, forward strand.
AAAGACAGTGAGAGGAACTGGCCTCCTCTGCCCTTTCTCATATGAAAAACCCACATTTTTTGAGGCAGGTGAATGGCATTACATAGTCATGAAGTTTTGACCACATTAGGTCACATCTAAAACTTTCCTCAGGTTAGCAAAACAGATAAGAACTCTGCTTTCAAACCAAATAGGTAAGGCTTCAAATGCTGGTGCTATTTACTGGCTGTGAAATTATGAGCAAGTATTTACCTTTCTTCAGTCTCAGTTTTTTAATCTGCAAGAAAGGGGAATAGTAGCATAACCTACTTTGTAGGGCTGTTGTGAAGATTAAAATAGGTACAGCACATAAAGTGTTTCACACACTGCTAAGTCCAATGAGCAATTAATACTTGTTGACTACTATTAATATATTTTTTAAAGATTTATTTATTTTTGCATACAAGCTGGGGTGGAGGCCAGAGGTGTGGGGCGGCAAGAGGGTTCACCAGAGACAGAGTGGGGAGCAGAACAGGCAGATCTTGATGGAACTACATTGCTGAGGGTAGCTGCAGGCAAGGCAGGAGAGGTCCGCTGCGCCATGTGGGAATCTCCCCAGCTGGGTGACGAACTCGCTGCCAAGAGCTCCACAGCAAAGCGCTTAAGGGCTGCGCCACCAGGGAGGTCCTATTATTAATATTTTTGACGTGTCAATAAGTAACACCCAAACTATACCAAATAGATATGTGTTGCTCTCTCTCTCCCACACATGCACACATTTATCTGCACCTCACACTCCCCTGGTTCTTACCATACCTGTAAGTCAGTGAGGGTAATGTTTGCTGCATTGTGTAGCAGAGTAAAAAACTGTGATGATGCGAATTGTCCTTCACTCACAGCACAGACTTAAGATATGATCTGGAGAATGAGTATTTGGCTACACAAAATCATCCAGGCCACGATCAGAGTCTTCAATTCTGGTGCAGATTAAGATCTTTGGTTATCATCAAAATAACATTTTCTTCATGGCATGGAGCCAAGATCTCCATCCCAGTGAATCACAAAAAAAGAGAAAGAAGAGCTAGTGAGAGTATTTATAGGTCACTGACTTGGGGCAGGGCCAAAAGTATTTTTTAACCACCATTCCTGCCAAAGGAACTATCTGTGGATTTTCCTAATGGTATTTTGAAGCCTTTTAAAAAACAAATGAAAAAAAATAGAGATAACTTAAACTGAACTACTCTCTGAAACTCATGAATAAATGATGTAAAATTCTCAAGAAAAGAGATTAAAACTCTTTTCCTTTTTTGAGAGCCAGAGCAGAAATTTAGAATATAGAACTCCAGGCAAGGAGAAGGGGGCTATCACCAGGAGGCAGACAGAACACAGAGGTAAGAATACCTGGGTAACTGCTCTTCCTAATTATCAGAGAAACAATTTCTCTAAGGGAGGGTCCCTGGAGGATGGGATCCAGATTATGTTACCAGCCCCAGTAGAGTGGAACCCCAATAAATGCTGGCCCCTATGAACCCTAACTTCCTAAGAAAACTCTTATAAATAGAAAGAGTGACCTTTATAAAGAAATCATTTAAAATTGTGTAAACAGGAAATTTTCAGTTCTTTTCTGGAGAGGAAGCTAAATTTCAAACTATCTTTAAAAAAATCTCCTGTAATGTTAGCAAGTGACCAAATTCTCCTAGAATTTCTTATGCATCACAGGGAGTGCAGAAGACAGTCTTCTGAAATGTTGCCTGGATTCTTTCCCATTTTTTTCCACAAAAATAGAACAACCCTTTTTTTCTTGATGTGAGATGAGGATTATATAGGTTTTTGGCACTGTGAATGGGCATATGAGAAAGCCACTGGTATAACTAAAGGAAGTCGATCCCCCAGTATTATTCACTTAGGAGAATTTCAAACGTCGGTGCTAAATCTTCAAAATAATAACTATCACATCACTGAATGCTCCTTCTCACCAAGAAGCTGAGGTGTTCTGTCGCTTTGACTACCAAGTAAGGACTCTGAAAAGAAAGGCTTCCTGGCTGTCAGACAAAGCTGCCATTAAAAAGAATCCATACCTCCTGCCCCTGTAAGCCAAGGAAGGGAGGAAGCAGAATTCCATGTAGCCTTGAAGAAACCTTATAGACCCAGAGCTTTGGGGAGGGCAGTTGAGGAACTAGAATTCCCACCACCCCACCAGGGTTCTGTAACGCAGTGGGAGCTAGTGGCAGTGAAACACCATTAACAGAGTCCCTGAGAAGTGTCTCCAATCACAGGAACAGGAGAAGCCAGCCGGTTGTGGTGCTGAATGGAAATGCAGGGAAAACCATTTCCCAGAATTAATTTCGAGGGTACTGTCAGTGTGCTCTGGAGTCTTCCTGTTCTCCCACAATCCCACGGGTTTCTTCCGTGGGTGTAACTTTGCTGACTTGTGAGATACAGTTAGAGCACAACCCTCTCACAGAGACTGAACGGGTATCTCATCTCTCAGACCTTCACTTTTTGGGTTTCACTATTATTTGTTCATTATCCAATCAGAAACACTTGGAAACCTGTTCATGAATGCAAATTCTCCACTGCAGATCTCACAGCCAGACATCTGTAACAGGGTGGGCAGGTTTGGAAGTTCTGGGATGCCCCTCACCCTGTCCTGTAACAAAATATTGGTGTAGAAGACATTATCTGGGTAGATACTAGGGACCAGACTGGTGTCTGAATGGAGGAAATCCTCTGTCTGCAGGCAGACTTCCACTCCCAAATTGTTTACTTAATAGTTCTTTGGGGGTGGGGGGGGAGGCCTCCCACATGAAGCATTCTGAAATGAGCAATCTATTACAAATAGCCAGTGTCAAATTTCCCAGCTTAGTTTCTTCTAGAACATTATTTAAAGGGTCTGTCTTTTATACATTTTTAATAACACCTGGAGCAATACAAATTCTTCCTCAAACGCTCACAAAAACTGAACTAATATAATGAGAGGTAATTCCAGGAGCAAGCACTCAAATGACAAAGGACTGGTGTCTTACATATTACCAAAGGGAAAGAAGATGGGAAAGGAGAGAGCTTAGATACAATGTGCATGGACTAAAAGGCAAAAAGAAGGCATAAAATTTATTCTCAAAAGATGACAAGACTTTGCCACATGCTTACAGTACCAGAAGTGGAGATCAGTGAAAATTATTTTTAGACCTTACTTTCCTTGAGAACAAAGTTAATAATAGCCTTGCTATAAGATATTAGTAAATACTTTTCAATGAAAGACATCAGGCAAACACAGAATATTAGCAGAAAATATGCCTAAATTATAGGATACAAATTATTTATCTTCCAAAGATAAGAATCAACTGTTTTCAGTGATACAGTTCAAGCAGATAATTTTTTTTATGAAATTGCTTTCTTTAGAGACTTTGATAATGTATCATTTATAGCCAAGGCTGGGACAAACACAACAGCCTTTGAAATTCCTCAGCAATACTCAGACTGCCGAATTTGTTAGCAGTACTAATAAATTTTATCCTGCCTGACTTTAATTACATTTACTCAAAGACAGAAATGGATGAGAAACTAGAATGTAGAGATGATGTAAGAGTAATAGTTTTCAACCTGGCTATATAACAGATTCATCTGTGGAATTTTAAAATTAAAAAAGAAAAGGCAACACACTGGCACTCCACTATAGACTGATGGATTACAGGGTGGTGCCATCAGTAATTCTGGTGCATTAAGAGGATCAGAAAACACTGTTCTAGGAGAATTCTTTATAAAAACCAATTTGGGGCAAATGAACTTGACCACTTCATGGACTGCCCACTCCATCCCTGAAGGATCAAGAGCAGAACGTAACTTTAGCATGCCTTACCATTCCTGGATAAAAAACGTACCCTATGGTTATAAAAGGGGAGCGGGGGGAGAAAGACCTAATTCAGTAGTTCCTGATTACCCTTTCATGGGAGGAGAGAGTGTATCTGACTATGAGCCACTGAAATTAACTGAGACGTTAGAAAAGCAAGGAAGAGAAGACAGTCAGTTGCTATTCATGTTAGTTATTATTAATAAAAATGTTCTCCTTCTCTCCTTTGTCTTCATTTTCATTATTAATATCATCTACCACCATAAGAGAAACCTAAGGAGTCCCTACTTTAAAACTTAGAACAGGAATTGGGAATAAGAATATAATTTACTAATGACTTGATTTATTACCTGGCAATTGAATGGGAGAAAAGGACCTATTCTGGCATCTCTGAAAGAAGCCTGGATCTTCCTGTACTTCATAGTTTATGTCATTCTTTCATAACCTTTCTTAGCCAAAGTATACATTGTAAATTGAGTCATAAAATTTTAGAGGCAGAAATATTACCTCGGAGAGCTAACAGATACTTAACATTTGTTCCGACTCAACATTATCTGACTCCAAATATAAGCCAGAGCCATGCAAGGTACTTCCATTTACAAAATGTCATTTATTATACAATGTTATAGTTTAAAGAGCTCTGTGTATCATTTTTGAGTACACAGGACTTCTTACCATAGAAGCTTTAACACCAGAATTTTACTCTATGTATTCAGGCCTGTTTTTATACCTTATTATTGGTAGCATAGTGTCTGTGATGCCAAAATTTGATTTGGAAATGCTGTTCCCTCCAAGATGTTGTCCTCATAGAAAAATACTATCTGTTTTACAATAATCACTTTGTTATATTTTTCCAGAAATAAGTTGAAGCAGAATATAGGGGCTTCATCTGTAGTTCTCAAGATAAATCTAACAGATGATCCTGGGTACTATACGCTGTCATAAATCTTCTCTTTCTCCTAGCCCAGCTTGAAAAATGGGTGAAAAAAAATCTCATTTTAATTGTTGCAAATGATCTTAACTATACTATCTTAGTATAGGGTGTCAAATTCTCTTTATAGCTTTGATCCTTCAAGCTCTTTATATCTATTAAGTGGTTAGATGTACCTTATCAACTAATTCAGTTTGTGGCTTTTTCTTTGGTTTCAGTGCAAACTCTAAGATAAGACTCCCTAAGAAAGTCACCCCGGTTGTGCAGACTGTACCAACAGGATTCCTGTGTCTATCTGGAGTAATGGCCTGAAGACAAGTTAACCATTTCTCCTTAAAATTTCCACTGATACTTCATGATTGACTTTGGAAATTTAATAGGGATTTGACTATATTTCACAGTGATATGGCTTTAGAAGTGTACAATTTTTTATTTCCATCAAATCTACTACATCTGCAGATGAAATAAGTTCTTGAATGTTATAAGCATTTTGTTCAAGGTAGTATTTTCAATCCTGGCAAAATAATTCAAGATTACCAAAGTTAGTAAATATTCTCTTTTTCCTTTCATCCTCTCTTCCAGTTCATTAATGGCCTTCAAGTAAGTTATACCATAATAAATTAAAAAATTCAAATTATAACATTAGAAATTTCAAATTTTTATTATAAGCATCCTCTCAGGGATAGTAGTTCAAGAAGCATAAAAGGAAGATTCACAAATAGTTCAGTTCCTCGAGAAGTAGAAGTGAAAGAAAGATGCAGTAAGGAGTGCCCTAAATTGGGAGTTAGGATACTTGGACATAGCCCTGTTTCTGGAATGATTAGTTGTATGTCTCCAACTCTGCTGTGGACTCTCTTGGTTTTGAAAGTCCCCTGTGAAAAGAGACAATGAGAGTGATGTTCTCTAAGAATCCTTCATACATCGAAAAGGCTAAGGTTCTAAGTATACTTGGAATTTGGTTTTAGTAAGGTCTTAAAGTTTTCAATTTTCCAATTAAAAATGTTCCATCTCTTGTAAATACCACTACCGAACTGATATCCTGCCATGACTTTCCAGACATAAGACAGGAGAAAATGTGACAGGCGTATGTAGATGCTATTCCCATCCTCTCACCACCCTGGCTTTGCCAAGAGCCAGCTCAGCCCTGAAACACTTCATAAAACATGTCCTTACCACTAAAGCTCTGGAAAAAGAATTCAAATTTAAAATATAAGAGAAGGCCACCATTTCAATTTGAGTCCAGACATATGACTTCATGCCTAGCTCTTCCATGACCATTCATTTGGGCCTCAGTTTATCCCTCTCTATGGTAGAAAACAATACCTCATGTCAGCAAATGCTAAGAAATTGAAGCAGATTAGTATTTTTAAGCTACAAGTGGAGGTGGATGTGAAAAAGAGATTATAACACCTTGTGTTCTTGGGAAGACATGTGCCACCCCTACCATCACCACTGTATCACGTATCTTACTGCAACTTGTTATTCTCAAGTGTTCAAAAATATCCATGGATGAATGATGATGACAAAGCAAACACCAATATTTGAATTTGATAAGTTTCAAACAGGATAAAATGTGATGTGTGGGAAGTTCAAATCCCAGCCAACCATCATTAAGTACATGGTCTAAAACAAGTTACTTGAGTTCCCTATTCCTATTTCCCCGACTGTTAAATAGGGATAGTATTAAAATAGGTAAGCATTAACAATATGAAAGAATATGTGACAAGTAGAAGGGTGAACTATAGTACCTGGAACATAATATATGTATGAAAAATGGCAATGATTGTTACTTAGCAAAAAATGACTTTATTAAATAAACTCAAATATCCTGGACATCAGACCCTATTTCACCACAACTAAAAATATTATGAGATAAGTTTAAGGCTCCTATAGTAATCATTGACTCATAATTTGCCAACACCTTGTCTTTAAAAAGAGAAATTTGTATTCCAAAAACAAACACGTTAAATATGTTTCTCCATCTGAAACTGCTTACTCCTCATTTCCTTAATTGTTGAAAGCATAATACACACAAAGCCTGAAGATCACACATTTATGAGTAATGAGAAACATTATGACAAAGGGCAGTGGACTCTATGGGAAGAGTTAATTCAATAAAAACAGCCAGAAAAGTAAGAAGGAAGGAAGCCAAGCATGATGAATTCCATGACAAGTCCATAAATCCAAAACAGATCTGTTCTCATACTGTTAATCTATCTATACTAAAAACACCCCAATTATTTGTTTAGAATATTATTTTAATATGCCCATTGGGTTTCTAGCCTCTTTGCACTGCTTTTCCGCAGTGTTGCTCAAGAGAACAAAATATGTCCTTAACTTCTCACAATCTACTTAAGTATATTACCGCTTAATAGGAAACATAGAAACCTTGCCATCATACAATCTATATAGCGCCCCACAATCTATCACATTGTGCTTTATGCTATGGTTGTCAAATGTATTATATCTACATATGTTATAAGCCCTACAAGATAATGGTATCACTTTTGCTGTATATAGTCTTATATATTTTAATCACATTGAGAGGAAATACATACTCTTTTCTTTACATAGATAGCTACCATTTTTGATGTTTTACATTCCTGAAAAATATAAGTTTCCTTCTCACATTATTTCTCTACAATTTAAAGAATTTTATTGAGCACTGCTTGTACTACAGATCTGCTGTCAAGGAAGTCTCGTAAGTTTCTTTTTATTTAAAAATATCTTTATTTCTATTCTCAAAGGATAATTTTACTGGCTACAGATTTCTGGTTTGACAGGATTTTTACTCTCTTCCAAACTTTAAGAGATATTGTTCTATACTCTTCTGGCCTTCACAGCTTCAGATGGGAAGCATACAACCACTTGAATCCGTTATCCTGTGTATAGTGTGCCATTTTTTCCCATCTGCTTTTAAGATCTTCTCTTTCTCTTTAGTTTCATCAATTTGACTACAATATGTCTCTATTTCTCTGTATTTACTTTCTTTGGATTTCATTGAGCTTTCTGAATCTGTAAATTTGTTTTTCAAGAAATTTGAGAACATTTTTTGATCTTTAGCTTTTTTATACACACACATGTGCACGCAAATATTTTGCTCCATTCTCTCTCCCTTTTATCTCTAGGATATTAAATATATGTTAGAGTTTTATTTTGTTCACAGTTCCTGAGGTCCTGTTCACTTTTTTTCAAGTATGTTTCTGTTTTCATCAAGGTAATTTCCAGTGATTCGCCTTTAGGTTTACTAGTTCTTTCCCTTATTACCTCCATATTTCTATTAAGTAAGTTCACCTGAAAGATCATTTTTCATTTCAGTATTTTTAATTTACTATTTTCCTTGTGTTCATTTTTTATATTTTATATTTTCCTGCTGAAATTTCCTATACTTTAATTCATTTAAGGATATTTTCCTTTGACTCAAATTTTAACAGTTGCTTTTAAATTATTGTTCAGTAATTCCATCAGGATCATCTCAGGGTTGGCTTCTGAAAATTTTTTCTTGAGAATGGGTCACATTTTCCCAGTTCATTGTTGGTTAAGTACTTTTGAGTTGTATGATGAACTGTGAATGAATATTGTAGAGGTTCTGGATTCTGTTATGTTCCTTTGAAGAGTGTTTATGTTTGTTTTTAAAGGCAATTAACTTGTTCAAATAGAAACTCAGTGTTGTATATGACAGAATCAAAGCTCAGTTCAGCTCATTTAACCGTAATTATGCTTCTTTGAACCAAAGCATGTATGGCTCAGGAATCAGCCAGAAAGTTGGGCAGAGTTTACACATACACATTGGAGCTTTTCTTGTATTACTCTCTCCTTTCTGTTACTCCCTTTTCATTTCTAGGTAACTTAGTTCAGCATCTGTCCTCTTGCAACTCAGACAAGAAGAGATAGCAGGCTTTTTTTTTTTTTCCTCTCTTTAATCAGAGCCTTGGCCATCATGTGCCAGCATAATGGTAGTCTACTTTGAGGTCAATATCACCAAAATGGGCAACTCACTCCTTTATAGTCTCTTTTTCCAGGTTCCCACTGCTCTACAAAATCTGCTTGTATTTTATCCTGAGTTTATAGTTGTTATTTTTGGAAGGTTAGTGTGGGCAAAACTTAATTCCATCATACTAGAAGTGTTAACTGCAAGTGTCTCAATTAATAATATGTACAAATATGTACTTGTGTGTTTGTGTATAATCAACTTTAAATGGTGAACTACAGGCTGCAAAACCTTCAGCCTTATTTTACAAGTCCCTTACACAAAAGTATTATTGGCTCTACACACCTTGACAATGAACTTTGTCTACTGTGCATTTCAATTCATTTCTCAAGCTTTCATTCACATGTAGTGAATAGATTAATAGATAAATTTCTATTTAATATGCAACACTAGCATACCAAATAACATCAGGTGGCTGAGACACAACATTTAATAGCATTGAATCACGCTAAAGGAAAGTTATTTTCAATTCTTTTCAACTTGCCTGGTTCTGTCAAGGAATAAATCTCAGTTTGGTGCAAATATGCCTTTAACACCTTTCTAATAGAGGTTAATTTCCCGCTTCTAACATAGAGATAGCAGGTCTTATGTGAAGAACCTTCTCCAGGCTATAGTATCTTGCCAGAAATGAAAACATTAATTTGTTTCCCTCAATGTATTTTTGGCATTATCTTTATTTGCAGTGATACTGTTCTCTACTTGCGATAATTACATTAAAATTTAATTTTAAAATCAAAATTTACAAAATAATAAAGACAATATAGGGCAAATAAAGGTAAAGAATGAAAAAAAGATTTATAAAAGAATGGATAATTCTAGTTGCTATAGATATCCTACCCCACCCCCCAACTCCCACAAATCCTAGAAGCTTAACACAACAGAACTTATTTCCTGCTCATGAAAATTTCAATGGGTATTTCCAGTTTGTGGTAGTTTTCTGTGTGTTCATTCAAGGACTACAGATGACAAAATCTCTACTCTCTTCAACACATATGGATTCTAAAATCATTTTGAGCATGTCTGACCAACAGATGGGGAAGAGAGAAAAAAATATGAAGGATAGTATGGAAAGTTTTTATTTAATAAGTCTCTATTTAATAAGTTTTTGTTTCCCAAGTGCAGGATATGCACCACGGGTATATCAAATAACATCAGGTGGCTGAGACACAACATTTAATAGCACTGAATCACACTAAAGGAAAGTTATTTTTCAATTGTTTTCAACTTGCCTGATTTTGTCGAGGAATAAATCTCAGTCTGGTGCTAACATGCCTCACTGACTAGACTTAGAAAAATGAACAACCTTCTTCCCACTCAGACTACAACCACACTTGACTGTGTGACAAGCCATGAAATGGGTCAAATTCTGTACTCTCAGGGGGATCTGAGTGTTGGTGAGCATACAGTTTTGGTAACTTTGTACTAGGTTATGTTTTTTCAAAGCAGAACGGAGAAGGGAGCAGCCACGTCTCAGAAACCTCCCTTCACCTTACAAGGATAATTGGATATTAACATCTCACGGAAGGCTCGCCTTCTAGCTCCCAAAGTCAGACCTCTAACCAAAAAATGCAGACATACAGGCAGCCCTCAGAATGTTCCATCCATTTCAGGAGGCTTCTCCCAGCACTGAAGCCCAGAATGCTCACTTCAGCTCCAAGCTACTCGAGGCTCTCATCCTTTCCTCCTAGTTGTTTTGTAATCATATTTTACTGATTCTGCCTTCAACTCACCCCACATGGTCAATTAGTTAGCCTGAAAAATTAACCAGTGTTAATATTAATCGAAAGCCCTTCCCCCTTCCTTCATTTCTCCAGGGAAATTAAGAACACTGTACTTAGAGCTTCCTGGAGCCTGTGGTCGATGCTAGCAAGATGCTGCAATTGCAGCTCCTGCCTGGATCACCAGACACAGCAAGGGAGCCCCCACTGGGATTGCCGTTCCCCTACCTGCCCCACCCCAAGAGTATTTGGCCCATTTTTACTTTGTTCCTTTCTCAAGCAAGAAAAGATGGCATCTCTTAAAAAGCAGTCAATAATCCCCTTCCCAGGGTCTTTCCTTTGCTCTTTACAGATGACCAAAGACCTAATTCAGGGTGTGAGTTCTCTGCTAAGGCTCAGTAAATCTACTGAATCATAATCAAATTATTGATTCGACACCAATGAGACATTAACTGTCATTTAAAAGTGTGTTCTATGTAGTCCTTTAAAGCAGTGTATTTTTAAACAATCAAAACCAGTATGTGTCTAATCTTTGCTCATTCCAAAAAAAAAAAAAAAAAAAACCCACACATTGTAATTAAAGAGTCAGCTCCTGTCATTGTCAGAGCACACTGGGAGGCACCCATGGAATCAGGCCTTCGCTCAGATGTGGTCTGTGTTCTTGTTATTTGAAATTCACGAACTGTTGGCAGTGTAAGAAATTATTAATTTCTACATATATGTTTCAGGAACCAAGTCGTTTCTGCAATGAACTGGTGTTTCATGATTGTATCAATAAAATGCTACAGTGGTGGAAATGGCCTCATACTGAATCCAAGACTCACCCTCCCCACACACCTTTTCAAAAAAATATGTGGAGCACTTAAGATTCAAAGACAATGTGGAGGTTTACCAGAAGGTTGTTTGGTGGGTTTCCTGGTTTGATTTGTAAATCAATATCAGCTCAGTCTTCTCAGCTGCCTGACTGTTCCGACAGAGCATGAGTTCTGAAGCCAAATTGCAGAGGTCTGAATCCTCAATTTACATTTTCCAGTTCTGAGATTTGAAGCAAGTTACTTTACATGATGTTAGGTCTTGTTTGAAAATTCTCCAACCAAAAATTAAAAGGACAGTGGTGACAGAATAGATGAAACAAGATACAAAAAAAAAAGAGAGATGGAATATGACCAGAATTATGGATAAGGTATAAGTTCTATTTTCATGTTTGCTTATAATTTTTATAATTCATTCTTAAAGGACACTTTTTAATTATAGAGAGCATAAGTAATTTTCCAAGTCCTTTCACAAAGCATCTTTTACCTCTATTCCTGAAATAAACAGCAGAAAACACACCGGGAATTCTATCCTTATTTTGCAGAACACCTTTTTTATTTAGGGTTCCCTGTTCTCATATATTAATGCTATAACAAGAACTTAACTTTTTTTACTTTTATCATGTCAGCTATTCAAACCAGGTAAAAAATCAAATTCCCAGAAGTATGTTTCATAGCAGTCTTGCCTCTCACGGGTCAGTGAAGATCCTAGCTATGTGGACACATCTATAATTTAGTGTCATTCTCGGGGTTTGCTCTGGGATTCTAGGCCCTCAGTACCACCCCTTTCCAAAAACAGAGAGATTGGAGGTGGGAGGTGGAGAAAACAAGAGAAGAAAAATTTATCCTGCACCCCATTTCAAGCCAATCATCAGCACAACTCCATTTTTCTCCCTGTCAATTCTTTAACATCTGGAGAGAACAAAACACAGATGTCAGGCCCTTAGAGGGGATATAGATAATATGATGTGTTGTACTGAACATAATATTTTTCATTTTCACCTTCACCTCAACTTCCATATGTAAGTCATTCACATGAAGCACTAAGAAAATGAGATAGCTTAATACTGGGGCTCCCATAATGCCAATACAAACTGGTGGCTTACCCATGTATATTCATGGAACTGACTCACTGGAGAACCCTGTCAGGACTGTGTTTGAAAAAGTCAAAATCATAGAAGTTGGGGAAAGGCTGTCTAAACAGCTTCCCCCCAAATTATCAATTTTTAATTATATTCCAACAATATATCAATGACTCATTTAGTACAGATAGGTCATATAGAATTCAAAGACTTTTCCTTGATCTCTTTGAGAAAAATTGAACTTTGAATAAAATTTTATTATTTCTTTCATGTCTTCATCAGCTACCTTAACCTGGATCTGTTCTTCTAAATTATTTCAAGTGTAAAAAAATTAAATCAGTTTGAATCTTTGTTAAAATTTTAATAATCACCACCAAATGAATGGTTAAAAATATATTTAAAACCAGTTAATATCAGCAGCAGAGTAAGAGAAAGTATATAATGACAGTTCTAATTATTACATTCTCCTGTTTTGCACTTTGGAAGAAGAGCAATTAAATCTCTACTTAGACTCATGTGGAAAGTAAAATGTTCTGCACCTGCAATTCTGATTCTGCCTAATTCCCTCTGAATGCAGGGGTTTAGGTTCTTACACTATAAGACCTTGGGTAAGAACAGTGGATACAAACTATTTCACGAATAGCATAGTGTCTCTGATGATTTAGGATGGTGTTCATCTACCACTTGATTTCTATTCAATAAGAACAAGTACAAAATGATCTATATTCTGAACCTTGACCAAAATCAATACAAACTAAAGCATGTGTTGGTTTTCTTACAAGGAGTGCACCTCAACCAAGTATAGCTCTGAGGTCTGGAATACCGTCATTTACTATGTTACCGTCATTTACTATGTTGACCTTAGACAAGCCCCTTTCTCTGAACCTCTCATTCTTTGCTTCTTTCTAAGGCAATTATGGAGAAATTGCTTTGTAAAATGCAAAACATTTACACATGGAACTTTCTTGGTCAGACAGGATGGCTGATTTTTGGGAAGTGAGTGCCTATGGCAATGACAACGGGATCACTTAATATCCCATCTGTTTTCTCATGTCTCCCTGTATATTTGTAATTAGTTTAGACAGCTGTGGGCAGAAATGACTTGTGTCACTTTTAGGGCAAAGGGTAGAATAGTTGGCATTTGATCTTCCAATTATGTCTTTTCTTATCATAGTGACCAACAGGGCCACGTGGTACAGATGTTACAGTCCCAAGATTTACCGGTAAAACTGTCGCCATCAGCCTGGATCCCTGATGACTGTGTGGACAATAATACCACCACCCACTCTTGCTAAACATGTATAGTGAACAAAAATAAACCTCTGTTTTTAAGCCACTGGAAGACAGTGTTAGTTGTTCCTGCAGCACATCTATCCCCTCCTGAATAAAATAGTGCCTAAAGTCCAAAACACAAAATTTTCATCTTACAAGCTTCACAAACTCCAGATGCCTTATTTCTATAACTTCTTCCCACTCTGACAATTGAGAAGAACAATATGTAGGGAAAGACTCCAGCATGACACCATGGCAACTTTGCACATAGGCCAGTAGACAAAACTTAAATTGCAGTCTGACCCACATCTTGGCAGGATGCCCTGCAATTCCTACGAAATGAAGGGAGATAAGCAGCCTTGTGGGGACCTGCTACACACCAGTGTCTCATCTGCCCTCCTGGCTGGTGGGAGATGTCCATGAGACGTTTCCCATCCACCTTCCTCATTTCAGTTGACCACAGTACTATCCATCTTAGGCCCCTCCTCTTAGAGCACAAAATCACATGACTGTAATTGAGAAATGGCCAGGGTATTTCTCTAGGGTAGAATGACTACGGCCAGTGACATCTGTCACCTGGTTCCTCCAACCCAACTTCTTCCTGTGTATGGGACAAGGGGACAGAAAGTTGATGACATGCTAATCTTGCTTCCACCATCTATGTATGTAATAGACATCTGGATCCATTTGGACTCATCTCTTTAGTGACCAAATGTACAGAAAGTATGAAGAGTTAATGTAGGAGCAGTCCTATTAGCCACCGCACTGCTGCTTGGGGACTGCTAGACAACTCTACACAATAAAAGGTGGCTTTTATGTTAACTCTCTGTTGTGCAGCTTCAGACAATTTTGTGCTGGGCCATCTCTCTCCTCCTTGAAAGAATGAAAAGAGGTTCCAAGCAGGACTGTGAAATATTTTTCTGATTTATAGTTGGAGAATAAATTAGTCAGGCTGATTTCCCATTACTTTAGCTTCTTAAATATTTTATAAAGCGAGCATCAGTTTCCCAAAACTTCGAAGGTGCCATACCCCAGGCCTGGCATCATAGCTGGTGATAATATGGAGTGACAAAAGTCTCCAGTGTGCTGAGTGGTGGTCAGCGCCTTTGGTAAAACCCCTAAGAGAAAGTCCATTTACTACCTAACAGGCAAGAGAATAATTTGAGGCATTTCCTATTTTAGCCAATGAACCAGAAACATCTATCTAAGGATGAATAATTTATTTCAAATGAACTAATCAGTGGTGATGTTAAAATCAAGTTACCTGAATATTAACAAACATAAATAGTACACAAATTCATATACTAACTATTAAGCATCAGGAATTTATGGGAGAGAGGTTCAAAAAGATCATGAAGAGTTCATCTCCAGATGTAAATCAAAAGTTCTCTGAGACAGTAGAAAGGGATTATGTTCAGTAAAATAAGTCAGAAGGAAAAAGAAAAATATTGGATGGTCTCACTTATAGGAGGAATATAGGGGAACCAAATAAGGGATAAGGGGGAAAAAGTAATAATCCTAAATTTAAAAGAAAACGAAACTAGCAGGTGACTATAAATCAGAGACATTCTGCAGGGGAGGGGGAGGGAGTGGGATCAAAATAGGGGGTGGGAAGAGCACAAGGGTCTATGGTGATGGGGTACGGGTGAATTGGTGGTGGGAATTTTATGGGGACTGCATCTGACAGGAGAAAGCAAACACTTTGTTCCAGACAACAGGAACTTACACACACACACACACACACACACGTTCTCCAAGACAAGTGATGTTTCTGACCTGTCAGTGAGGTTCAGAAATGTACTCTGGCTCAAGAGTCTTTGGCTGAGAAAGACTTCTAGGTAACCCTGTAGCTGATAAGCCTATTGAACTGATTTAAATAGTGTAACCACAGATACGGCATTCTCTGTTGGCTATTACAAAGTATCCCTTATTCTTGGTTCCACGGAGACTGATAGTACAGATTTACCTCTCTCAAGTTTACAAAAATCCAATTGGGAGTAAAAAAAAATCAACATTCCATATACTGATAGATATAATGGAAAGATTTTCTCAGAAAGAGAATAGGAAAAATACTTCACATTAATTCTGGAAGGGAAACTTCATTTCCTTATTGGAACTGGAAAAATTTTGCTTTAATGATGATACTGGGCAAAGATGGTGAGTAGAAGTCTGTGCTCTGAATAAAAATGAAAATGATGGTGATGAAAGAAAAGCTGCAGACTAGTAAAAACCACAGTCCACATTGACAAAGCACTCAGACTTGTGCTTTTCTGAGGGAAATAACCTTGTGTTCTAAGCAGAACCTATTAGAACTAATTAATAAAAAATTAAGCAGCGCCTTCTTATTATCCTTTCAACCACAAATCTTTATCTAGACCTTTCTCCATGCTAGACTGATGTCAGGCAGAAAGGATACAAAGATGAGATGAGAAAATGTTTGCTCACGCAGTTCTGTGATGCTGTTAATTCCTTGAAGTCCCATTTACTTGAAAATTTCTTGGTTTCTACCATGATCAGAAGTGTGCAATTAAAAGGTTCGGGCTTCTGCAGCCATCAAAATAATCACTGATTCAGGCAAGAACACTTAATGCATGTCAAGAACCACTGTGTAAAAATTTGGAAGGGAACAGAAAAGCCACACCGTTTTCAAAGTACTACTCCACAGGTTACTTATGAATTACAAAAAGGGAAAAAAAAAAAAAAGAAACCTCTACAATGAAGAAATCTAGTGAGTACCAAATTTTACCGGCATTCAACTCAGCACTACCGATAACACTGGTCAACAAATTTTTACAAAAGCCATGTTACTGAAATAAAATTAGTCATTTCCTATCAATCTGTATGTGCTCAACACGAATATGACAGTCAAACTCTAATTTTGGCTCAATTTTTTTTGTAATCTACAATAAATTGATGTTTACATCATGAAATGCATGCCAATAGTAACAGGCCTACGGTTAATACCTGTAAAAAACCAAGTCATAGATTGCTTCTTAGATTTCTTCACTTGTTTCTTGTACAGCTGTTCAGGAATAGAATAGACGGAAGATGGTTTCCATTGTGCAAAAGCACAGCCTTAAGACTCAGTTTCGAAGAGTCTAGAAATAGTCTCCATTCTTGTGAGTCACAAGTGATTTCTAAGGCATTCCTGAGGCCCTCAATATTGGAACAGAATACCAGAGTACTTTCCTTTCTGAAGAAAGGCTCCAACTGCTGGTGACGCTTTCAATATAAAGTAATTGTGACATCTTCTTCTAGAAGATGCCATTGTTGGAGTCTTGATCCTGGCAATTCTGCCTTGTTCTTGGATAAGTCCAAATCACGAACCAGGTCATTTAGTTCTTCCTGTGTTAGTCTGTGTGGGGTTGATGATGCACCACAGTGACAATCTGGATCACTGCATGCTGCTGGAACAGAAGAAGAACAGGTCGGTGCACCCTTGATCTCATCAGATGAATCAAGACAATATTCTGCTGGAGGTTCTGGAATAGGAAGTCCCTCACCATGTGGAACTGGTCTCAATGCAGATGGAATGTTTGGGTAGACTATTCTCGACTTCTTTCGCTTTGTCATTCTGCCTAAAAGAGGAGGAACCAAGCAGAAATAATAGTCTTCGATGTGGTTGCTTGGCTCTTTCCACACCATGAGGACTGTAAACGGCACTGATGTTCTTTTGCCATTTAACCACTGTGAAAGCTGTGTTGTACATGTAGCACAGCATATAAGTGGGACCAAAGACTTGTCTTGGTCACCAACCTTGCATCTGAAGTCAAGATGATAAGCCTTCTTCACTTGAGAAGTGATACTTTTCTTCTGGTGGCAAATGTCACTTCCCCACAAATAGAGCAGAAATTGTCCGTGCTATTAACACACTTTCAAGGCATTACTGTTCTGTATTGTGCCTAAATGGATAAAAGCATAACAGTTTTATGGAACAGTAGGTTAAACTGTCTCTCACAAAGTCTGAAATATTTTCAGTGCTCAACCTTTCCGACAGGGCTTTCTATAGTGCATTGCTGACTTCAGCTCACTTCAGCAGCCGCCTGGCAGTAGTATTACAATGCATCAGAAAATGATGCAATCAACTCTGGATGATGCGTGCATGATGGTATTATGCAATGTGGTGCAATATTACATTATTCTAGGCTGATTTGGGATGTTGTTGCAGTCCTACTGGATAAACTGACACGGTGAAACATATAAAATTATATGAAATATCTTCAAAACGAGAGCTAATAAAAAATTTTCAGGGTTATATTCATGTTCAGCACACCAAGAGACCACAGATTAGGGCTTTTTTAAGTCAGTAACGATCTCACTGTTGACCAGTGTAATGGGACAAGTGAGCATAAGGTTCTTGATGTGATTAAACGGGGAGGACAGAAAGTTGCCTATATGCTACTCTTAAAAAGTTAACTACTGGGGCATCCCTGGCAGCGCAAGGGGTTAAGCCTCAGCACTATGAAGCTATCACAGTCACTGCAGCAGTTCAATCCCCAGCCAGAGAGCTTCACACATGGCGCAGCAAACCTCTCCTCTCTCACCCACTGCTCCCCTCTGTGGTCTATTTTAATCAATCTGCTTGTTCTGCTCCCCACTCTGTCTCTGGCGAATCCTCTCACCACCACCACCACCACCCACACACACATGCACACACATACTTCTGGCCTAACCCCCAGCTTGATAGATAAATAAATCTTTTTTTTTTTTTTAAAGTTAACTGGAGGTTAGTCATGAGGAATCAGGCAGACATTTCAGACTGTGGGACTGTATGAAAAACTGGCTTGTAACAAGCACTGCACTGCATTGTTAGACAAGACCAAAAATAAGTGGGGACTTAGCCTAGATTTAAAGAGGTGAAAGCAACAGAACAACTAAAGGCAATGCATCATCCTTAATCAAACCAAGCAATCAAACCAAACAGTGATACAGATAGTTATTTGAACTACTGAGCACAGAGAATGAAGAATGTGTATTAAAACGGCATTATTGTATGAGTGTCAAATTCCTTGGTACTTGATGGTTTTACAACAGGTCCTTGTTCTTACATGATAATGCTGAAGTACTTAGGGGTAAAAGAGCATAAGGTCTTCAACTTACTTCCAAATGTTTTTAAAAATGTATGTCTATAGACATACATATATAAATGATAAAATGGCAAAATATTCACAACTGGTAAATTTAAGTTAAAAGTATACGGGTATGCATTTGTTCTGCTCTTAAAACTCTTCTGCTTAATTTGAAATTTTCATATAAAAAATGGAGAAAAACAAGCAAAAAAGCCTCAGCCTCAGCAGCTGGCTGAGCTCAGGTTACAGTTATGGATCATGGGAAACCATGGGAAATTGTACAGGGTCACTTGGATGAAATCTCTGACCTTGGCCTCACACAAACCACCTCTATGTCTGAATAGTTCTACAGCCAAAGGAATAAACTAGAACACAAATGTTTTAAGAAACTTCTATGTTGGGTCTCATCTGCAGGACAAGACATTCCCGGAGGTGCTTCTCTAGTTTGAAATTTGCCTCAACTGTCACACCAGAAGAAATTCATCTGTTTTAGGACACTTACGAACTTGAAACAAGTATGCTTTAGAAAAGAGGTAACGTCTCACTTGTTATTGAGGCCAGTGAAAATAAGCACAAGTTCTATTGGAGTAGGAAGAATGCCCAGGCCTTGACTCTGGGGACAGAATGGAGACAGCTTTGGTTCAGTGTGGGTGAAAGTGCCCACATCCTCCAGCACGGCTGCAACCAAGTCCTGGGCCCAGTAGGAAGCTAATTATTAGACTTCAAATTTTTCTTTTGAATTATGAGTTCTCTGCTAAATGCTCAATAGCATGTGTCTACGCAAAATCAGAGTCATATTACAAAGCGATTGTTTTTATAGATTTTTTTAGTACTGACAGCTTTACAGCAAAGGTGGTAGGGCTAACAACAAGCAACACAGGACTGATAAAGTCAAATTAAATAGAATACAAAAAAATTAAGTATCTACTTATCTAATGTAATGTCCCTACTAAAACTGAGCAGCATCAAGATGACTCTTCCTTCATTGTTTACTGTAAAACAAAAAGGCAGTTACCACAAGGAAAAAGTTTGAATATGGAGACAGTCCTCCACACTCCAGTCTTCAGAGAATCTGCACATCCTTTCCCCCTCCTCCACACCCAGATTCGAGACTCTCTATGGCCTAAGGTACGCGCAGTACTATTTAAATTAGTCATCTATGGTGTTTTCACATCATAACATTTATCATACAATGAAACATGCTTCAGGTACCGAAATATCTAATATCAGTTTAAAACTGGAACATAGCCTATTAATCTACGTAAGTAAACTACTTGGTCCAGAGGGAACATGTTTTCCAAACTTGCAGAAGACATCGAGTTCTAAATATACAAATTTTATTTGTATATTAAAATATACAAATAAATATACAAATTTTATATACAAAATTTACAAATATACAAATTTTATTTTTCTAAATATATAAATACAGAAAATATAACATTTCAAAATATTAGAACATATGATCAAGTGTTTGTCTTTCCATCAAGAATTCAGGGCATGAAAGAGCCCGCTTCATTAAAAAGCTTAGAATTGAGCCCCATGAGGTTCAACCCATACATTTTTTCCTCTGTTGTCTCCAGACTGTCAAACACATGTATTGGATATGTATCGAATATGCTTCTAAGACCAGCTCTTCAAAAGCTCGTATGTGTGAGTAAGTGCTCCACCCATGGTCACCTGCTCCACTTGAGTCCTGTGGCAGTGGAAGAACAGGTCACTAGCCTGTGGGCCTGTCCTCAGAGGGCAGCAACACCAGGATCTGCTCTATGATGCAGTGGAGACTGGCACCAGTGCAGAGGAGCAGAGGGGCCATCCCTGGGCTCGGCCAAGCTTGGCCCAGAGGGAACATGGGGCCTGAGCTGGGCTGCGAGAGAGGAGAGTCTAGAGAGGAGATCTGGGCAAGAGGAATCACATAAAAGGAGGGACAGAATGAATACGGCCTGAGGTATGTGCAGGTGAGTGGGGCGACATGAGTTTGATGAGAGTGGAGGTGTGGCAGAAAAATACCTGCTGCAGGTGCCAAGAAAATGAAAACCCTGCAGGGAAAGCAGAAGAGTGGCCACGACCCTGGCTCCGTGGCCCCATGGGGCAGGCTTTGCAGAAGACAGGGGTTGAGAACAGTGTTCCCAGATGGTGGATTCACAGCTGTATTCACCGACATGGCCCTGCTGTACTGCGGGCGTCACAGCGCACGTTTCTTTTCCTTCCTTCTTTTCAACCATACCACTGAGAGAAAGGCCACGCTGTGTGCAAGAACAGTGGAAGATCCGAAGCTTTCTCTACCCATAAAAGAAAAGATTTCATTTGGAGCTCTTTTGAGAGTTTTGCATCACAGATTTGATATTGGGGAGTAGAAAGCAACATTATATGAAAGGAAGGCACGTTACAGATGCCAGCTGTGCTCCACAGTAGGTGCAAAATGACTCAATACTGGATTGAATGAAGAAAAATCAGCAAATGAAATTTTTTAATCTTTCCATTTCAGTGATCAGTGGTGATACTGTTAGGCACTTGGACTCATTCTGAACAACAAAATTATGTTTGGTTGCCAAGTGTCTCAGTGAAATGGATTTTCAGAAACAGCAAAAAGACAGGGCCTAAATGTAAATACTCCCCAAGCCCCGAGAAGCTGGAAAGAAAAACAAGCAGTAGGGGAAATCTGTTCGCGGTGGTCAGACATAGCAGCAGTGATTTCCAGTAACTCTATGCTCAGCTTTTCTAGAAATAACAAACTCTCTAAGGAGAGAAGACACATGTAATGTGCTGTCCTGGTGATGGGGAAAATCTCAGCTGGCAGCACTGCGGACAAACTAGATCTGGTGCACACCAGGCTTGCCAACAACTTCAACGGCATGGTCCTCCATAGAGACGCTCATCTGGGAGCCTTCAGAAAACTGGCAGTGGGATTCTTACTCCAAGAGGGCAACTGGAAAAAGAGCAGCTAGTATCAAAATCAGGTGCCCTGGTATCAAATCTTCTTTTACATAACCTTCCGAAACAATTGTGGTCTATTTTATTCCTTTCCCCGCAGAACTATTCAAACACAGAGGTTTACGGGTGGTGGGGTCAAGGCACTAGGGAGGACAGCTGGCTTGGAAAGAGTTGCCAGTCTCTGCGATCCCTCTAAGGGACACCCTCAAGAGCAGGCAGTGATGGCAGGCAGGACCCTCGTAACCAACTTCAAACCTTGCTCCAGGCTCATCCATGCAAACCAGGACTTGCTGGGAAGGCAACTTCCTAAACGTTACCCAGACTGGAGGCCACAAACACGCCACATTCATTTACTCAAAGGGTCAAGAAGTTCCTAGTGGCGCAACTGGTTAAGTCTCAGCACTATGAAGGTATCTGCAGCCACTGCAGCAAGAGTTCGATCCCCGGGCAATGAGCTTCCCACATGGCGCAGCAGATCTCTCCTGCCTCGCTTGCTGCTCCCCTCAGCAGTGTATTTCAGTAGATCTGCCTGTTCTGCTCCCTGTTCTGTCTCTGGTGAATCCTCTCACAACCCCACACCTCTGGCCTACACCTCAGTTCTTGTATGCATAGATAAATAAATCTTTTTAAAAAAAGTTTCTTATGGCCTATGATTAAAATACATTCTTTTCATTTCATTGTCTCGTAACTTTAATTTAGTATGTATGAAAACAACAGAAAAGTTAGAAGCCAAAGTTGGAAGGCATTGAGTCTTTTCTTTTGTTGTTATTGTTGAGATTTTTTATCTTTTTCATTACCAGCAGTTCCAATTCCATATCAGAAAGCAATCTGGAAAAGTCTAACTTCCTTATTTTTAACCAATCACACAAAGGTATCCATCCTGGAAAAAGAAGTGTGACAATTTACTGAATGAAAGAATCAGTACAGTCACCCCAAATCTTGAGTAAAAGAGATATTATCTTGACAGTGTAGTATGGTTCTCAAAGTGGTCTGGAGATCTCTGAGAGTCTTTGAGACACTTTCAGGGGGTCCAAGAATCCAAACTATCTTCATAATAATATTATGATGTTATTTGCCTTTTTCATATCTCCTCCACAATTGCACGGTAGTTTCCAGAGATTACATGACTCAAGATGACATTATCCTTCTTTAGTTAATACAGTGGGTGCTACTACAGTCTTGCATGTAATAAATTCTTCATTTCATTATCAATAAATAGGAATTTACTGATGATGCAAAGTTTTTTGAATCCTCAACAATTTTTTTAAATGTAAATAAATGGGTTAAGACCAAAATTTTATAAGATGTAAGAGCTTTATTAAGAGAGCCCTAAAAAACAAAAGGAAGAGCCCTTCATTCTGAATCTCACTAATAACTTTGTAATATGGGGTTTAAAAAAAAATAAAAACTGAAACATCCTTAAAGTTTTTTCTTTTAGTGATAGAATTTAGTGATCTCTAGCTCTTACAGGTAGCCTGGTTTTTTCCTTCCCTGAAATTTTATTTGCTAATTCTCTTTTTGGGAAGAAGGCATTCATCTAATTCATTATCTACTATTCCCTGCATTCCGCTTTTACAAATAAATCCTTTTTCTGAAATTGCATCTCACAATCACTCACTGAGGCTCTTAATCACATCCCTTCATACCTATTACTTTACTTTTCCCAATGTGCTGATAACTTTTACTTCTTTACACTTCTTTAATTAATATTTATATGTTGTCTACTCTTTTTTTCCCTAAGTGAATAGACCTACATGATTAATTGATTCAATCATCAAACATCTTTTTTGTGTTATTTATAAAAGTAAAGAGAAAAAACCTCTCCCTGGTGGCGCAAGGGTTAAAATCTCAGTGCTATCAGCCAATCACAGCCACTGCACCCTGAGTCTGATCCCCAGCCAGAGAGCTGACCCACATGGCGCAGACCTCTCCTGTCTCACCAGCTGCTCCCCTCAGCAGTGTATTTCAGTAGATCCGCTTGTTCTGCTCCCCACTCTGTCTCTGGTGAATCCTCTTACAACCCCACACCTCTGGCCTACATCCTAGCCCTTGTATGCATAAATAAATCAATCTTTTTAAAAAAAAAAAGGAAAGAGAAACTCACAAATATATAGATCTCACAATCTTTGGTGGGTTGAAATGCTGCAAATGAAAAGTGCAGTTTGACAGAGGCTATTATTTCCCCACTGCAGACCCACATCTGGAGGGAGGAAATGCGGACCAGACACCACACCAGGGAATCATTTAGGATGCTGGGCAGGGACCTGTGGGAAAGACACTACGGAGAGGCAGTAACTGTATCTTCCGCGGTAGATCACTTCACATTTTAAAAAAGAGAAGTTCTGTCAAACTGCAGTGTCATTTACAGGTTTTCAACCCACTAAGATTGAGAGATTTATAGACTTTTTTGTTTCCTGTACAACTAATACAGAAAAGATGGTTGATGATTGAATCAATCAGAAATATAGGACCATAGATTTGGAAATTAAAATTTTGAGAGAAAGAGAAGCAAATGAACAAAATAGCAAAACTACATTATACTATCATCTGTTAAAGATCAGATCTGCTTCTGATCTTTCTGAAGACTAAGGGCAAAAAGAAAATAGGGGTTTGATTTTACTTGTTCCCTTCCCCAAAAAGGGAAGGGACTACTACTAGCAAAGTAGTAGAACAGGTGCTTAATTGGTTAGTTCTTACAAACTGATTCCCCTTCTCAAGGAGTGATGTTTGAGTTTTCTGTTCAATGACACACCGCTATCACTCAGATGTATCTGACCACAGGTGGGACTTCTAAAAGGAACCTCCATCATCTGTTTCTTTTTTTTTTAAAGATTTATTTATTTATGCATACAGGCTGGGGTGTAGGCCAGAGGTGTGGGGTGGTGAGAAGATTCACCAGAGACAAAGTGGGGAGAAGAACAGGCAGATCGACTGAGGTACACTGCTGAGGGGAGCAGCAGGTGAGGCAGGAGAGGTCTGCTGCGCTATGTGGGACTCTCCCTGGTCGGGTATCAAACTCGTGCTGCAGTGGCTCTTGGATAGCTTCATAGTACTGAGCTCAACCCTTTGCGCCACCAGGGAGGTCCTCCATCATCCATTTCTAAAGACAGGATCAAGATTTGCACACCCGGTATTACAACCTCTCTCTTCAGGATGGGTTTAATAACAAAAACAAAGTTCTTCACCAAAGGAGATGAGAGAAATTTAAGTGAACTCAGTTTATCAAGAGAAAATGCGTGGAACTTAGAAAAATGGGGTAAATTGCAAAAGAGCTTACAAATCAAAGTTGAAAAATTTCACTCAATTTCATGTATTTTTCTGAATAATTTTTTTCAGTTATTTTCCTTATCTGCACCATTTTTTCGCAATCTTTTGTTTCATATTAGCATTTACTATTTAAGTAAAGCTTGTCTTCTCAAACATGACAATGCAAAGTCTACTAGTCTCTCACCTTAGACATTCAGGAGCAGAGTAAAATGCTGACATCACACTATTCAGAATGGCTACCACAAGCAATAAGCAAAAATAGTTACATTTTTATATTCTTCCCAGAATATATTAACCACTTATGAAATACATGTTCTACTAGTTATTTCAGATCATGTTTCCCCAAATGTGTGTGTCTTTTCAATTCAAACACAAAGTGATCCCCAAATGCCAATTTCTACTCACACCACTCCAACTCATTAAACTTCAGGGGGGACAATAACAATACAATAAAAAGATAAATTGTAAGCTTTATGGACAAATATAGAATTATGTTTTGACAGCAGAGTAGAGAAAATGTTTTTTATTCAGGAACTTTCTCACCCAAATCTTTTTAATATGAGAAGGAAAACTCAAATCATAATATATAATGAGAACCTTTTCTGCTGATTAACATTATACAAATAGTTTTGCATAAGGTGTTTATCTGGCTACACATTAGCATACCATTATCATCATTCTCTGCTTTACTGATGAATTGTATGTCTTATGCACACTTTCCAGAAAAATCTGGGGAAAGCAGAAGGATCAGGCTCACTAGTAAGCAACTACTTTCTACATTGTATTTTCATTCATGTTCCCTATGCATCTGGAAGTATGCATCACCATCTGTGGTCCATAGACGAGGAAACCGATGCTCATATAAGTTAAATAACACACTTGAGATGGCACAGAGTGAAAGGACACCGCATCAATTCCTGTCTGCCTGACTTCAGTGCTCATGCTGTGTCGTCTACACTCCGCTGCCTTCTGGAAGCAATTGCTTAACGAAGCAAGCATGTGTCACCAGACCCCAGCTGACCCAGAAATACTAAGAGCAAAAATTCTCCAAGCACTTCTTTTCCCTGGCTCTTCCATGATTTTTAACAAGTTCTGTTAAGAGGAACGACACAACTAATACATTTTCTTTACAAAGCAATCTCGAGGACAAAACCCATCACTTGTATTTTGTTTTTTCACCATCGACATTGCTATAATTCAGCAAGCAAAAGTTGAGCTGCCAAGATTTTTAGCAACGGGTCAGTAGGATTTCAGGAAAGATTTCAGCAACCAACATACATGTAAGGCCAGAAAGCTCAAAGTTCCCAAAAGCATGTGTGGCTTCCAGGACGACGTGAGGGAACAAGTCCACACGCCATGGTAGGGAACCTCTAGAGTCCAGTCCTTCCTCTTGATGCCTGTCCACCCGCCACCCACAGTCTTGTGGAAAGGAGAGTGAGGGAACAATTTTGTGGCACTGATCTGCACACCCTCAGCTGTCACTAATGGCTGCTCCAAACCCTAAAAGGCCAGATCATGCTTGACATTTCATGTATTTTAAAAGTGTGCACAATTGTAGCGACAGAAAGAGCACAGGAGCAGGTTCTCTATGGAGCTAGGCAGACGGGTAAAGGAGGAGTTCTGGAGCTCCCGGTGGCTTTTTAGGCTTTTAATGATCTTTCTGCGGTCAGGCAACCAGGTATAGGCAGGCAAGGGCTGGCAGGCCTCCTAGCCCCTGGCAAATCCTCACTCTTTTTGGGCTTTGTGGCACTGTGTCATGGTCTCTCTGCTGCACCCCGAATGGTCCTCTGCTGTCGCACTCTGTTCTCTCCTGCTGCTGCTCCTGCTACTTCTTCTATCTCTTCTGCTTCCGCCACTGCCATTTCTTCTGTGTCACTGCCCTTATATGCTGACTCCCCAGGCCCAGGTGCGCCCACTCACGCATATGCACACCCCACTCCAGGTGCTGCCATCAGGCAAGGGTGCAGGAACGCAGGTGTCCACCATTAAATATCTATGGCGGTAGGGCAGAAAATCCTGATCATTCTTTCACTTACCCTACAATTGTTTATGTGCAGTGTGTAAAATGTGTTAAAAAAGACTAGAAGGCAATACATCAAAAGGGTAATAAAAGTTATATCTAGATAGTGTGGTTGCCAATGGTGAGCTCCTTCTGTATTTTTCTTCTAAATTATCAGAAAAGACATTATTTCATAACAATAAAAGTCTGTGACTATACATAGTATATTATTTTAAATATCTGCACGTTCAATTTTTTTTTTTTTAAGTTGGAACTAGAGGGTGGTAGCTTGACTATTCAGAATGGCCATTTTCTCATGGATCCCAGAAAACTGAAGTAGCACAGGTTTTAACTCCCACAGTTCCGAACACTTGAGACATGTTTGCCCAACGAGCCTGGCTCGTGGTGGGTATCCCATGGGTCAGAATTTCTATCTGAAACTTAGTAACTGGCCTCACATTTTCTCAGCAGAAACAGCACAATGCCCAGATCATTAGTTCAGTAGCATCACCTGTGTGTCTCTGACACTACTTTGCCTTTTACAAGATGCATAGTCCTGAATTCTAGTTTATGGTAGAAATCCAGCATCTCCCACTTGGCACACTTCCTTGAGTATTCATGGCAATTACTAATGCTTGAAGACAAGGATACTGGACCACAGAGGGCCATTAAATGTACTTGTGACCTTCAAGATCGAAGTGTGCTTAGCTTCTCCACATGGATGCTGCATGCTCCTGGCATGCTAGATCGAGTAAGAAATTACATTTCAGGGGACTAGCTCTGCAATCACAGACACGGTGTTTGGAAAATGAAGGTAGGAAGAATACAAATGTTTAGAAACTACTCCAGAGATTTTTACCAGCAAGTAGTTCATAAATTCAACACCAGCAAGACTGCCTCTAAGGACTCCAGCTTGTCCAATTTTGAAAAATTTATCTTTGTCATTATTTATGGTACTGTTCTCCAACTTTTAGCTTACAGAAAAAGAGCAGAATTACACATAGCTAAAAAAATCACCGAACAGTAGAACTGGAAAGGAACTTAGTTATCTTTCTAAAACATTCTTGTTTCCAAACTTAAGAAATTGTGAATGTGAAAGATGAGCTGATCAGAAGGAGGACACTAAATTAGTGGCAGAGGGTCCCCAAAAAGAGTTCACTTCTGTTCTCCTTATCCGTTCCAGAAAATAGTCTATAATTGTTCTTTTTGTCCTCAGACTGATATTCCACAAAAAAAAAAAATTGTAAGTGAATATAATGCAAACAGTATGAAGTTCACTTAATAATAATAAAAAGATTAATACGTTGTGAAATGATGAACACATAGCCAGGTTTCCTCAAAGCAGTGTCCTGGAGTGGGGGGAGAGAAGAAAGGCCCTGAATATTTAAACAATGAGAAAAAAAATCATACATACACAAAAAGCAGGTCTATTATGTTACTGCTATCCCAGCTCACTAATCTTGAAAATAAATGCCAACAGAAGTTCTCTGAAAATTGGTTCCCTCAAATAAATAATTTATGGTGCTAAATTAACTGCTCAAACACTGTCATTTCTCTTGGCCTGGGTTCTGATCTGGGGGTGTGAGAGCATGCCTTCTTTTGGACAAGATGTGTATACTGTCAGCTGGGGTGGGGGGTGGAGTGCGCAGAGGCAGACACAGCTTCAAGTTGACATAAACATCCTATCCTGAATGTTCTAGGTGCTCAACGCATGTTGAATGCTTGGTGCCATGACATAGGACATCTGCAAACATGCAGATACATACATGAAAAGCAAAGCGTATGAAGAAAATGAGCTGCCCGATCCAGAGGTGAGGTCCGCCAAGCTCTCTGTTGCTGAAGTAACCTGACAATTTTACCCCTTAATGTAGTCTGTAGACTTTCAGCCTCACAGAAGTTTTCTAGATTAGAACGACCTCTCTACTTCAGCCTCATCCCTCTGTGCTAAGAGCCCCAGTGGTGGACCTGCTCTGCCCCATCTGGCTATGACCTTGTGACCTTGGGCTGGGATCTCTGAAGAATGTTCTCAGGAGGAAAAACTGAAAGCATCTGACTCGATTCTCCATTGGCAACGAGACCACAGATTCATGTAGAACTAAGGGCTAACCCAGATGTTCTCCAAACTGGGCCTACTGTCCTGCACCTGCCTCTGAATCTGCTTAAGGACTCACCAGTGTTTCACAGAAGTGGCTTGAGCTATACAAAAAGGGAATTAGCTGCTAAAAGACTGGGAATGTCTGAACTAAGTCAGGTCTAGGAATTTCATTCATTCTGTCACTCATTTATTTGATCACTCATTCAAGAGATGGTTAAATGTGGTAACCTATTCTCCAGGGACTCACAATCTATTTTGGAAAGCCCACACCAATAAAACTTTGTTTCAAAAAATACAGTGGAAATTTGTGAGAGTTGAGGAGGGCATGGAGGCTTTCTATGGGTAGTGTTGTGATGGACTGAGAGTGAAAAGGATTCAGGAGGCAAAAGGAGAAGTCCCTCCTGACAGAAGAGAGACATCACCCAGGCTGTTGAGTATCTCATCAGTTTCAATTGTCACTAAACATCGTGGGCATTTAATTGTTTTCCTTTTGCAAACAAACAACAAAAAATTGTAACATCACCAATTCCTCGGTGCTATGGAACTCAAGCAACTGTAAAAGGCTCAGAAAATATAAAGTGGAACATAAATTCTAATGATCATTAACCCAAAAAGATTATAATTGCTACTTTATCTTGAAGTGAGTCAGTCAATTAGAGAGACAAACACAAACTGCCTGAGGAAGTAAGGGTTGGGGATTCTACTTCAGTAGGGAAAAGCTGCTAGTATTTCAGTATTTAGTAATTTTAGTGTTGTTTTTTTTTTTAATGTCCCCTTACTAGGCATGGTAACCAAAAATAAAAACAAAAACCAGCTTTATTTATAATGCCAGAGTGCCATGGGCAATTAAGTAATCCAGTTCAGCCTCCTCAACTGATGGTCATTTTGTTAATTATAAGTCCACATTTCTCCCTCTTAAATGAGAGCTGGAACAGAAAAAATATCCCGAATTTACCCTGCTCTCTTAGCATCTAAGAGAGCAAACACAATAGTCTATTTATTCATTCAATCATTCATCCAAATTCATTAATTTACCCAAACATTAGTTCATTGTGGGGTTGTCAGTCATTATAAACTTTCTTCTAGGAGAGAATATTCATTTCCTAGGGCTGCCACAATAAGCTGCTACAAACTGGGTGGTTTAAAACAACAGAAATGTATTATTTCACAGTTCTGGAAGTAAAAAGTCCAAAATCCAGATGTCACCAGATTTGGGTCCGTCTAGCAGTTCTGAGGGACAATCTGTTTCAAGCCTATTTTCTGCCTTCTGGTAGTTGCCACCATTCCTTGGTGTTCCTTGCATTCCTTAACTCATAAACTCATCACTCCAATCTCTTCTTGTTTTCAAATGGCATTGTCCCAGGTCTGTGTCTCTGTCTGTTCTTCTCTTTCCATTGGCCACCAGTCATATCAGACTAGGGCCCACCCTAACAGAATGTGCACTCATCTTAACTTGGTTATACCTGCAAAGATTCAATTCCAAGTAAAGTCATATTCATGGCCTGAGGACTTCCACATATCTTTTTTGGAGATGAATTCAAACCACAACAGAGAGAATATACCCAATTACATGGTCACAGTTGATTTATCCAGTGCCTCTCCATCAAGCAAGAGGTTGTCACTGATGTTAAAGAAATTACAGTCTAGAGAGAGACACACAAATCTCTATCTTCCTTGTTCTTCCTTCCTTAGTTTTATATGTTGCCTGTTGACCAGGTCTACCTGTGGACTATAAGCTCCCAAGGGCACCCTGCCTATTATCTGCTTCTGATTATATCCCATCTCTCTGTACAGACCAGGGATAGAGTAGGCTTTCAAGACATAACTGCTTAATGAAAGTATATATAGATAAATGAATGAACTAGATGTAAGCAGGAATGACAGAAGCCTGTGGAGGTAATAGTGGTACATACACTA
The DNA here is from genome assembly GCA_004024925.1 of Scalopus aquaticus. Classification (NCBI taxonomy): domain Eukaryota; kingdom Metazoa; phylum Chordata; class Mammalia; order Eulipotyphla; family Talpidae; genus Scalopus; species Scalopus aquaticus. The sequence goes on from PVIJ01000273.1 coordinate 251,269, forward strand.
GACCAACAATGAGGAACCGAGTGGAAGAAATAATTGATTCTGATTAGTGGGACCGGGGAAGATTTCATGAAAGAGAAGACATTTGAACTCAGTCTTTTGGGATTAGTAGGATTTTATAAATGAATAAGGAGTAAAATTTATCCCCTGCTGGCCAAACAGTGTGAACAGAGGCTTAGAGAGACAAAGACGGCCTTTGAGAGAACAGTTAATAGACCAGATAAGCTGAAGCAAAAAGTACCTAAAGGATATGAAAACAGGTGGGATGGAAAGGGGGATGAAAGACAGCTCACAGGGCCTCTGAGCACAGGCTATTCTGAGAGCAGTAATACACCACTGAACTTTGCTAAGATGGGAAATGACATGTACCTGTCTGTGTTTCAAAGGAAAAACCATAGAAATGATTCATGTCTGTGTTCCCTCTTTGTCTTCCTGGTTCAGTGAGAGTTCTTATATTACTATTAGAAGTATTTTATATTTACCTGTGCATCTACTATGTACTTAACTAAGGAACTAAGAATTACATGTGACTATATTTTATAATTATTAATCATATTAAATATTAAATAAATATAGATGGTATGATTAATTATATATTTTTCAGAGTTATAAGATCATATCTGAGAACTTAATAGGATGATATCACAGGTCCTAAAATCTTTCCTCAGGGTAATGACCTTGAATTAAGAACCCAGAGGAAAACGGATTCTCTGGTAAAGTAATAAGAAGGATCTTAACCTGTAGAAACAAGTCCACCTTCAGGATCAAGTCCAATTCTTTGGTTTCTATTTGAGTCTGGCAAGTCCACAGACCAAAAACATTTACAATTGGAAATGGCAATGGGGAGGGGGTGGGTACCACCTGTTGTTCTCTCTGAGAAGCACCAGGAAGCCATGTACTACTGACATCTGAAGAGCAGTCAGGCACCATTATGGTGGGATCTGAAGGGGACACTCCAATTACCCACTGAGGTCTGATCAGCGGTTGAAACTCTGTCAAATAGAGAAATATTTATCGTGGTCTCGATGCCTCCAAAGGTCTTAAGTAATAATGCAAACAATCTCAGGAAAAATAAGTCAGTCATTCACCTGTAAAAGGGTTCATTATATGGATTTGCCGAATCACCCTGAAGAGAACCTACCCTAGCTAGTAAGTCCTGCTTAGGAAACTTTGGGACTGGTGCAGGAGAGAATCTGAGTAAGGAGGAAGTTGATGGCACAGATGAGAAAGAAAACTTTTGACTCTCACAAACCCTAAAAGGTAGTGTTACAGCGACATCCCCACAAAAGGGGGTGGGGAGGGGTGCCTTGTTCCCAGTCCCACTTAATGTTGGGTGGAGCTGAGCAGCCAGGAGAAGCTATATAACAGGGAAAGCAGGCAGCCTCTAGGGGAAGAAGAAAGAGGGAGAGAAAAGATAGGGATTCCTCTTGTTCCTGAGTCCAGACTGGTACCCTGGTACTGCTGGGACAGAGTACCAGGAGGAGTATTACATGGAAGGAGACACATGGAGGAGAGACACAGAGACACTTAAGAGACCTGTGTGAGACGCATGGGGAGGCTGGCAATGGCAGCCGTTATCTTGGTGTGGTATCTCCTTTTATCCCAGCTTTCTGGGGTCTTCAGAACCGCTTCCCTATGACTCCCTGACAGAAGGTGCTTCTAGGCCTCAGGTGTCCCACTTTGATCAGACCTGTTGGCCTAGGCATCTTCTCACAAGGGGATGGGTAATTTTGAGCATTTTATTGGGAAAACTATCCTCTCTTCTCTTCCCTCTCTGTACACACTAATTCTATTAAAGTTCTTTCACAATAACAGTCAGCTGTGCCTTTCGGCACATGAGGACCAGACCCCTTTAAAACATACAAGTTTGGGGATCTCTGAGTATCACTCAGTCACGCACTAACTGAAGGCCCCCACATATCTAATTTACATTCATGTCTGTTATTTAGACTATGAAGCATGAGAACAGTCAGGATTATGTTTATCTGTTTCATGCTGGTATCCAAGTTCTAGGCCTACGCTGAGCACCGAGTTGGAAGTCCAATAACGTGTGCTGGAAGGAGTGAGTTGCCAGGCAGAGCACTCTGACCACTTTCTCTTACCCTGAGCATATCCATTACACATAATAAAATTATTCCAATGTGTTTATTTCTCCCTCTGAACAGTAACCTCCCTAAGAAAATGAAAGGTATTTGCTTATTTCTAGTGTAATGTCAGGCATTTAGAAAGCATACAATGCCAGACCCTCAGAGGGCTTAAATAATTTATGTGAAGGTAAAATAGCTAATTAACAAGAGGCTTATATTTGTCTGCATAAAACCTATGCCTTTCTATATACCACACCATAGAAAAGTCCTATTCCAACATTTGCCTGAATCTGGACTTGGGAAAGGATTAAAATGTCTTTGGAAAAAGGTTGGCTGCTATATTCTACCTTATCTACTAGGAGTGTTTCAATTATTCAGTCCCTAGTCAAAATATAGGTATAATTTAAACACATGAAAAAGCACATATATCCCAAATGTTGAATACATGTAATCATCACCTAAACTATAGACAGAAGTTTAGTTAAGGACAATTTTAATGCCTGTTTAGAGAGGATAATTTTAGGTGGACACAATAGCAAAGGTATGGAAGCAACCCAGCTGTCCAAAAATAGATCATTGGATCAAGAAGATGTGGTACATATACACAATGGAATACTATTCAGCATTCAAAGAAGATAAACACATGCAATTTGCAGTGACATGGATGGAATTAGAGGGGATCATACTCAGTGAAATAAGCCAGAAAGAAAAAGAAAAATATCGAATGGTTTCACTTATAACAGGACTATAGGGAGGCCGGGTGGGAGAGAGACACTGGGGGGGAGACGGGGGGAGGGGAGGATAAGGGCACAAAATGGAATAGAAAAGAACACAAGGGACCATGGAGATGGATCACGGTTGACTTGGTGGTGGGCTACCCAAGGGGAATACAAAATGTAAAAGACATAAATAACAATAAAAATATATATTATAAAAAAAAATTTAGATGGACATAGAAAGTTTTAGAGAAAACCAAAGCAAAACTTTTTAAAAGTCAACTCTTTCTTTTGTTTTTGTTTTTGTTTTCAATTTAATTTATATCCTTTACATTATTGTGTATCCCCCGTAGGTTTCCCACCACCAATTCACACGTGAGCCATCACCATAGTCCCTTGTGCTCTTTTCTCCCCTATTTTGGTCTCTCTTCCTCCCCCTCCCCTGTAGAATGTCTCTTATTTGTGATTGCCTGCTAGTTTTTGCTATGTATGTCATACATAATGACATATATAATCTGTCATTAGCAAATACTAAGATCTTATTCACACCTAACCTCCTAATACCACCAGCCATGTTCTTACTCAAACAAAAAGACACCGAATAATAAATCTTCAAAAGCTAACTATTTATAAACTGCAGTTCTTCCAATGGACTATAGAAACTATCCTTTTACCAAAAGACCAAAATTGAAAAGACAAATTTTAAAGTCAACATCTAAAATGCACTAGGTTTAAACCTTCTTTTATAATGTCTGAAAGTAAGAAATTTTAGGTTAAGTACTTGTATAATATTTCACTCTAGTGGGTTCCAAAAATGCATATTGTATCTACAAATACAACAATAATATGAATGCAAAGGAAAATTTATGCTAGATTCATAGTGCTAAAACTTTACATGAAAAAACATTAGGAAAGATATTCTACATTAAAGAATATTTTAACCTTCAATTTTACAGAACTGGGAACTTCCCCTAATTTCATAGAAAGTGTTACTACCATTGTACAAGAATTTTTCACAGTTGAATTCTAACCATAATCTAGAAATCAACAGAAAGACAAGTTCAAATGACAGATAAGATTGTCATACTCACTATAGATAAATTAATATGTTGAACTGCTCTGGTTTATAAAACACACCTCTACTACTTGGTATTCTTAGAAAGCTTTGGGAAGGTTTTAGAAATAAAGCATTCCAGAGCAACCAGCATTCCAGCAAAGTTGACTGGTTATTTGGTTGGCTGACCAGTTGGTGAGTTGAGTAGGTAATTGGTGGGTTGGACAAATAATCAAATACATGATTCATGCAAAAAAAAAAAAAAAAAGAGTCCATAAATATTCCATGAATCTTTTTTGGGTTTGATTAAACAAAAACTACAAACTACTTATTGGTCTTACTTCATTCAGAGTAATTTCATTTGATCCCTATATTTCTTAGCTTTTTCCACTTTCATAAAAGAATCTCCGAAAGATAAGGCAAGCAAATAGCCTTGAAATGAAGCTATGTCAAAGAAGGAAAAATGTGGTTAATATTTCCACTGGCTTGCCTAACACAAAACTGGCTTTATTTCCCTATCCCAACACAGAGGAACAATGGGACCTTGCAAATCAAATGCAGCAGACCACAGCCATGGGCATCTTCACAGGGAATCAGGGTGTCAGATGAAAGGCAGTGACATCTGTAACTTGGATAATTCCAATTAAAAGTAGAAAATATGACAAAATAATTTAAAGCCCTTGTATATTAGTGAACTGGAGAGAGGAAAGAGAACCACCATTTCAATAGCAACAGCTGTGCAGACGGAATTTTCTTTAATCATCCATATACTTTCAAAAGCACTCATTCCCAACTGCTGTCTTCACACTGACAAATACAAGAAATTCAAGACATGTAAACAAGAATAGATGTGCCCTTAAATCCCAAGGTCACTGGCAGCATCTGCTATTTCAGAGAACAAGAGGGGCTTTCTTTTTGGGGCTCACTTGTTGTGAGAGGTTGTCTAAGAGAAAAAAAATAAACACGGAATTTTCTAGATTTTCCTCACCATATTGGAAGTACAAAATAGACAAACCTGCATAAAAGAGAGTAAGCATCCAGTGATCTGCTACTTGAGTTACATGGATGGAAAATCGGCCAGGCTCTGATTTTGAAAGCTGAAAGGAAAATTCATTTTCATATCAAGTCCCCCTTGTGCCATTTGGCTATTAAATTATTCAAGGAATTTCTCTGCTTATAAGGATTAATAATATCATCCCAAGTCATTTCTGAAAAGTACTTTCACCTCTAGCAGGAGACAGATGGACTACAGGAAAACAGCCTATCATATTACAAGCAGACAAAAAGATTTCAAAGATTACCAGATTAACACACCAGTCGGGGAGAGGATGCTAGAAGTCATAAGATATGAAATAACTGACAAATGGAACCAAATATTCTTTAAAGCCATCATTTTTAAAATAAATATAATTTGGAGCCCATTATAATTTAATTTTACCTGTTTTATGCTCCCAAACACAGCTAATTAACATAAATGTCAGCTCCAATTTAACCAAAGACTTTGAAAATCTAATGGAACTTTATTAAAACACACTGATACCAGGGGACAAAGACACCACCTGCTTTAAAGGCCTTTTGTGTTTTAATAAAAAATGTGTTCTAAAATCCTGGATATATGGGTTAGAGCCATTTTATAGGCAACTCTATTTTTTGTACTTTTATGTAATATTTTAAATGTCAGCATCCTTTAAGAAAATATTCTTATGCCCACAAAACCTAAAAACTTCGTGTTTCTTAATTCTCTCATATATGAAAGTATTTCCCAAAAGTTGCATTTCAAAGAAGGTCAATATGAAAAGATTACAATATCATTAAAATCAGGAAAGAATTACATTTGCAGATTCCTAAAAGCAAACATTGTTTTTTTCCACAAATAATTTTAATATTTAATTTTAATTACACAAATAATGAAAGAATCATTCCCATTTTAAAGAAAATAATTCAAAAAAAGAAGTTCAAGTATCTCCCCTCACCAATCCTCCTCCCATTTTTGATAAGGAACCCCTTAGACCATACAGTAAATAACTCCCAGGACTTTTTATTCACATATATACTAGACAGCTCTTTTGGTGTACTGTATTTTAAAGATAGGATCATACTCTATTGTCTACATTTTCCTCCCAACACCCCAATTGTCTAAGAAAATATATCAAATGCAGTTTGAACATTGGATCTTCTACCAAACACTTACATATGCACAACAGCAAGCAAATGTGTTTATTTAAACAAATAATAGCACAAATGTAAGTGCTCTGCTTCTTAGTGATGCTACAAAGAAATAAGGTAAAAATGCCCCTTTTCTCCAAGAACGTTTTACTTTGGTGTTATTAGTTTGTTGTTTTTAATGCAGGAGTGGCTGATCTCTGATACAAGGGCCATATTTGGTCCACCACTTGCTTTTGTATAGCTAGTAAGTTAAGAATGCTTTTACATTTTTGAATGTTTGCAGAGGAAATTTTTCATGAATGCCATTTCTAGACACAGCAATTTATATGAAACTCACACTTCGGTGTCATAAATGCAGTTTGATTGGAACACAGCCACGTTCATTCCTTTGCATATTATCATGGCTACTTTCCTGCTACAGGGCAGTAATTGAGTAGTTTTGACAAAGTCCACATTTCTACAAAGCTTGAAATATTTATTATCTGGCTCTAACAGAAAAACTTTGCCGACCTCTGTTTTAGGACAAGAGATTTCTTTTCCTAACAGCTCCCTTATTAAACTTTTCTTCAGATGCCATGGAGACACTCTTTTAGAGGATTAAGATGGCCAGAAGGATGCTGAGAGGCAGGAGGAGAAAACGGTTTGTTAACCCACTAAATACGTAATATGTACGTGGACAAAGTTGCAGTTCCACTTACATGGTCTGTTAACCCAATAGGTAACAGACGCATGGACAAAGTCAGTTTCTCTTTCTTGAACTTCTGAAAATGCTATCAATCTGAAGACATTACTTACAATCAGCTTCTGAGTAAGGGTGCCATGGATTAGTCTGGAGTCTAGCTCATCTACCTGCTGAGCACCCACTGCGTCCCAGGGCAGTGCCAGACTCTCACGATTCCAAAGCCAACTCGAAGCACATCATCTCTGCCCTTGGAGGTGCAGTGTGTTCCTTACAGTTGGGAGAAGCTATGAAAATGTAGATCAGCAGACTGTACAGGGCTGGTGGGGTGGAATTAGAAAAGATTGGAAGTAATTTCAGATCATCAGATTGAAAATTTTGAAAACACCATGTAGCTGTTACATTAAAGAAGCAGCAATTAGGGAAACTGCAACCACTTTATTGTGTCTGTGGGCTCACACTGTATTCTTTATGTATTACAATTTAACACTGAAGGAGTTCAGACTCTGTCCAGTTTATGACTAATGTCAGTGTGAGTGTTTTGCACCATCAATAGATTGTGATTTAATTTTTTATGGTTATTTTATCCAACCACCAAACCCAAGGCTCCTGCAAGGAAAACAGAAATGAAACTATTGTACATGTGGAAACCATTCAATGGTATTTTAAAATGTACAAAAAGCAAAAACACCCCCTGCCTCATTCCACAATGTAATCCCACAGCCCCTAGCAGTGACAGTCGGTCACCCTAAGGCAGAACTCCACCCACAAAAGAAAAGCTCCTGACCAAATAAAATCAATCAACATGTTTTTTTTATACACATGGAATTTCCATTTTATAAAGTGGGAGAGAACGGAGTGGAAAGGAAGAAAAAGCAACTTCAGCAATATTCTGCAGTCTACATGCAAGGTGGGTTTGGGCAAAACTCCAGTAACTTCAAGGTTCTGCACCTTTAAGATTTGACTTCTTTGGAGTAAGTCCTCTTTTGGGACATTCAAATTGGGTCAGAGTCTCTCACTCTTACAGGCTTCCTGGGTGTCCCAAGTTCCTGTTGACTTCATAGAGAACTAAGCAAGCATAAAATGTCTCTATAGAGAAGCAGCAGCTGGAATCTAGGGCAGAAAGAACAAAATGACTTTACACTATTGCTCCTGGGTCTGTTATTTTCCTGCAGAAAGCTGAGTGAGTACTGTTTGGTCAAGTTTATCAGACACTACCTGCGCTGGTTTCCTCATTAGAACCTGAGTTGACGGGGGTCAGGTGTTCTTATTCATCTAATTGATGGTAATTAGATGGCACCTTTACCCACACAAGGAAGCCTGACAAAGAGGTTTTGTGATTCGCGGAAGATAAAAATGAAACAAGCGAGTTGGAGTTCATTAAGCTTCCAGAAACACCAGGCTTGTGCCCACAAATACCCAGATACCACCTATCTCCAAAATGAAAGATTAACCTAATCTTCAGGGTCACACCAATTTGTTAAAGTAAAGAACTCCAATTGGCAGGTGCTCTTCCAATAAGTCAGTCTTTTTCTCTGCAAACAGAACAGGGACCAGGAACAAGAACACCGAGAGAGGAGAAAGGAGAGAGCGTCCCAAATCACGTGGTAACAATGAAGTAACAATGGCTTAATGAACAGAGCTCAACGCAAAAAGCCTGTGCTGACCAGGGGTTATGTCTAGGGATTAATAGGATGTTCTGGACAGCATAGTGGTCTCCAAGAATTCCTCTGTCATGAGTCACAGGAATTGTAGCTAATAAAATTTATTTAACAAGTAAAACTTCTGGCTGCCCAGTTAAATTTGAATTTCAGATCAACTATTTTTAGTATAAGGTTATTGCATTACTAAATAAGTAATATGGACTATACCTATACTAAAAAATAATTTATTGTCTATCTGAAATCCTAATGTCCTTACACATTCTATATTGAAGTATTCACCTTATTCAAATATTGTACACTTAAAATTAGAGGACATATTTACACAAAAATATTATTTGTTGCTTATCTGAAATGTAACTGAATATTCATTTTTATCTGGCTACTTTAGTTGTGGCCAACACAAACAGCCAAGGTCAGTGACACTTTTAAGGATTGAGAGGATTAGGTGACAGTTTGATAACATGCCAGAAGACCACTTTGGAAGGAGTTTATTTTGGGTTTGGATTCACTAACTGATTTTTGCAGAAAAGCCAGAGGGGAAGACATCTCTATCTTAAACCTGCCTCTACCGCTTATATGAAAAAGAAGCAAACCTTGCTGACATCAAGGACTTCTACCAGAAAGAAAGTTCCAGAGACATTGGGGGTTGATTTCACTGTTCCCAAGCCTCCTCTCCTCCAGCTTCCAAACATCATAATGACTGAAGCCCATAAGGACCTTCTTGGGTCCCCACAGTATGATTTGTTTAGTTCTGTTCATCTAAGAAGGCAGGTTATTCTGCAAGAGTGTTAAAGAGTTAGAAATGTTTCCAATAAATAGATTAGGGTTACAATTTCAGGCCCCTAAAAAATCATCATGCTGAGTTCTGTATAAACAGTGGTCCAAAATAATCATTAAAGCAAGAGGAACACTAGAAAGGCATTTTGAATCAATTTTTGCTTTAAAATGCTTTTTAAATGTATCAGCCCATTTCTTATGTTTTACTATGTAGTGTTTGTGGGAAATATTTACTCACCTCAGGTACCTGAATTACCTTGAGTTATATTCCTACCTATTGATTCTCTGCTACTAAAAGGTTGTCAGCAAACAAAGAAGCAAGAATCTAATCTAAAAGAGTAGCAGTTTCTCTAATCAGTACCCTGAATGGCTTGTGTCCATCTCTTTTCCTCAGAGGGAAAAAAAAACAAAACCCTTCAAATACTCTAATTATTTAGACTGGGATGAAACTATAATCAGCAGGTAAAATCTATGCTAGGAGTTGTAAAGACTGGTATGCATCAAAATCACTTGGAGGATTGTCAAAACAGATTGCTGCATTCCGTTCCCAGAATTCTAATTGTGTAGGCGTGGGTAGTAGGGTATAAGAATTTACATTTCTTCCAAATCCCAGATGATGATAAAGCATATGGGCCAGAGATCATGCTCTGAGAAAAATGGGTTAGTGCAATTATAGGTAATGATATTGTTTAATTAATTAGTTCACATGTGTGTACTTATAATTTGTCATATCACAGAGGCAAACCAGGTATTGAATGTGCCTTTCCTGTTAGATGAACAGTAAGGAGCAAATTCTGCACCTGTGAATGATGTCCTGAATAAATTCTACCCCCTGATGTTTTTACAGATTCCACTCCCATAGGCACACCTAGAAGAGCTCAGGCACTGATGAGGACTACATCTCTCAGCATGCCATGAACATGACTTCCTAGATAGGCGCCTGCTAGGAACTAGGGGTAGAGTTAAACAACCACACTTGGCTTATAACTGAACACATTCATTCTCTGACTCTCTTGCTTTTTATGCTGTGACTTATAGCTGGAGGTAAGACATGAAGAGAGTTGGAAGAGATAACTGGAGAAACAGATGGGTGACAGACATATGGGGAGGCTGCTCCTGGTTCTTGGAGAAAAAATGGCAGCTGTTATCTTGACCTCATGGTGGATTATGTGGTACATTTTAAATTTTGAGTCTCTACTTCTGCTGCAGTTCTCTGGGACCTAACTAACCTCTGTCTTGTAGTTCCTTGCCAGAGGGTGCCTTAGACTTTTGATAAACTTTCAGGCCTCAGAACCCCACTTCAGGCCAAGCCTGTTTGGCTAGGTATTTGCCCAGGGGGGTAATTTGGGGTAATTTTTGGAGTTTTTAATTGAAATATGTGCACTCGTGTGCTCTCTCTCTCTCTCTCTCTCTCTCTCTCTCACACACACACACACACACACACACACACACACACACTCACATGGACACCCCAACTTTATACAAAATCTTTCACACTGTGAGGATGCTTCCTTTCCCTTTGTGCATAAAGACAGTTGAAGCTCTTTTCACAGCATGTACCCCTTAACAACTTGGGGTCCCTGAATAATTCTCAATCATGTGCTAAAATTCAAATCTTGTTTACTTATACGTTTCAACTGTCTAGAAAGTCCCTAACTCACAAATAACTACTAGAATCATCCCTTTCTACATAATATCTGCTCTGGCCCCAGATGCTCAAGAAGCATTGTAAAAAATTGCTATCCCTGGGAAAAGATTCCTACTTTAAGACAAACACTGATTTCTGGAATGATGTGTGTGATGGGAGAAGGTGTTCGTTATGCAATTTTATCTCAGTATGATTTGGTTTAAACAAGTTGGGTTCTTCCTTGTGTTACACTGAACTCAGGTTAAGGGTAAAGGGTTCTTTATTCCTGAGCATGGACTAAAGAGGACCTGGGTAGAAACACACTGGGACACTGCAGGAAATTGCATCAGGAGATGGATTAGATTACAACTACAATTTCAAAGTCAATGCATTCACCAACTATTTCTTCCTTTCTCCTGAGCACAGAAGCTACCTCCATGGCCCCTTGCAGTTAGGAGAGGTCAAATGCCTTCTCCCTAATAAGAATATGGACAGAGAGTTTAATAAATTTTAAAATTCTCTTTTAAGATGATGCAATACTTGGAATAAAGACATATGCCTAAAATACCTACTGGCGCAAAGGATTTAAATGCTCAAATAAAATGATTTGCGTTTTATTGGTTGTGAAGCATTTAACGTGCAGACAGGATTGTCTCCTTTGCCCTCTCCAGCTTGAGAGTAGCTTCCTTCTCTACCCTCTTTATGCCCCCTTGAGATACAGGCAGTCAGAGAGTGCACCTTTGCTTTACAGGATTTCACTGAATATAGCCAACCTGAGGATTCTCTCTCAGAACAGAAGCACTCCCTCTGAACTGTCTGAGACTGCCACTTCCTTCTTGATCCTCAAATATAGCAGCACTCTATCGTAGGGCCTTTGCACTTGGTATTTCTACCAATGTTTTCTCCCAGAAGTCTCGTATTTCCCTTGTCTTTCTGCTCAAACGTCACACTGTCCTTTAGACCTCCAATGGGAGCAAGAAGACTTCAAATGCAGTGTTTCATTCTGAGCAAATCTGCCACAAACGTAAAGACGCAATAAAGGAGCTGCCCCCCAAATGATTAAATTCTCATGTCCAGAAAAAAGATATTCATATGCAATATTTTTTATTTTTTGTTCACAAATGTATATTTTTTTAAATGCCATTTGTACAGGAAGCCTGTACAAATGGGCTGTGTTGTAAAAAACATGTGACTCAGGCCTACTTTCCCTCAAAAGATAAAGTGTTATTATGACAGTCAGTCCATTGCAGTTCACCCCCCGTCTCCAACCCATTCAGTCATGTGACATGGGAAAGCATCCTTCTAGACAGGTGGAAAAGGTTAAGGGTATCCCCCTCCTGTTGTCTCAATGCAGGTCTGGCTAATTGCAACAAAGTCTCGAGTTGACCTGGGTGTCCTACCAGGAGCTTCCTAACCTCCTCCTGTGGCTAAAGGCTAACCCCCTGCAGGGACTAAGTCCCTACCCTGTAAGAGCACAGCCTCCTTCTCAACCAGACTTCCAGGAAGAGAAAGTATAACCAATAAGGTACTCTTTAAAAATCTACTGAAGATAAGTCACTAAAGGAAAAACCACACTCTATAAGCAATTGCCCATGAAAATAATTGATACTTTAATCAAAAAACATTTTTCTGTAACACAATGAACAGAATTCAAAATATATATATAATTTCATTTCCATTTATGCAGATCAGTTACAGATCACTAATATTTTATGCTGAACTCAAGTTGCTAGAGTGAGATGCAGCATTTAGACTATGAAGAAAACTATGGCAGGGTTTGAGTCCTGGCTTTGCATCTACTTACTGGCTTTGGGACCTTGAACAAACAAGTTTACTTTTCTAAGACTTATCAGCAAAGTGGCAAAAAAAAAATAGTGGCGCTGTATCTCCTAAATTATATAATGATTAAACACCTGGTCCACACTGAGTGCTCAAGTCAAATAAATGTTAAATGTTATTGTCATTTCTAAAATTAATAGTATTGTCTTATGAGACAGAAAGACTAGTGATTTCATTTCAGTGTATTATTTTTCACCCATAGATTTCAAAAATAAAGGAAAAACTTATAAGAGAGTGCAGTAGAAAAAAACAGGGCTTTCAGACAGAGAAATGTGTGCAAACTCTTTAGATCTTTTACTAATGAGCTATATGTTCTTGGACCACTGACCTTAAACTCTTTGAGCTTCATTCAGTTCCCTCCAATATAAAATGAGGACAAAACTTCCAATTTTCAGAATTGTTGTGAGGATGATAAACTAAAAAGTAAAGACCTCTAGTATATAGTGGGCCCCACTGATACTGTAAAGGAGTAGATGGCAAAATAAGGAAAATCAATGCCTCTTTATTTAGGTCAGTCATTAGCTAACGATCAGCCACTGTGAATGAAAAAAAAGTCTAGTGAAGTCAATAAAATGTGAAGTGAAACCTAATTCATTTTTACAATATGACCTACTTTCAGCTATTTTTGATTCACATGAAAGACCAAAGTTACAAGGAGCTGATTCTGCAAAGACTGTTCATTAAAAGCATTTTCTTTTCTTTATTTATGGTTTTCAGCGCTGAGCGATAAGAAAACAGAGTTTCAGTTCCAAGCATCCTTTGAAAGACCCCTGGCACTAATCTTACAGTGTGACTTTCAAAATCTATGCAGTGTCGAAGGTTACTGCAGAGAGTAGCAGGGAGTGGCGGGGGAGGGGGGGTTTGAAGGAAAGCGGTTTTTAATTCCACTCAATTATGCAGCTTCCATTAGGCAGTTTGGGGTGCCCTAAATAAGAGGATTCAGATCTTAGTACCTGAAGGTTTGCAAAAATAAAATTTTGAATGAGCTCCCATCCTATTTAAGTACCAGAGGACACACCTAGGTTTCTGCTCTGTGCGGAAGGTCTAACTGTACTGATTTTCCAGCTGGGTCACAAATGTGCCTATTAGATATTGACCCTAATCATTTAAGTGCTACTGAATCTTAGCAAAACAGCTAAAGGGAAAAATATTTTCAGCTACTTTGGAGTATCTTTTTAAAGTGCCATTGTCTTTCCCTTCAGGCACTACAATATTCTTGAACCAATTTAATCCACCTGCTAACAAAGATGGAAGAAGGAAAATTTTCTTTTCCACAGGGCTAAACAAGGATTAATGATTGCCAACCAAATGGCCTCTTAATTTTCTTTTCTTCTCCCTCTCTGGCGAGCCTTCTATATACAGAGCATATACATTTTCCCTTAGTTAAGAATGTTAAATTTAACTAAAATTAAATCTAACTAACAACAAAGAAAAACTTTTTAAGTGTTTGGGGTTTGGGTTTGACACGCCAGTAATTCTGCCTTACAAACCGGAGGAGAGGTTGGGGGCATTTTGTAATTGGGGTATGTTAAACCAGGCAGATGGGGAACGGGGGACAAAAATTTCATGGGTAAAATGTGACATATAACCCTAAATTCCCTCTGTATTCTCCAAACCAAACCAAATGAAAACCCCAGCTCTGTCCTTCAGACCTACCATCCAATCATGATGACAGCAAACAGATTCCTGGTGACACCCTCTTCCTACCCTAACAGATCCCTGAGTCAAAACACGCCAGGCTCCTACCCAGAGAGGGGTAAATGAGAGTGGCCGGATGGCACAAGTCCATGTAGTTTCATTTCAAAACATACGCATGAAAGAGAGAGCTGGTTCTTACATCAAAAAATCCAAGCTACAGAGGTGCCGGTTTTAAATGTGCCTAAATTTTCAAACTGAACAATATAAGCCTTTGAAACTGACACGATACAAGACTTTGTGAGCCTCTCAAACAGCAGTACATGTCCTAATCCCTTATTGGGGAAAATGAACTGGCTTGTTAAGTAGTTCACAAACCTTCTGTAAACAAGCTCCTTCTCCCCTTTCTGTGTGAAGGAGCCACTTCACCTTTGAATTTACTTCATAAATTTAAAAAAGGGTCAGATCCACCACCACTCAACACCCGTGCCCCCTAACGAGCCTCTATTCAGGAACAACATGGCAAAGAAATACCAAGTGTCATCATTTCTTAATGTTTTCTCTGATGGTTTGACTTGTTAAAATGACAGGCTTTATTATTTTTAGCTTTGAACTCTGGTGAGTTGATCAGTCAAAACAAAGTATTAAAATAACATCCACTTGGTGAATTCAATTTCAAATGACTACATCTAAAGCTCATCCATTATACACTCCGATAAAACTGACTTTTACCTGGCTAGGGAACTTTGAGAAGAAATAATAAATATCTAGCTCAAAGAAGAAACATGAAAAACAAGTTTTGTCTTAAATGCAAGTGTATGTGGAACCAATCCCAAAGTCAATGATAAAAAATAGACATTTAAATCATTTTAGGACAAACAGCAAAGTTAAAGATTTCCGAATGTTCCCATGTTCCATCCAGTATGTGTGAAATGACTTAGATCGCAAATGGAGCATTACAAACAAATAAGTAAATGCTGGTTTAAGTCACACAGGCCATTTAATGAAAAATATAGCATGATTTCTGCACAAGTCTCTTTTAAAATAAATCTAATCCCAAATAAGTAAAATTATTTTGTGATAATGTAGGCCACTGGAAGCTGTTTTCAATCATTTTTAAAATAGTTTGAATTTTAGTGAAATTTTAAAAAGTAATACACATATAGGGAATGTGGGTGAGGCATACTGGAAATGTGTACTATTTTTGCAACTTTTCTCTGAAAAAAAGCTATTCTAAAATAAAGACTATTTTTTAAAGGTAAATTTTTACTGTAGAATATTTGGAAAAATACAGATATGTGAAAAAAAACCTATAAAAATAATTACACATATGACTGTGTATATATACAGATAACACTAACACTGTGATATATGGACTTAATCCTGTTTTCTTTGGGTGAATATGGCATTTTCCGATGTCATTAAAAAATTCTTCGGAAACATCGCTTTAAGGGCCACTTCTCACTGTGCCATACAGTTAAACCCAAAATTTGTTTAATCATTCTCCTATTGTAGAATGCTTAACTTGTTTACAATTTTTGGATACTGGAATTAACTTCACAAATAATATAATTATACATGATTCTGGTCATTTCTTCGAGAATGGCGCACATTTTTAGACATGGTCAAATGGCTTTCCAGAAAATTAGCTTATTCTTCAGGAGCATGTATCAGCCAAACTCAATTCCAAGCCACTGTCACATAAAACAACCTTCCAATGAGGCAGGAACACTGCCAGATGGACCAGGAAGAATCACAGGACTAAATACCTGCTGTGAGTGAGGGCTGTTAGAGCCAAGGAAAGGTGTGAGATGTACTATGATTCCAGGTAATCCTTCTGCCTGTCAACCACCTCCTGACTCTGTCATAATCAAAAACCAGGTGCGCTTACTCAAATAAAACCCACCGAAATCAAAGTTAAGGGGAAGGTGATCTGGGACAAAGAAAGACTTCACTAAGAGTTGGCATAGTCATATTTGGTGCAGGATTATCCTCAGCAAAAGAAACACAATAGAGATATTTTGCTATCATAAATGGAAAAAACCTCAGCTGAAGGTAGGAATACTGTTTCCCTAGAAGTTATTTTCCTATATGAGGTTAATTTTGTTTGGAAAAATGAAAAGAAAGCAGTATCAAAAGGGACAGGTATATGGTACTAGAAATTTGTAATCTCTAGGTGAGTTCCATAGAAAGAGGAATCATTCTGCCAAAAATGTCAATAATTGAGTAACAGTCTTTGATACTTCAGTTGTAACTCCCAGAGCAGAAGACCTAGCGAATAACAATAAACTATATTCAACTTGAAAATATTTTGTTTGACCAGAGCAGTGGGAGATTGGCAGTGCCTCTTCTTAATTTTAAGTTCAAATTTAATCATTGGGAAACAACATAAAATCTCACTTCTCTCAGAAAGACCTGGCAACAGTGAGCAGAAATTCCCATGGCAACAACTCTTGGGAAATGAGTAGTAGCTTTCTCCTTTGAGCTGAGAGGATCTCATAGGTTTCACTTATTAGAATTACATGTCTACCCAGTAGGCATTTAAACTTGCAACTTTTACCCTACTGCAAGGTCTTTCAAAGATATCCCTATCCCTACACTAGAGACATTCTTAGAAGAGCCCAAGTAACGCCCTCCCCTTTCCCCACCATGTTTAATTACTGGAGAGATACACCACAGCTAGATCCTCCTCCTGCCAATGACAGTTCTCAGTGTGGGAGAGTGTATCTGTCTTGAAATACCAACTCCTTTCTTACTGGGCAACCGAGAAGTTCTCTTCCCTGAGTCTGAGGCAAATCTTCCAATGCCAGTGTCTTGTTTCTTCCTCCACATCATTACACTATTATAGTCATGACCAAATCCCAGGTTATTCAAGCCTCAGTGCCTCCTACACCAAAGAATTCCCCCAAACTAGAGAGGAACTTCACAATTCTATCAGAAGCTCCAATCCAAAGTCTTTTTGGAGTGTGGGGACAAGAAAAAAGAAATCATAAATAATATTAAAGAACACGCCAAGGAAATGGATCCTACCAGATTCAGAACTTCTGGTCCAGACTTGGCATTTACCTCTCACCTGGCCTTGGCCTCAATCCCTGTAAGTCTGCATTTTCCTTAATTTCTAGAATTAAAATATCGAGACATCCTTCACAAGGTTGTCATGAGATGTAACTGAGGTCATACATGTGAAACTGTCCTTCATGGCCAGGCTCAGTAAATGTTAGGCGACTGTGAAGCGAGCTACTGATCATGCTTTCACTTCCTCTGCACACAGTTGAATTATCTCTTTCTGGACAGCTGCACCTGGGAGAAAAAAATATTAACTGTCTTGTCTGCCCCTGGGTTTGAGGTACTATTAGTTCCCTATTGTAGCTTCTGCTATCAAATGGGATTTTCAGCAGTGTTTATTCACTAATGTCTTGAAGAAGCATTAACTAAGTACCTACAATGTGCTAGGGGCAGGAATACAAGGGGAAAAAATGACACCTTGAAGAAAATCAAAGTGTAGTGACAAGAATGAAAATGTAACACGTAATTCACACTTAGTATAATAAACCCTTTATCTGCGTAATGCAGTGGAACTCAGAGAAGGGAGTAAAAGAGGGGAAGGAGAACAAGAAGAAAAGGAGAGGCTGAAAGGCTCACTGGAAATTCAGGAGACAAAAAGAAGAGGCGTTTCAGACACAAAGCCCTCCAAGAACAAAAACAGCATGGAGAAAATGTGAAGAAATACAAGTAGTTGGGCAAAAACGATGTGTCAGATGCTGGCCAAACAGTGGGGCAGGGTTGAGAACCCAGGACCAAGCACCAACGACAGGGCTTGGATTTTGCAAATGGAAAAACAGAAAGGGTTTGAAGAACCAGAACAGTGTCATTAGATCTGGCTTTTAGAAAGACTTCCCAAGATGTCTGTTGGCTTTTTTATTTTACTTTTTAAAGATTTATTTTATTTATTTATGCATATAAGAACAAGGGTGCAGTCCAGAGGTGTGGGGTATGAGAAGATGCACCAGAAACAAAGTGGAGGGCAGAACAGGTGGATCCACTGACGTACACTGCTGAGGGGAACAGCAGGTGTGTCAGGAGAGGTCTGCTGTGCCATGTGGGTCAGCTCCCTGGCCAAGGATGGAACTCAGGCCACAGTAGCTGGCTATAGCTTGATAGCGCAGAGACTTAACCCCTGCGCCACCAGGGAGGCTCTCTGTTGGCTATTTTAATGGTCTCTCTCATCTACACACACACACACACACACACACACACACACACACACACACACCTTCACTGTGATTATAGGACTGCAATGTTTCCCCTGAGGAGACAGTGTGGGTGTATAGATGGTGGGAAGGCAAATGGGCAGAAGAAAGTGACTGATGAGGCCGCACAGAGCACAATCTCTGTTAGCATCTGTGGGCACCAGCGGATTTTTAGCTCTTCAGAGTTGATTCCTGACCACACGAGGGCATCCAAAATGGCCCACAAGGATCTCAGAGACACTCCAGTCAAGTTTAGGGTAGAAAAGCCTTTTAAAAATAGTCTGGAATCAGGCTACTTTCCGGCCTGTTCCTTCTTCTTTCTTTTAAAGATTAACCACGACAGGGCTGTGCCAAAAAATGAGGGCAGAGCGGGGGACAGACTCATGAAGTCTGAGCAGGTGCTGCTGTTTACTCACCAAGTCTGACAGAACCATATTGCTTCTGGGCTTCAAACACACCAGTAATTTCCTCAGAGACGAGAAAGTATGAAGGAAGGATGACTCGGAAAAATGTAACAACCTCAGTTGATGTCTATAAACTAGGTTTTTTTTTTTTACCATAATCTGTTACAATTCCTCTGATGATAGAATCTATTAATCCACTAGTGCTCAAAACAGAACACTACCATCTGAAGGGACTTTGAGAGTCTTTTCAGAGAGACAGATAAATGACAACGTGTCCCCCTCAAAAATGGTTTGGGGATTACAAGTGGCTGGGGCAGGGTCACATTTTAGCCATAGTTCTATCCCCAGAGACAAGCACAGTACCTGGCCTATTGCTGGTATGCAGCAAAATTCTGTTCGAATAAAAATCGGACCCACAGAAAACAAATTGGTGGGTGTGAGTGCCAGAGGTGGGGATTAGAGGAGCTGGAGGAAGGTAGTCAAAATACAAACTACAAGTTACAAGATAATTAGGTTCTGGGGGTGTAATGTACAGCACGGTGATGACAGTTAAAAATATTGGATTACATATTTAAAACCTGCTGAGAGAATAGATCTTTAGAACTCTGACCATCAAAGAAAAATTGTAACCTTGTAAGGTGGTGGATGTTAACTAAATTTATTGTGGTGGACATTTCAATATACACATAAAACATATCATGATGCACATGTTAAACTAATACAATGCTACATGTCAACTTTATTTAAGTAAAACTGGAGGAAAACTGTTGAAAGGCTAGACCAATAAAAGAAAATGTATAGCTTATTTACTAAGTTAGTTTTACCTACTTTGGGTTTTATTTAATTGAAGCATAGTTCATACATGATAAAATTCACACTTCTTATGTGTAATCTGATGAATTTTCACAAATGTATATAATCAGGCAACTACTACCATAATCAGTCCCTAAAATATTCCCTCATGCCTGTTTGTATTCAAATTCCCTAACATAATCCTATCCATAAATCTGTTCTCCACCCCTACAGCTTTACCTTTTTTAGGCTGTCACATTAATGAAATCATACTTCTTTCAAAATCATACTTCTTTCACTTACCAGAAGGATTCTGAAGTTCATCCATGCTGTTAGGTATCAGCAGTTTTTCATTGCTAAGAAGTATTCTATTACATAGACAAGCCACAAATTGTTTTCTCATTCTCCAATTGGTAGATATTTGAAGTGTTTCAAGCTTTTAATTATCAGGACTAAAGTCACATGAACACGAAAAGATAGGTCTTTGTATTGGCATGTGTTTTATTTTTCCTGAGTAATAAAGTAATAATACCTACAAGTAGACTTGCCTTGTCATATGGCAAGGGTATGGAAAACTATAGAAGAAACTGCCAACATATTTTCCAAAGAAGTTGTATCATTTTACAATTCTGTAAGCAATGCATATGAGTTTGAGTTGATTCATATCCTTGTCAACACTTGATGTTGTCAGTCTCCTTTTTTTTAATTTTTATTGATATAACATTGGTTTATAACATTGCATAGGTTACAGGTGTACAGTAATATCAATCAGCAGCTGTATTTGACATTTTTTTCTCCACCAAAACTTTAGTTTCTATCCTTTACCATACAAATAACCCCTTTTATTCAATTGACCCACCTCCTTCTCCCTTAATCCTGGTAAGCACTAACTTTAATTTTAGTCATACTCATGGAAAAGATTGTATTTTGCTGTGCTTTTAATTTGCACTTGCATAATGACTGATGTTGTGTATCTTCACATGTGCTAATTGGCTATATATGAATAGCTTATTGGTAACCAAAAATCTTTTAATGGAAATAAAATTTGAATTTTTCATTCAAGTTTCTCAAATACATTTTGATTGATAGGCACTATTAACTTTGTCAAATATTTGAGAATGACAAAATAGTCCTTCATTTGCCTCCATTTTAAATGGAAAAATTCCTAAGAAAAATTATACACGTTTTGATCTCTTATGGCTCTTAACCATTTTCTTACTGAGCCAACTGAGGAACATTGCACACACCTCTCAATTGTGTGTCTCTTCCTCAAAAATTAGGTCTCTTATATTTTCCCAGATTATCTATCACCTTCCTCTTTCTTAGGGGCTACTGCTGTTGCTCCTGTGATCCCCTAAAATCCCTCGCCCATCATCTGTAATCTGCTCATAATCAACTAGCTTAACTTTCATGACTATTCAAAAAATAAGCATAAGAGGCTTTGAGTACAGGCCTGAATGTCTGTCCAAAAATGAAGCCCTTGCATTGGTGGTATAGTGGTGAGCAAAGCTGCCTCCCAAAAATGAAGCATACAGACATCTTCAAGGGACCTGACTACATGGCTTATTTCCAGGTCAGGTCTCTGCTCTAAAAATGGGAAAATTCATTAATAAGTGCCTTCTGGGTCAGCCAGTCTCCACCAGCATTTCCAGACATACAGAAAGTTTTGGGGTGACATACCAACTCTGATGCATCCGTGAGGGATCAATTTTTATGCAGTTCTACAGAAATAAACGATAGCAAATGAATATTACGTTTAAGGCCAGCAAATTGGGGCAGGAACACAGTTCATCCTGCAGTGTGGTATCTTAAAGTAAGTTCCCAACTTTCCTTTTTGTTCATTTTAACAGTACAACTCTTCTGATGAAGAATCTCAGCCTTGCTGCAACTCTCATAGGAAAGAAAAACAGGCACCCTTCCTGTGCTCAGAAGCTCTGGGTTCGAACACAGTTTCACCCCTTTTAACAAGTGCAGCTTCACTGCTCTAAGCCAGTTTTCTTGTCTATGAAATGAGAATAATAAAGTACAGCAAGTCCTTGAATGACTGGTTTCATTCACCATTGCTTCTCATTATAACAATCCCAGCTAACATTGAAAGAAACATGGAGATCTTGCTTTTGTTATGCTTCGCTTAAGTCATAGTTTCCAAGAATCTCTGACGACACTGAGGACTGACTGTACAGCTGCCCACCTTGGAGTGCGCCAAACAGGAAAGAGAAGGTGAAAATGCTGCATGAACAGTAATATGTCTATAGGAAACAGGTGTTAGTTAATACAGCTCAGGGGGAGGCCTGACTTTTCAGGAGTCTATACCAATCTCATGCCAAGGCAGAAAGGTCCTATGAAGAAAAACAACAATGAAGACACAGAAATACCCCTCTAACTGGATGCAGAGAAGGACCTGAGCCTCACATGAGAAATGAGCAACACATCAAGCTGCCTACACAGAAGAGGGGCTAAATTTTGAGCAGGAAAGAAGCAAGAAACCCCAAATAAGCCCAAAGGATGTGGTGATGAAGGGACATGGATCCCAAAAGACAATGGAAAAAAAACAACACAGGGCATGGCGGAAGACCTGTGTCTGGAAATACAGTTTAAAGTTGGGCATCTTGCTGGCACAGAGACAGCCTCAAAGTCATGTTTCAATCTTCAGTTTGGATTCCGCAATACAGTCATGAACCTGAGATCCCCTTTTCCCACTTAAGTGTCCCTCATCCCTACAAACAGATGCCTCTATGCCTCTCACCCTCTTACTGTGTGTTGTGCGTTAGCATCTTTCCTGATAAAATTTTTTGCAGGTCCAAGTTCCTCATAGCCAAAGAGGGTAAAAGAGCATCTGCTCAAGTGCCTGGACATTATTTCACGTCTGGAAATATTTTCTACAGATATTCTATGCAAACACCAGACCTTCAAAAGGAAAGGAGATTACAGACTCTTCTCAGAGTAAAAACTTTAAAATACTCGATTCACTATTTTTATGAGTAGGAGGCAAAACAAAATAGAATATTGAAAGTGAACCCTAAGTTCTGGGTCTTTTTTTTCTCTCACAGCATACTAGCCTGAGCAGAAAGGAGAGACACTGTTCCCACACAGTGAATGAGAAAGCCATTTAGCAGCTTAATTTTCCCTTTCAACCCTGTACTTTTGAGTCTCTCATTTTATCATGTTCTGAAATTATTTTTGGTAATTATTATCATATGTAATTGAAGGGAAATGTTTATCATGTGACTCCCACTTCTAACTCTCTTGTGTCCAATCAACCAACAGTTAATTTTTCAATAATATTCCATATATTATTTTTTATTTATTAATTATTACATATCTTATTTAATATAATTAACATATTTAATTATATTACATAAGGTGATCCTTCCTTACCGCATCTCTAAGTTGAAAGCAGCCCTCATTTCACTAATAACAACAGATCTGTACAGATTTGTCTCTTATATGATTCCATCATATTTCATCTTCTCTATGAAAGTATTATCTTTTCTCAAATTTTTAATGTCATGCTATTAATAAAAAAGTCGAACCTTACCACAGATAATATATAAAATCAACCCTAAGCCATTCATTTAAAAACTATTGTTGCTTAATTAAGTAGTATTTATTGAATGCTTACTATGCGCATTCTTTATAAGAATTGCCTAAGAACACTAAAGTGTTCTTACTATTATTAGCCAAATTTATAGTGAGGAAATTGGGTTTCAGAGATGTTCAGTTATTTTTCCAAGATCTCAAAGGCCTTAATATTGGGAGACCTAAAATTTGAATCCAGGATTGTCTGATTTCAGAGCTCAAACTCTTATGTCTACATCATATGTATTTGTTCTAAATTCATGCATTCATTCAACAAACCTTTACTGAAAATCTAGTAAAATCCAAGCTAGGCAGCAGAGTCAAGCAGTAACACCCCGCTGCAGTCTTCATTTCATTCACACTAGGTCAAATCAAGCAGGTATCAGCATCTAGGGATCAGCACTGGCTTCCCATTTGTGGGCTAAGCCAGGTGTTCACTGTTTGAGCCAAATGACCTTAAACCAGAAAGATGCACTTTGATGTCTCTCCTTGAGACTCCACAATGAGTCACCCTCTGTGAGCCCTGCTCTGGCTTTGTGAATTCTGATAAGCAGTTCTATTCCTTCTCCTACCTGAATCTGTCTTGACACACACTCAATACTCAGTCACTCTAGATCTAAAGCTCCATCTTACTTTTGTCAGTCCTCCAAAAAGAAAGACTTTCATCACCAGAATGTAAGTCCCGCACAGACAGAGGTTGGTGTCTGTCTGGTC
Organism: Scalopus aquaticus; assembly: GCA_004024925.1. Lineage (NCBI taxonomy): Eukaryota > Metazoa > Chordata > Mammalia > Eulipotyphla > Talpidae > Scalopus > Scalopus aquaticus. Next base: position 275,249 of record PVIJ01000273.1, read on the forward strand.
ACTGAGGAAGCCCAAGTTGCCAGCACAGCATCTAGTACACAGTAGGCAGCAGTGCTTGTTGGTTGAAGGGACTGAGGTCTTTCAGCTAAATCCCATGTTTCCTGCCGGCCACACTGTTTCCCCTCCACACCCTTACTACTCCATCTTTTCCAGTCTCACAACCATAGACGCAGACTTTGGAGGCACCTGACAACTTCCCTGGATGTTAAGTGACAGCCAGAATCTGGTCTGCTGCTGTGATTTTAGATTGTGTGCTTTGACCATTAAACTAGGCCTCCAGGCAGCACGCGCAAGGTGCCAGCTCACGCGCCCACTTCCAGCCCCTTCAGCCTGTTCCTTTGACAGAGTTAACTGGTCTTTGCCGAGTTCTAGCTAGAAATATTTTTATATAATTATATACAAAAGTCATGTAAAATTCATAGCTATAGACAAAGAGGTGACAGCAAGAAACAGGAATGAATAATAAAACTGTTAAATAAAATATGGCAGATACAATATACTTTAATATTTTAATACTATCAAAATACTATGAAGACTCTTTACTCATGACATGAGATCATAATTATAATATTTAAAAGCTGTAAGATTTTACAGATAGTATAACTCTAACTATGGAAAAATACATTTGTTTTTCACACTAGGTCAAATCAAGCAGGTATCAGCATCTAGGGATCAGCACTGGCTTCCCATTTTGTGGGCTAGGCCAGGTGTTCACTGTTTGAGCAATAGCAATAGGGCCTCCCTGGGGGCTCAGGGGTTAATGTCTCAGTGCTATCTAGCTATTGCCAGCCACTGAGGCCTGAGTTCAATCCCCAGCCAGGGAGCTGGCCCACATAGCGCTGCAGGCCTCTCCTGTCTCACCCACTGCTCCCCTTACCAGTGTACTTCAGTAGATCCGCCTGTTCTGCTCCCCATTTTGTCTCTGGTGAATCCTCTCACCCCCCACACCTCTGGCCTATACCCCACTTCTTGTATGCATAAATAAATAAAAGAAATCTTTTTTTAAAAGAATAGGAATAATGATGGATAGGAATGTTTAAGGTTTTCATTAGCATTTCCCATATATTTCTAAGTTTCCAAAACAGTAGCCATTATTTAATAGTGTTAAAAGAAAAAAACAAGAAATTTCATTTTGCAACCAAATGTCCTAAATCTGATATAACTGTGTCTTGACAATACCTGACTCAAGCTTCTCAGCCACAATGATCTTAATTTATCTTAATGATCTTAATTTATTAATTAATACTAGACTATGGTTATCAGTAAACCTAATTAAATAAAGCAAGATGAGTACGATTTAAACTTTAGTTTACTCCTGTTATATTTCAAGCTAGCAAAAGGATCCACAGACTGAAGTGAGATACAGTCCATCACAAGGCACACAGCTCGAGTGTTCCAGAATGCACAACATCTATTATTACACTTATTTATGCACTTACTCATTTCTCCCCAAAGGCTCGCTTCTCCCTAAGAATATTCCTGGAGTATCTAACACAGAACCTAGCACAGATGCCTAATGAGCAAATTAATTTTCAGAGTGTACCAAATTGTTCCCAAAATAATCAACTTCTTCAAAGTTACCATTTGAAAAAAATAACCAGACAATTCAATGGAAATAATGGCTTCCCTTCTTTGGTCATAAAGCCCTTCCCCTATCCCTTTTATCACAATGACATAAAGAAAGACCCAAGGTCTTTTAAAATAAAAGTCAAAAAACTGCAAATTCAGAAATAAGCAAACTATCTTCCTTTGAAGCATAATGACTAATCTGAGAGGATGCATGAAGAAAGCTAAGTAAAAGGAAAATAAAAGTACCTGAGTTAGCTCAATAGTACAGTTTATCAAATGACTAAATTGCCAAAAGAATAGACTCAGGCAGTTATCGATAATAATTCAGACTATACCAGGAGTTCAAATAGATTTCTTTCATCAAAAACCTGCCATGATCCCACACCCCTCAAACATTCCCGGTCACAATGCAGTGGATAATCCTTTCTTTATTTCTTTTTTTTTTAAAGATTTATTTATTTATACATACAAGAACTGGGGTGTAGCCCAGAGGTATGGGGTCGTGAGAGAATTCACCAGAGACAGAGTGGGGAGCAGAACAGGCTGATCTACTGAAGTACACTGCTGAGGGGAGCAGTGGACGAAGTAGGAGAGGTCTGCTACACCATGTGGGAAGCTCCCTGGCTGGGGATCGAATTTGTGCTACAGTGGCTGTGGATAGCTTCATATAGTTCTGAGACTTAACCTGTTGCACCCACTAGGGAGGCCCAATAATCCTTAGTTAAACTGTTTCTCACAGTAGATTAGATGAGTTAACGTTTTAGGTGATACTTTACTTGGATTACTAGTTCTATTTTAACAAATCTGGACTGATTTTTAGATTAACTAGAAATTATAAAACCATACTTCATAGCTATTAATGAAACTCAAATTGGATAATAATGTCAATGTAAAGAAAATTATGTATAGCACATATGTATATGTCAAATCTCATTGAAGTAAACACTTGACAATTGTACATTTCCTTGTATGTAAATTCTATCTTAATTTAAAATGAAAGTAATAAAACAGAACAGGTTGTCAGCATATATGGTAGAAATCCAAATTATGTGGAAACCAAAGCCTAAAAATAATGTAGATCATTCCATAAACTGAGTTCATACCACTGGCCAAGTTCATACTACATATGTACCAGGCACTGTTCTAGGCACCGGTCACAGCTACAAGCCAAAACCTTTATCCTTATGATCAATCTGTTAGTAGAGGAAGGCCCAATACAAAGAGAACCCCATGTATCTGTTCCGGTTCACCAGCCACTATTGATTCCACCATTTCATTTGATCCTAACAAGAACCCCTGAAGTCAACAGAACTGTTGCTAGAGGTTTTCAAAAACTGCAAATAGTAATCCCAGGTATTGTATCTAAGAAACATTCGTCCATATAACCTTATTTTCAAGATTTCTTGTGTCTTCATTATGAAGAAAACAGGTCATCTTGGCCTAAAGTAACTGTTCAAGATCTTGTTTTAGAACAACACACAATAATCTAAATATAACCAAAACATCCACTAGGTTCATCTTCCTTATGTTATCATTCGGAAAACCCATGAAGTCTGGTCAGAGGTCCTCAAACTTTAGAGCACCTCAGAATCACCCAAAAGGGTTTTTAGACAAAGACTGCTGGGTCCCAATCTCAGACTTTCTGATTCATTAGGGCTCAGGTGAGACCAGGGGATATGCCTATCTAACCAGATCCCGGGTTATCCTGATGCTGCTGGCCCCAAAAATACAGTTTGAGAACCTCTGCTCTACGTATGGCTTCAAAACAAACAGTTTCATAGAGTTTTATTTTTTAAATAAGAATAAGTGTTCTTCACAGGCTGCCAGAAAGGCTTTGCACTCTGCAGTCTCTTACAAGCCAAGGCTCTATAGCTTTTTGTCATTCCAGAAGGTAAAAAAAGAAAAAAAAGTAGAAAAAAAAAAAATGGTCTCCTGTGTCAAAGGGACAATTTCCAGTGGTCAAAGATGGAACAATGCATGCAAGCATCAAAATAAATCAATATTAGTATATAACCCAACATATAAAATATGAGTCCATAATATTAAAAAATGAATGAGTACATAAATCTGTGAGAAAAGACAAATATGGACAAAACAATTTCAAAAAAATTACGCAGATACCCTTTCCTCAAGAAGCACACCTCTCCATTCCTTCAGTGTAGGTTGAGCATAGTGATGTCCTTCCAGAACGGACAATTTGGAAAGATGGTGGGGTGGGGTGCTGGAGTAAATGTTCAGTGGGAAACTCTAACAGACACTACACCTCAGCCAGGTGAGGATGGTCAACAGCAACACAGTAAGTCATGTTGATAGTATGCACCCATGAGGTAATGGATGAGAATAGTATTTTATCTCTGTGGTTCACCTTCCCACAACCAAGTCCAGTCATGAAAGAAAATTAGACTATTGAGGGGCGTCCTACAAAATACGTAACCAGTACTCCTCCAAATTGTCACGGTCATCAAAAACAAGGAGAGTCTGAGACACTATCATATCCAAAAGCAACTGGGGGTATAAGAGAACTACGTGTAAAATGGTAGCCTGGATGGACTCCTGGAACAAAATAAGGGCATTAGAAGAAAGCTCGTGAAAATCAAATAAAGCATCAACTTCATTTAATGAAAAGACAAAAATAAAACACTGAGGTTCACGGAGCAGTGACCAAGTCTAAGGCTATTGGTCACTTTGACTGTAGGAAGTAAGTCTGAAGACCCGGCACCAATCAGCTATTAATTTTCCACTCCATGACTTTCACCCACAAATCACTGGCCATGTGTGGTCACATGACCACCCCCACAAGGGAGTGAAGACATGAAACCCCAACTTTTGCCCAGAATGGAGGGAAGAGTTTTGATGAACATATACAAAGCCTCAGTACTATGATACCACAGAATCTGCCCGGCATCCCTTTAAAGCAAATTTTTAGTTTGTTTTAAAACAAACTGTGATCTGCAAAGTCCTGGGTCAACCTGTAGACGGATGGACACCGTGACTGGGCACACTGCATGCCCCCACACAGACAGTATTAAGCTGCATCTTATTTTCCCTGCTCTTTCAAGTATCTCCCTGAGTTACATAGTATAATCAATGGTTCTAGTCTTTTTCTCCAAAGATTCTTTGATTTTGAGCTCAGACCAACCATCACAACCAAGTTACCTATTTAGGAGTTATTCAGTGGTTTATTAAAAAGGCACAAATGAATTCAAATGCTTCATTCATTTGTTTCAGTAAAATGAAAAAGACAGCCCCTTTTTTTACCTGAACATGTTCAACTGATTTACGAACCAAGTCATCAACATGTCTTGTTTGAGCAGAAATCAACATTTCAAAGTCAGTGTTTCCTTCTTCTTTTACCATCATTCAACTCAGCCCTTAGTCTTGTCTCTTCCTAGAAATAGTACTATTTTATTTCTCATCTCCTCAACACCTTTCCCCTCAAAATAGTCAAATAATAAAAACAAAGACAAAAAACTTCAAGCCAAACAATTCTCCTTTGATGCCTGAATCTTGACGCTTGCGTTTTTCTCCCTGCAGAACTATAGCACCATTTCAATTTTTGTTTAGTATTGATATGTCTGGGAAGTTAAACATATGTTCCTCAGTGGGAGGTTCTGGTAACCTCTCCCCAAAGGACTCTACTTGACCTTGAGTTTATCTTCAAACTCTTAAAAATTTCTCTCTCTTTCAATAAGCATATATTCTTTATACTCTTTATAGAGATTATGGAACAATCACAAGAAGATGTTGCTCCATGCAGGGGGCTTCGTGGTAATAGTGGTGGTGGTAGTGTATATGTGTTTATGAAAGTGTGAGTATGTGTGTCTATCTGCATATGTGTTTTCATTTTCTTTTCTTCCTAATGTAGCAGGTTTTTGTTTGTTTGTTTGTTTGTTTTTTATGGCAGAGACATAGTATGACCAGTCCAAATTAAAAATTGTAAATCACCTTTAGGAAAATATTTACGATTACCTCATTCTAGTGAAGTATTAGATGATCAGACCTAACTGTATTTTGTGCAATTCACAACTCTAAAAATCACAAAGTTCTGTGAACACTGCCCCAAGATAAAATCACACCAGACTTGGATGTTTAACCCAGTAAGCATACTTTTTAAAATGATCTCTTTTCACACTGATAGTAAGAAATTCTCTTAACTGACTCCTCCTGCTTTTTCATTGTGACAAATCACTAAGATGATTTAATATTCTTAACCTTGCCAAAATTATGGCTTTTATTTTCTTGAATGAAAGTATTTAACTCTTTGTACATTTACAACATAGTTGTCATAAGGACTAAGGCAATTTAGGAGCTGCTGAGATTAATAATTCATTTGTACACATATCATGTAGTTTGACCCAAGCTCTGACACCATCAAAACTTTCCCTAAATTGGTGTTTCTGATCCCTTTATTAGAGACAATGAATCCATCTTGTGGCCGGGAGCAGACAGTGATTTCCATGGTATCAACTGATATGAATCAACCCCTTGGGGTTGGGGATATGTCTTAATTGTACACTTGTTCTTGAACAAAACTACTGCTTCCATTTGATGTCTTCCCCCTTTTTCTTGCCCAAATGATTTTCATTCCTACCTCACTCATCAACTTGTCAATTGGAGAACAGGAGCTATTTCCTTTCTTTGTTTGGGATTCTGGCTGCCACCCAGGCACCATTTTCCAAGTAATTAATGAGCCCTGCAATGTCCTGGCTTGTGACCACCAGCTTCTTCCTTTGTTATACTACATCTTGCCTGGAGAAGGACTGAATGCAAGAGCAGGCAGTAGGCTGCTGCTTAATGATAGCAGGCTGCTATTTTAGGTGAAAATACTCTCCATTCTTTTATTTTTGCTATGCAGCAGAAGTGTGTGGTTATAGTTAAACCTTAGGCTCATGAAAAAAAGCCCCAAAGGCAGAAATATTTGAAAGTTATAAATTTGTTATTGACTGTCAAGAGCTGAAATGGAGCACACAATCTGGCAGGATGGAACTCGATCTTCACTGCCATTCAGCCCCCAAAGCTGCTTTCCTGCATCAGCAATGAGAAAACATCAAGGGACCAGTGTTTGGGGAAGGGCAAGAGATCAAAGGTGAAAGTGTCTTCTTTTCCCCTTCCTAATTCCTTAGAAGCAAGAGGATAAAATATTGAGTTTCCTTTACTAAGATCAGTCAAGCAGTCAAAATCTATGCTTTTAGTGTCTTCTAGGTATCTAAAATTGATCTAGAAGTTAGGAACTCAGTACTCATTAAACAGAATCTTTACTCTCAAGAAACAGTGTCAGGGAAAGAGACTGGAATGAATGAATGAATGAAGACAGTGATGAGGGTTATGGAAGAAAATATCCAGCATGACATAGAGGAAACGGGAAATGGGACCTCTGGATGGTGTGGCGTTATTCTCTACAGCCTCTTAATAAAAAAAAAATTGACATTTGAGCAGAGACCTAGAGGAGGAAGAAGAGCAAGGGACAAGTGTGTCTGGTGAAGAGGAGTCCAGGGAGATGAAACAGCAGCTCACAAGGCGCTGTGGTCACATGCTCACTGATTATCTAAAAGTTTAACAATCTATACATAACTGAATCATTACAGATAAATACCTACTCCTTTAAGTCCCAGAACACTGAATTTACCAATTTCAAAGAAAAATCACTGAAAATATGTTATGCAACTCTCTGTCCTGTTAGATACAGAGTCAACAACTAAATCTTTCGATGACTCGGATGTGCATCGGCCCTGGTTCATGCATGCCATATGCACATAGCCTATGCACCACATTCTATGTATCTTTTACTTCTTGAACTCCAGTCTTACCAGGGACTGTGATAACACTGGAAATAACAGAATAAGCAAAGTGACAAATCCCTACCCTCAGGAAGTTTATGGTCTGGTCAGGGAGAAAATGATTATTTAATTAGTGCACATCACTGTAATCTGAATTTAATGCCCTGAAGGACTGTGCTGAGAGCTATGAGAGCTCAGATCAGGAACTGGGATCTTCTGGAGGACAAGGAAGGATTTTTGCGAGAAAATGACATGCAGGAATTAATGAGGAAAAAAGCATTCCAGTACACTGGAACAGCATATGCAAAGGTACTGAGATGCAAGAGAACAATTTGGGTTTGCTGTATTAAAAGTAAGCAGTCTACCTGGACTCCTGAGAATGAGAACAGCAATAAATCTGAGGCGGGAGAAGGACTGGTGCTGGACTTTGTGTTATTTTGGTGCTGATCAAATGGGAAACCATTTGAAAGATTCTAGACAGGAAAGAGACATAGTAAAATAAGCATTTTTATATGTGCTCACTCACTACACAGTGAGAAGGCGGGGGCAGTAGGGGTGATATTAGGAGACAATCCACTGCAGGCATAAAGAGTGATACTTATTACTGAACTAAGACAGTACTGGTAGAAACAGAAAACAGAAGAGGGAATCAAGAATTATTAAGGAAGTGAAATCAGTCAGACTTAGTTACGGATTCAAATTCAGGAGATTAAAATGTCATGGGTTGATGGATGAGTGGATAAAGAAGATGTGATATATATACAAAATGGAATACTACTCAGCTATAAAAAAAAGATGAAATCCTCTCATTTGCAACTACATGAATGGAAATGGGAGAGATTAAACTTTGTGAAATAAGTCAAAGATTGAAATACTTTATGATTTTGATGGAGGAGATAAAACTCAAAATAAGATTAGAACTAGACCCACACAAGAAAGTGGGGGTAGAAGAAATCAACATAATCATCAGCACAATCCCTAGGTGCCAGCTCCTAAGTTACAAAGCATAGGTAGGAGCTAGACTGCAGTCTAGGGGCAAAGATATGGAGATTGAGCCCATTGTAAAATCTCCGGTCTGTTTTCTAATTCTAGTTAGCCAGTAAACAGACAGCCATCCTCGAAGATGAGACCCTCCCAACTGAAAGAAGGTTATATCAGTGCCATCCATGCAAGAATTTGGGGCAGCCATTTTTTCTGCCCACCTGTGCCTATGCAGGTGCTTTCCTTTACCAACTCTGTCACTCTGCAGGGCAGCGGCCTGCCTGTCTGCCCGTGACCTGCACCCTGCAGGCCTCTCTTAGCAAACCTGCCCCTCAGCGGGGCAGCTCTTTCTGCCTGCTTGTGTCTGTACAAGTGTCTTTCACTTCCTTGTCCTAATAAACCTGTTCTTTAAGTATAACTGAGTCTCTGTCTTGTGGAAAAACTTGTCACGTGCACCCGAAGGGAGCTCTGGTGAAACCTTTCCCAGAGTGAACCCAAGGAACCCGCTCTGCTCACCAATCCACCGACTCGAAAACAATAGCATATGGCGCCCATAAAATGACATCAATTTCATTCATATATGATACACACAAAAAAAGCATGAACTAAATAAAATAAAAAGAAACCTTATGTTGTTTTTATTATTATTATTTTAATTGTTATTTGTATTCCCCTTGGGTAACCCACCACCGATTCACCCGTAACCCATCACCATAGTCCCTTGTGTTCTTTTCTACCCCTTTTTGAGCCCTTATCTCCCCGTCCCTCGCTGCGTGTCTCTTGTTTGGTTCCCCTATATTCCTGTTATAAGTGAAACCATTCGATATTTTTCTTTCTTTCTGGCTTATTTCGCTGAGCATGATCCCGTCTAGTTCCATCCATGGTGCTGCGACTTACATGTGGGAAACCTTATATTGTAAGACCAAATTTTGGCAGAAAGGGCAGAAAGTGGGCATATGAGATAAAAGGGTCAATTTTATGAAGGACGAAATTGGAATTTTAGTGGTAAATATTATGTAGTATATGCACATGTTGACTTATAATGATGTATATCCAAAATCTATGTGAGGAGATAATTGTTTTTTCAATAAAAAAAAATTTTAAGATGTCGTGGGTAACTCCTATTTGGCTTTGGAATCATAATGATGTTATTCTTTCATTTGTTCATTTGTTGGGGAAAAAAAGAAGAAAAAATAATAAGGCATTTTAGCTCCGGCACTGAACACAGAGCAATCTCTCTCCTGCCTTTGCCTCAGGCTGGCTCTCAGTGGTATGTGGAGCCTTAGTATTGAAATCCATGGTGCCCTGCAGAGTGGGTCCTCAACTGGGAAGGGTCTACCACCAAAAAATTAAAGGGAAGACAGTTATATTAGACTGTTAAATGCGCTTCTGCTCCAATGAACTCCACTATCGGAGCACTTGGCTAATCACACCTACAAAGAAATCAGCAAACTGGTGACTCACTAGGATTTCTTTTCAAGAGAGCAAAGCACCTAAATAAAGATCCTGCATTTAGCATACAATACGGAGAAGTCATGTGAGCTGCAGCGATTTGGGAGAACTTCAAGTGTGGCATTTAAGTTTGAGAGGGGAAGTTAGAAATCAAAGAAGTGATCTCACAAACAAAAAGCTTTTATAATAGCCTGTCCTGGATAAGACAGTAATGAGAGGACAAAGAGAAAAGCCGTCCTCCTCTAATACCAAGGAAACCAAGGGAAGTGACTTCTTAAAAAGGAGCAGGTGAAAAGAAGAATTTTAGTGTCACCCAAAGTGACTGTTCTTCCTCTAAGCTAGAAATAGCTAAAAGAATCTAAGTCACTCATTGGGTCCTAAGCATAGAGGTGCTTATTAATAGCTTGAAACCAACTAGTGTTATAATGGATACTTCTAGGATCTCTAACACACGGATTTTCCCAAATGCACTTATTTACCTTAAGCTCACCCATTCATGGTCCCAAAAGTGTGAAGTTAATTTCTGTAGCTTATTTGCTTATAATAATAAGTAATTCCATCATAAACCCAATTCCTTCCCATGAAGGAATTTTTTTAAAAAAATAATTATAAGCCTAAATCACCCTACGCCTGTGTTTCCAAACCAGAGAACAATTGCTCTCAGGAGCATGCATCACCAAGGCAGGGACATGAAGCTGTAACAGGGTAGTCCCCAGAAAAAGGGTGTGTTCCAGGTTCCCTGCCCCATCCAAGGAGGGTGGAGTTGAGCAGGAGATAAAAGCTGGAGATGAAGAGAGGACAGAACACACAGAAGAAGAGACAGGAGAAGGAAGGAAGCAGGATGAAGAGCCAGAAGAGGCACAGGAGCAGAGAGACATATAAAGAATCTGCACGGGCCTGGACTGATTGAAATAGATGTGGGTGAGAGACCCATGGGGATGTTAACGATGGCAATGTTGATCTTAGTTTTGATTTTGTTCTTTAACTCTCAGAATTGTCTGGCAGTTTCTGACCCTTTTCTATGGGTCCCTGCGAAAAGGTGTTTTAGACTTGTGGCAGGCTTTCCGGCCTTGCTTTGGTCCAACCCCATTTGGGTGGACTTTTACCCACGAGGGGTTGGATAACATTGGGTGCTTGATTTAGAAAGTATATTCTTTGTCTTTTCTGTCTTTTCTAATTGTATTAAAGTTTCTTTCCACTTAAGGTCCTGTATGTTTTGCACTGATGCGGCGGATGGCAGAACCTATTTAGATTGGGCAGGTTTGGGGGTTCTGTGGATGTCCCTCTCCCTTCTCTGTAACAAAGCCACAGAATTTGTTTACAAGTCTATCTTTCTATAGGAATTAATTTAAAATAGTTTTAATTTGAAGCAATAGGTGGTAAAAAGCACAAAAGGTAAAAATCTGGGTTTATCATTTACGATAGCAAGAAAGCTTCTTTTTTGAAATTTAATTAAGGAAAATAATTTTATGAGAAATATTAAGTAAAAGTATACAGGTGCTGGCTGGAAAGATCAGCCCCCAAAATGTGATATTCATATACAAACAGCTGAAATAAGAAATCCTAAGCTCAGTTAGGACATCCAAAAATGTTGCCACCTTCTCTCAAGAAAAGTAGCAAAATATTACCTGAATTTCCCCACTTACCTAGTTAAGTGGGGAAATTTGAATGTATGGATAGTGGTCTCATTGCTTCATACTATTTAAATAGTGTAATTTTTTTTCCTTCAGAATTTGTGGTTCACACTGTTAGGAGAACAAGAAATATTTGTTGGTCGGAACAAAGCATCTCCTTTTACTAACATATAAAATGACCTACATAGCTCTTGCATTGTATGGACAGAGGCAGATAATTGATAAAGATTCCCCCTAAGAATAAGACATTCACATACAAATGAGATCAGCAAGTTTAGTCTACCAGCTGGGATCACTGCAAGGGTCAGCCGGCCCCAGGGTATAAAGTAATCACTCTAGTGACTGGAGGAAGCTGACTCCAGATTCCTAAGAGGCAAATTCATGTCACCAGATTGATTAACCTTACACAATACAAATCTGACACATTCTCCCTAAACCACCTATCTGGGGTCCTATCAAAAGAGGATGATGAAAAGTTAGAAGAATTTTTGGCCTGTGATGTCTAACAATCCAATAATCCGTTCTATTTCAGTCATGTTTTGGATGTATGAATTCCTCAGAGCAGAGAGTGATCCACTGTTGAATGGAAGCAGCCATGGCATCTTAGACCTTCTGAAAGTAGTATTCTAGGGTTTCCTTTTTTTTTTTTTAAGATTTATTTTTATTCATTTAAACATACAAGAACTGGGGTGCAGGCCCGAGATGTGAGGGGGTGAGAGGACCCACAAAGATAGAGTGGGGAGCAGAAAAGGCAGAACTACTGAAATACACTACTAAGGTGAGCAGTGGACCAAACTGGAGGTCTGCTGCACCATAAATGGATTAACTCCCTGGCCAGGGATCAAACTCAGATCACAGGGTGTCAGCTCTGAGACTTAATCCCTTATGCAACCAGGGAGGCCCTTTTCTTGGTTTGTTTCTTACATTTGTCAGCTCAGAGAGAAGGGGTCTATCTACTCCAAAAGCAAGAAGATCTTACATTGTTTATAAGAACTGATGACATTTTTTTCCCCAAAGTTGGAAAAAGGGCTGCCCAATAAAAAATATTCTATACCTTTCTTATGAACATTTAGAAGTGCAAGACAAATAAGACATACTACAAACATACTGATAACATTTTTGATTGGGGAATAAACAAGCTTCTCAGTTCCTTCCTCTCTGCCAGTAGTAGGTATTTATACCATTGTCCTTAGAAATAAGCAGATTCAGGATCTGAACTCACGTCTGCTTACACTAACTCAGTCCCTTAGCCCCTGTTTTAGGAGAGTGCCTAGAATAAAGCTGGAGTAGATATATATTTTTAAATCTGAACGTCGATGAGGAACTGAGCTGTTTGATCCAGGATTTTGAGGTATTTTCTGGAGCTAATTTCAACACCAAGAATGAAAGAAATCCTTAAAATATCTTAAGAGATTAGAGGATTGCATCTGATAATGCCACACCCAATTGTTTTAGGTTAATTTTATTTTGGGCTGAAAGTCAATTAAGATGAGAAAATTAATGGTTATAATGAAATAAACAAGTGGAAGTAAAATATTTCTCTGCAAAAAATTTAAACTCAATTTTTTTATGTGGATTCCTTCCACATAACAAAAAACTAGCTAATCATTTTTTAGTACTTATTTTATTCTTGAAACGTCTAAGTGTATTTGATGTATTAACTCATGTAATCTTTATGAGGTAGAAGCTATTATTCCCATTTTTTTCAGCAGAGAAAACCAAGGTATAGAGAGGTTAAGCAATAAACCCTAGATAATAAGTCAGAGAGTCAAGATTCTGGACTCAAGAGCTCTAATGTCAATGCCGGCACGCTTGACCACTTTACTCTGCTGTTTTCTAAAATTATACTAAATCTCCCATTAATACTTTGTGCCCATTATTTCATTCACTACAACCCCAACTCAGTCCCAACAACCATGGGAAGAGTAGGCACATGTATATACGAGCACACTCAAGTAGAGAACACGTGCGGGCGCGTGCGCATGCGCATTGGAGGCTTTCTCTCTATCCCATTTCCGTAAAACATTTGACAAATTTCTCAACCTTTGCAGGAAAGTCATGGCAGACACTCTATGATTAATCACATTAAGTGCTTGCATTATGCATCGCCTTCCTCATATTTCCATTAGGTGTTTTGATCGAATCTTCTTTCTGAAAAGAACAGTTCATTTATTATTATTTTTTTTTTTTGCTCCTCTTCTCTTTTTCATTTTAATATGAAATACATCAGCACCAAAGAAAGCTCTGCAGTACCGTGAAGGCCAGAGTTTAGGACTATCACTGAATTTATAAAAGTTGGAGGGAAATTCTCCAGTACCTAGTAGTGGCCAGATACCTCAAATCTGTGTGGACTCTCTACTTAAGTATTTTAAGACTGCACATCATGTATCCTGGTTACAGCCAGAACTGAGAAGATGTTCCTTCACTTCTTCCCTCACCCAACTATGTGCTGTGGGGTGTGAAAAGCAGCATTGGGCATCTCCACTACCAGGGGAACACAGTCCAACACAAAAGTTAAAGGGGCAGTTTCAGGAACCAGCCTACCCTGAATCTGAATTTTAAGCCTTCTCCTTATTTGGAAATACATTTCACCTAATCAAACCATCTCAGAGCCAATGAGATGGCTTAGCTTCATGCTTCCCAAATTTAAAGTGCATCTAAATCAACTAGGGAATCTTGTTTAAAAGCAGATCCAGATTCAGTAAGTCTGGGAGGATCCAAGAGCCTGCATTTCTAAGTTTCCCAAGCAGGCTGCCTCTGGAGTAGCAAAGGTCTGGCTCACAGGCAAATAAATACATAAATAAATAGCTAAACAAATAAAAAGTGTATGTTTGCGTTTCTGAAATGTTCACGTTGAGTTCAAATTGAGAGTGATCTGTGAATTTCTCCATTATCTTCATGTGGCATTAATAACTCTAGACAATCCTTAAAAATAATCAATTTCTAAGTGTTCCAATTCTACAAGTTTCTCTCACCGCAAACAGGGAGGGAAAGCATTACTCCATACATAAAGCTAAAAGGTCCTGCTGTAATTAGCCACATGTTCTCATGTGCTTTTATCCAAAGAGTAAATAACTACAGGCTTCAAATTCTCCAAAATGGCTAATATTTCACATAAATCTGTTTTAGACTCCTTAGAGCTGGAACTCCAATTATTTTGAATGCAAGGTTTGGCATCTCTATGTAAATAAGGAACTATTTTACCATATATTTTAATGAACCAAGTACACACAGTCCAAATTCCTTGGAGGAAATGCTTTAATATTGAAGAACAACTTGTGATTAGCATATCAATAGGAAAAAATAGACGGTCTTTTTAAGATATCTGAGGGTATTTAAGGGCAGAGGTTTTTCAACAAACTTCTTAAGTTTCAGTTTATTCTCCTAAATTGCTTGGTAAATTCCTTATTCTAAAAACACTTTAAAAGGTCAAGTTCAGCTCAGGTCTCCTCTTAAAATTATTACGGTTTTTGATATATTTAGAAATGCAGAAGTGGTGTCAAGGTTACATGATTGACACAAACCAAAGAACCTTCTAGAATAACAGCATATTTGGGCTGGGTTCTTATCTTTAAACCACTTATCATCTTAAGTGGGATATTTTAAAGAACATTTCCTTCAACATATGGCAAAATTACAAGGTCTCTTGTAAGCAGCAGGATAACTCTGTTTAAATGCTCAGATAGAAATAAAACATGTAAACAATGCTTGTCAGTGTGATTCCTGCAGTAAAAGGGATTCTGACAACTAGAGACTGTAGCTCTCAGTTAAACGAGAAATTTCTAAATTGAAGGCTAGATCACAGAACCCATGAGCTGAGCAGAAGCTCCACCATGCTTTCATTCTTTCAATGAATTAATATCCTTAAGTCTTTGGTGTCAAAAGGTTTTAGGTAGGTTCAACCCCTGGTTGTGCCACTTACTGTCAGTGTGACCTACAGCAAGGTCTGAAACTTTCCAACGTTCAAACCCCTCACCCACATAAGAGGGATAAATAATTAAGAGCTACTTCATGTCTACTTCACATTGTGAAACAGCATTTCATATAATGGCATTCTGTCTCTGTGTACACACTATACATATGTGTTTACACATCAGTACTGCTTCTATTATTAGCAGAATATGTTCCTAGAGCTTTAAAGAGACACACAAACCACAGGAAAAATCAAGCACTCAAGTACATAGGAAATCTATGAAATTCCTGACCATAAGAGAGGACCCAGCGCTAAAAATTTAAAGATTGCTCTCTTACAAATTACCAAGAGTTGGAGTAACATTTTAACCTCTAAGGGTCAAGTCTAGATAGTGATGTTACTGGGCAAAGTGTCTAAAAAACTGTCACTAGGTGAGAACCTCTTTCACCAGTTCTGACTTTGACCACCCACCACCACAAATGCAACAACAACAAAAAAAAAGAACTTCAGTGCAGAAAAAAAGAAAGAAAAGGTATTCTAACCAACAGGGTAGAGGGAGAGGGAGAACTTATAGAGAAAAGGGGGAGGGAGAAGACCCAGTTACCATCAATGGCACAAGGTGGAGTTGCAGCTATAGGAGTCCACAGGGCATGGCAGAGGCCTGCTGCTGCTGAGGTGGGCACGAGGGAGCCATCTGAAGGCCCACAGGCCTGCCAACCTCCACAGCAGCTCCCATGAAAGAAAGAAGAGCAACCCCACGTACATTACTCCTTTTTAAAGGCTCACAAAAATGGCTGCTCAGCTCTGCCCTCTTCCCAGCAGCCCACTTGCTCAGAACATAAGGTCAGAGTTCAGATCCTGGCAGGCACTGCCAGCCTCCAGCTAGGGCAGCACCAGATGTTAGGAAATGAATGTGGCCCCTCATGTGCATCAAGCCACTCCTGGAGTAACATCTTTCCCCTGTGTGACCTTCCAGGGCCTTTGTCTTGCCTGAATAACAATTCTTAGGTTTTGGGTGTTTCCCTGGAGTGCCCAGTCCTGCGTCTTGAGGAAAGCTGGTATTTGTTATTGTTTACAAAGTTTATTCTGAGGAGATTTTTGTAAAAATAAAAAAAAGTGTGTGTTAGTATAAAGAATTATTATTCTAACATAAGTAACTCTTCAGGTCAAATTTATATCTTAGGTTGACACTGCACTCCCAGGAAAAGAATTGTCCTCAACCCCTACCTCTTCTTAGAGAGGAATCCAATTCTAATAAACTACAGAACTGAATGCAAATATGGAATGGATACATTTACCCTCACATAGCGGCTCGTTTTTTATTGCTTTACTAGTTTTGAGCAACAGTACTTCACTGCTTCTCATTTAAACAAAGCTCTGACTGTGAAGAGGGATTTTATCCCCCATATTTATTCTGGAAATAGACACCAATCACTGAGAAGTTAGTTGGCATCTGCTGTCTGGGCTGGTCAGCACCCTGAGCTGTGTACCCAGAGGAAATCTGGGGAGAAAGCCTCTCAGATTTAACTAGGATATCGGAGAGCCAATGGCAGCTCTCAGCAGAGAGGTGTGGGCATAAGACCACAGGCCTAGGAGTTCTATGTGTCCACACCCTTCCTGAGAAGCAAAATTCTGAGCAAGATGATCAAATCTCTGGATGTTCATGTTCTCAGTTAGCAAATGTGTACCCTGATCCCAACTAAGCTCCAGATTAGATTGTCAGAATCACAGCAGAATGACCACAGTCTTCAAAATGCAAAGATCTGTTCCTTCAAGACAAATGCACAGAATATGGACCACTTCAACACCAAGAATGCAGAGGTCCGAATGGGGGGATGATGCAAGTGGCAAGTGGGGTGTCCCTGAAAACACTATCAGTCTCTAATTTTTTGGCATTCACAAATACATGAATTTGAATGAGCATTAACATCATTAGGCATGGTATTTGGGCAAAATTTCAAAGGGCACATTTGACCATGTATTGCTGGTACTGGTATTACTCATCAGCTTAGCCAGGTATTCATAAATCTCCTGTGCTTCTGAACTGGAAAACCACATTCAAACAAAGAGCTTTTTGTTTTGGAGGTTGCTATTTTGTTTTGGGTTTTGTTGGCAAGCTTGTTTTTTGATTTTGTGTTTTCTCCACACCCCCGGTTCCTATCAACACTGGTTTCTTGGCCACACCTTAAATTTATAACATATTTACTCAGATGATTAGTCTTGTTCAGACAAGTCTTGCTCTGAATAACAGATAACTGGAGACCCAAGGAACAGGGCAGTCATGGTATTAATCATCTGCTCTTGCCAACCTATCTCCCCATCTGGCTACAGACCATTAAAGCTGGGAAAGTTCAAGGGCTGGGTTTCAAGAACCTTCTTTCAGGACTCAGAGGGACAGATTCAAATGGGGGAGTGAGTGGGGCAGTGATTAGCTTCCTGGCTAAGTTTCTTCAGGGAATAAAAGGTTTTTAAAGTTATGAAGTATCTCTCAAAGCAGGAAAGTAGGTACAAAGTGGTAGAACAAAATGTACTAAACTTTTAGGTAATAAAACATTCCTCTTGTGCTAAAATCACCTGAAGGATTAGCTGGGGAAATCAGAATTTGCTAAATTGAGTCCTTTCAAGAGAATATACAATCAGTTCTGCCTCCGTCCAAAGAAAAGAATACACTGTCCTGTGGTTTCACTAGCTTTCATTGTTAAGACACATAAACAGGAAAAAAAAATTGAGATAAATGTGGGTAAAACTTGTTGTTAAAGTGTGTATTAACTAAAGCATGTGGTAGTAGTTATTAGAGGCATCACTAGCATTCAGGAATCGGGGTGTTGAATACATAAAATCTGTAGGAAAAGGTAAATAGTGTGGTCTTCCTTGAAAACAGAAATGAAGGCTCTACACAGATATTCACAACTTGCATTCATGATAAATTATCCAATAAATAACTTATACCCAAATGTAGTAGCCAGCTCACACTCATTTGCATTGTCCTGAAAGTCTTTCATTCTCTATTTTATCATCTAGTCCCATCCTTAGCCACCCATCCCCCACACATACAAACCTAGATCTCCTTTAAGAGGGGAAATAGAAAAACAAAGAGTAAGGGGCCTCCCTAGTGGCATAAGAAATTAAGTCACAGCATTATCACCACTACACCTCAAGTTTGATTCCCAGTCAGGAAGCTAACCCACATTGGGTGCAGCAGATTTCTCCTGTCTCACCAACTGCTCTCCTTAACAGTGTATCTCAGTAAATCACCTGTTCTGCTCTTCACTCTGTCTCTGGTGAATCCTCTATCCCTCTCCACATCCCCCCATACCTCTGGCTTATAACCCAGTTCTTCTATGCAAAATAAATAAAAAATTAAAAATGAAGAGTAAATGATTTGCTATAATGCCATAGGAGGTTACACGTAACTGGCCTTCCCTCAACTCAGAATAAAGAAAAGTGTAGATTATGCACCTGGCAAATATTTGAATGGTTTCCAGAACAGTAGGATTTACCCATTTGCTCACAAAAGCACACAACCGCAGCTGAGAGAATAAATCAATTCAATTCAACAAACATTTATCAAGCTCCAGTCTGATTGCAGAGACTGTCAGAAAAAAATCATGCACCTGGCTATTAGAGCTGATTTTTGAAGAAGTCTAGAAATATGCTATTCCCTCCCTTCTCCCACCAAAGCAAGTCCTGAGAAAAGAAGCGATCAATTCCTTCAAATGCCAGCAGAGTCGCATTTTGTATTATGAAACATAACTAGCCCAAGACATGCCTGTTTCTTTTTCTAGGTAGAAAAGAATGCTCTTCTTTTCTTTCTGGGAAAATAGAATTTTGTTTATTGTATAAAAACATGGTAAAACTTGGTTAAGAATCAGTGATTAATTATCTAGCATCAGTCACCCACATGAGGATTTTGAATATAGAGATTATTTAGACTACATATTGAGACAAGTTATGATGCAACTGCTTTATACTATAAATTCAGACTTATCAGGCATCTACTTAAATGAATTCTAAATATACAATGCAAGGGCAGGGAAAAACCAATCCCTGCCAAACATCTAAGGAGACTCCCTAGATTCCCCCATTTCCTCCTGGAAAATTACTGAGTGGAGCTAAGAGAATTGAGGCCCCTCGACCAAGAGCCAAGCTCTGTCACTATTTGATGACTATAGGGAAGTCATTTATAAACTCAGACCTCAGGTTCTTCATCTTTAAAACACAGATAATCACACACTTCTTTTACCTAACCTGTGGGGTTATTGTGAACATCAAGGAAAAGATGAGTATGAAGGCTTTGTGAAAATCATCAATATCGGTGTTTAATCCTACAGCTCTGAAGACAAGGGAGAAGGAGAAAACTATCTATGAAAGTCCATTTGTGTTACCAGCATGTATAACGGGGTCTTTACAAGTTCAAACGAGCTCTGGCTCCTTGTGTCTAGCTACCAGGAGAGTTTTAGGATGATTTCCATGAAATCAGTTTTTAAAATGAAGGGAAAACATTTTTTATCTTTTTTTTTCCTACTAGAGTGGAGAACAGGTGTACACTTTTTATTTAACTTATCAGTTTTAGTTGCTGTTGGCTACTAAATATTATTTTTAGTGTCAGTCAGCTTGATTAATATGTTTAACCAGTTGAAATTAACCAAAAAATAGCATATATTCCACTGGGATAGTATGTGCCAACCTCAGCAAAACTTAGGATTCATGTACTTTCTTTTAAGTTAATTTTTTTTAAAGATTTATTTATTTATGCATACAAGCTGGGGTGGGGCGGTGAGAGGGTTCACCAGAGACAGAGTGGGGAGCAGAACAGGCAGATCGACGGAAACACACCGCTGAGGCGAGCAGCGGGCGAGGGAGGAGAGGTGTGCTGTGCCATGTGGGAATCTCCCCACCCAGCATCAAACCCAAGTCGCTGATGCCAACATCTCCACAGCACAGCGCCCAACCGCCGGGCCAGGGAGGCCCTCTTTTAAGTTAATATTTTTAATCATATACTCTGTATTGGCATTAGAGAAATAGCAAGGTGATGTCTAGAGTTCAGTTTAGAGTGGAAACAGCCAGACAGAACATTACAAAGCAGAGAAGTACAACAGCAAAGGTGTGCTGAGTCCCAGGTATAGAGAAGCGGGTGTTGCCTTCTCTAGTCAGGGGGTTCTGACCAAGTACCAGGGATGTAGAGTAGCAGGAATTAAACAGAAGTCAAGCAAGGCACAGGCTGGGGGTTAGGATGGGCCCATGATGAGGTGGGAGAGGGAGACAGAGGGCACCTCCTAAGAAGCCAGCAGTGGGGAACACAGAATATACACTTGGGGGGTGCTCTGTGCATGATGCCGGGGGCAGCATCAGGGAGAGGTGCATTTGCAAAGGAGAGGCTGCAAGAGGAAGACCCCAACTATCCTCCATTAAAATCATATCTTGTCCAAAATACTGGAGTTTTATATGACGAAACATAATTCCTGCTAAAAAGGCAAACAGCTGATACATTTAAAGGTAAAGGAGAATTTCATTTGTAAGACATTTTAATAGAGAAAACACTATTTCAGATCTCATACAAAATGCTTACACCTTTTTTTTTTTTACAGTGATTTCTATCTCTATTTGAGAAGGATCCTTTTATTTAGGGTAGAAAAATCAAGAGCTTCAAATGGCTTAGGCTTCCTCAACAAGAGGTAACCCCGTGGGTGCTGGGGCACCAGGACCAGGAGGATAAAGGGCACTGTGGTGAATCACAGTGAGGAAAACCAACAAACGGACAAACGGATGTGCAGGACCATTTCAGGCTTGTTGGCGAGCCAGTGCTGCCAGAAATCACCCAGGAAGCCATACCTCTGTAATTAAGTATACAGGGAATATTTCTTAAGAGAAAGATCTGGGGGTGAGGGGGTGGGAAAATGAGTTATTGTTGAATGGCTCAGTTTGGGAAGATGAAAAAATTCTGGATGGATGGATGGACGGACAGCAATGTGAAGGCACTTAATGCCATAAAACTATGAACTTAAATATGGTTAAAATGGTAAATTTTATGATACATATCTTTACAACAATGAGAAAGAGAGAGAATTAGAAAGGATTAAGATGTCCAGAAAATTCAGCTGGGAATATCATACTGCCTTTCTGAATGTGGTGCACAGATCAAAAATTAATTTCCCAAGGAATACTTTTTAAAAAAGCATTAGCCAGAACAGGCTTATGGTTGCCAAAAACTGTGCATCCCACTGGGAGACAGCATGTAATTATGGAAAGTTTTCTAAGACAATAGAGCACACTCTCTTCTCTGAAGAGACTGAGTTCTTCACATCAGTGAGTTCACCCCTCTTCCCTACAAATCTGGAAAGATGATGTTGTTATTATCATTATTGTTACACTAACTATTTTGTATTTATTAGTTCTCAATGGCACTGTTCTTTTTCTTTGTTGTAGATGAGAACAAAGGGGACACAGAAGTTCTGTGCATTGTCTTAAAAAGTAAGCAACAGAACCAAGAAAAGAAGCAATGCTCAAGGCCACAGCACTTGGCAGAAGAGGTTGTTCTGGGTAATATCTGAAGGTCTCAGAAATGCTTCCTTTCTCCATTCTAGATCCTCACCACCAAGCAAGGTTCCTCACCACCAAGCAAGATTTCTCCCTAGCAGAGATCATCCACTTGTCAACTAGCAGCTGTCTATTTTTGCACATGCAAAATGTCCAAGTGAAATACATTTGAGGTTAGGCCACAGAGCTAAGAAATTCAATCTCAGGGCCCCAATTAATTGGTTATTATTTGTAAAGAATCTCAAATGATTTTCATGCACAAAATAGTTTAAACTGTGTACAGCCTTAAATTCTGTGCCTGTGGTCCTGGTAGCTTCACTTTACAGATTACAAATAACCCCCCAAAATGGTAATTACATAGTAACTATTGATTGTTTAATTACTTGAAACTACCTTATAATCTGCAAGTCATTAAGGGAGTTATGAGACCTAAAAACTACAAGGCACCAGGGTGTTGTGTACCAAGTTATTTGGCAACTCACTGAGATGAGATGGAGAGAAAGCACTTTGAACAAAAGTCACCTAAACATTCTTCAAAGGAAAGGGGAATGAACAAGTGCCAAGCACATAATTGATGCTTCTTAGGGCAGGTGATGCTAAGTGACTGAATAAACAAGGTAAACAAAACTCCAGAAAAGAGATAAAAGACTAGTAGAGACTTCTCCAAAGGCAAAGACACCAAAAGGGCCCTAACATCCCCAAGAAGAAATCCTTCAGTCGACTGGCTCTCAAATCTATCTGCACATCAACGGCATCTGAAACTATTGGAAGCCAACTTTACCCAGCAGTACACCCAATAAACGGAAACCAAATCTCTTGCGAATGACCCATATATCTACATATTTTCAAAGCTACCCAGATGATTTCTAGAAGCAGTGAGGGCTGAGAACTATTAGTAGCACAAGAAATCCTACACAGTGCCCTATGGTAAGTTTTGGGAGCAACTCTGGAGGTCCCGCCACCTAGCAGAGAAAGCACCCCCTCCATATAACATATGGCACACAGGCCCCCAGGAAGGTCTTCTCTCTCGGCTCACATGGTAACCATCTAATTCATTATTCCCGACAGGTCAAAGCATGAGTGCATGTCTTAAGCCAAATTAGATGCAAACAGCATGGGCACCTATGAGGGTGAAAGCTCATAAGCCAACACATTTCAAGGGTAAATGATTCTCTCACTTATTGGAAATAGGAGTAAAATTTTTAGCTATAATTCCAGATAAATGCAATTCAAGTACACTCAGAGTTAATAATAACGAAATAATACTAAAACTTCAGTTATAGTCACAAATCAACCTATGCATAAGAACAAAGCTTTGCATGTGCTGTAGCATCTTGGAGACATTTTGTAAATGTTTATTTGTAAATGTTTATTTGACATTAACACATACAGTCTTATAATCCCAGAAAAATAGTGCTTATATATTGGGGCATTTACAAAAAAATATAATTGAAAGTAATCAACCAGTACCCTTGGCATATCATTACTTTATTTTAATAGCTGAAATGTGTTCCTGTAAATAGTACAAGAGATCAACCAATATATCAGACCTGGCCCACAAGCCTAGTTTATAAGGAAATAGGAAGGATAGTGCTGTAGCCACTTTTTATATAAAATTCACCCTGACCCAAAAGGATAGGAAAATACAGAGACCAGCAGCAATGGGCAGATGGGCACTCAGCTGTGGCACAAGGACATGAACCACCTGATTACCTGTGTTCCATGGAACAGTTAGTTCCACGATATACCGAGGCCACTTGGGAAAGGAGAGGAGAAGAGAGATTCCACAGCCTAGTAAATTGGGAAAATACCAGGTAAAACAAGGTAATACAAATGCTAATGCTCACTTTCTCCCTTGAAGAGAAAAGGATGTTTAGTAGCACTGTGAAACTTCAGTCTTTCCTCTACTCTTCTTTCCCAAAGCTGATCCTGGGGATCCATTGGACACACTTTGGGAAGTGTGACCACCGATAACAAATGTCAATGAGGCCTTAAAGTCAAGCAAAGACAAGGTCAAAGAGACCTTCATTCAGCCCACTGACCCTTGTTTGCTTAAAGATAACAATACAGAAAACAGAAAAGGTGTGAGAATAAATCGCTAGCCGAAACCTGGCTACCCAGAGAAGAATGTCATGTACCTGGTAACGCCCAGCACTATGATCAAAAAGATGAAGAAGAGAAAAATAAAAACAGAAATAAATTCCCCTAGACCCTGCTAGACCACGACTCTGCCATCTACCTTAAAATTATAGTAAGAGAAATCATTAAACTTCAACTCAACCAACCAGTTTAAATTTAACAAATACTTTCATAGTTTTTAATTCATTTTAACCTCATAATAGCCTGATGGGGTATTACAGGAAAGATATTTTTATTCTCATTTACAAGTGAAAAGAACTAAAGCTCTAAGTGGTTTGTGGCAAGCTCAAATCTACATCAAGTTAGAGATAAAACCAAAATCATTAAGACAGGTCCTCACTCCAAAGACAGGTCCTTACCACCCCACACGCCTTACAAATCCTACAATGCAGGCTCTCTATTTAGATCTTGCACTGTTTAGGAAGACATACTATTGATTCATCTCCCAAATTTGTAAAATATATAATTACCTAAAAATCACTCTCACCCCACAAAAATCCCAGCAGCTACAACTATTCTTACTGCCTCTAATAATCTACCTTCTCCATAAAAATTATTGAGGGACTGGATTTTTTTAAAAAAATACTAAACTATAGGTCTAAATGGCTTAGAAGTAGTACTGAGAATTGGATTTAATATAAATAATGCAATTTTGAAAATCACAAATACCAAGAGATCAAATGTATACACCCTTTCGATTAAGTCTAGTACTACTCTGAAGTCTTTTTTATTATGTTCCTTTTCACTTATGAAAATGCTAAATTACACTCCAAGATATGCAAATACCCAGGCCTCTAATCCCCCTCCCACAGTCCATTCAGTTCTGAACACTCTGCCTGACAGCATTAATAGAGCCATACTCTACACAGCCTATGTTTATGCCTCCATTTTAACAGTTTTGCTATTTTGTCTTATATTTACAGAGTTGTTCTCAACGGAAGACAGTTTTGCCTCTCAAGGGCCATTTGGTAAAGTGTGGAGACATGTTCTGTTATCACGACTTGGGGAGTGCTACTGGCATCTCCTGGGATGTTGCAAATAAACATCCTACTATCCACAACGGTACACTACGCAACAAAGAGTTATCAGACCCAAAACAGCAAGAGTTTCAGCTAGAGAAACTCTGCCTTGGAGTGATAATGTGGCTTAATAAATGTCCCTTTACATCCTCCCCTCTGAAATCATCAGGAGTAACTAAAACAATATATATGAAAACCTTTAGCACACAGTAAGCTCTCAAAATCCTAACTAGATAATCTAATTACATCTTCTGTAGAATAGGAACCTTCTGAGTTAACTGCATTCTTCCCAGACCAAGCACAGAGGTTTTTTCATTGGCACTCAACAAATGTGAAAGAATGTATTATTTATATTGGAAATTCTTAATTAAAAAAACAAATGCCACTATTTTCTAAGAAATACAACATTCACCCATACTCACTCCTTCCCAAATAAGAAGCAAGTGGTGTAATTCATGATTCATTAGAACAGACTTTGAAAAGCTACGTTGCTTCCTGAGTATGTTACAGCATCATCTTCATATCAAGACTATTAATAAACTCGCTATCACATGCTTTATCTTATTTGCAAATGAGGTGAACTAAGAAGTCACAATATAAAGAGTTAAAAGTGTCTCATGCCACAGACTCATATTCTTGCAGACCAAATCAGTTTTGACCATATTGATTTTCAGGTGTGGAGTTGAATTATTCAGGAACAACCTAAGCTGTAATCACAAGCACATCAAATAAAAACACAGAAAATCAAATCTCTAAATGAGTATATCAACATTGACTGGCATCATATCTCAGATCAAGACATTTGTGTCTTTTGGATTTTTTTTTTTTAACATTTCTTAGCAAGCATGTGTTGATATAGAAATCCTAAAGTAAATGATTACCCATCACTCAAATGGTCCTACAACAGGGTAGGGTAGCCTACAATCATTTTTCTAGTTTCTGGAGGTGTGGTCCCAGGGCCCTGAACATCAGAATGAACCCATACACTTATTAAAAGCACAGACTCCTGATCTACCCAAAAGACACTGAAACTCTATTGCAGCACTATTTACAATAGTCAAGATATGGAAACAACCTAAATGTCCCAAAAGAGATAAGTGGATAAAGAAGATGTGGCATTCATACATAATGGATTACTACTACTCAGCAAGCAAAAAAAATAAAAAATAAACTCATGCCATTGGTGGCAACATGGTTGGAGTTGGAAGGGATAATGTTAAGTGAAATAAGTCAAGGAGAAAGATAAATATCGGATGGTTTCACTTGTGTATGGAACACAGAGAAACCAAAGGGTCAGGGAAAAGACAAAACTTACAAGCTGACTATAGATCTGGGGCATAGAGTAAGGGAGAGGGAAGCACAGGGGTCAAAATAGGAAAGGGAAGAGCACAAGGGACTGTGGTGATGGATCACAGTGCTGTGGTGGGGGGAGAACTAGGGACTACAGCTAAGGGAGAAATCAAATACTGTCCAAAAATTAACAATGATGTAAGAAAATAAATTAGTGAAAATAAAAACTAAATTTTAAAAGATCAGTTTACAAAAAAAGTACAGATTCCTAGACCCCCACCCCCGATCTTCTGAATCAACATTTCAGATATTGGGACTCAAACTCTATGTTTTCAATGATTTCCCAAATATTTGTTCGGCACACTAAAGTTTGAAAACCTCTGCCAGCTGACTGAACCCTAGAAAATTAATCTGCCTCATTTTGTACATTTCTAGCATGGACCTTGCTTTACAGACTACTGACAATTCCTTTAACATAAAAACCGCATCTACCTCCTACCATAAAAAAAATAGGAAGACCATTTTGTTAATTGTTTTTATGCAAAATATACATTGGAAGTAAGCAGGCTAGTATTTTTCTAGGAATTTCAAAAAAGACTGGGGAAAAGATTTAAAAGCTATCAAGGAAAACAGACTTCAATTCTGGGTCCCTCAATGGTGAAAATTTTGTTTCACCAATACTATGTGGGCAGACTGTAGACAGAATGAAGACTAATAAACCAGGTCCCTATTTTTCTTTTTTAATGCATTTAAATTGTTTAATACATACATAAACTAAGAAACAATATAATATCAGAAAGTGTCCATGCCATGAATACGAGAAAATAGGTTGCTGGGATAGAGCAAGCCTGTGGGAGAGAGGGCAGAGGCAGCATCTGGTGCCTCGGACAAAGGACTCGAGAGCAGGTAACATGTGAGTGGGCCAGGAAGGGGGAGTGTGGCACGAGAGGGTGGGAGGAAAATGTTCTAAACAGCATGAACTGAAACTATGGAGACCTTAAAGTTCATGTAAAATTAGCATAGGAATTCAATCAGAAATCAGATATTATTGACAAAAATTCCTCAGGAAATAGAAAACTATTTAAAAATATAAAATATTATTTTTTATATATTATTATAATTTCAGGACAGGAGCCAGGATAAAGAAGGGTCCCACATCTACATTATAGGGAGAATTGATGAAGAAGCAACTGGGGCTGTATTGCCTAGAAAATAAGAGATAAAAGAAAGCATTTAGAGGAAGAGGAGAAAAGTCTTCAAATATCTGAAGGAGTATATTCTGTGGAATATTTAACGTTGTTGTTTTAATATCTCTAAGGGCATGGAACAGCCTTGAAACGTTAAACATTTAAGGAAGATAGAATCTCAGCTCAATATGATAACAAACATTCAAAGAGAGTTGCAGGAAAATGAAGAAGGGGGTAAAATGAGCTCCATGTGAATAGACGTGATCAAGGATGGACTGAATAGAAAACGGGCAGGGGAATGACTGTAGATGACCAATGAGGAGTCTTGCAACCCTCTAAAGACACATACATCCTCACAGTCCTCCCTCTCACAAAACACTGTGACACATAAGACAGTCTCGTTGCTTCACACTTTACAATTTTCATGTGGATTCAAAAAAAACTTGAGCGATACTGAAGAGTCTACCAAATACCCAATTCACACTGTCATCAGAGATAAAATATGTCTTCATCTTTGTAATAACCAATACATTATTCAAAATGACAAATTAATAAACAGGATAGACTACCATTCATTTGAAATCTGTAGCTGAGATATATTGGTACTTCAGCAGTAAATATTAAACAATTATTTGGTCTAATTAAAATAATTACTCTTTTAACAAAAATATGTGTGGATTCCAACAGGTATCACAATAGAGAGAATACCAACAACCAACCAAAACCTTCAGCAAACAGGTATGTGACCTTTTTTTGGTTTGTTTTATAATAGGAGCATGGGCCCAGAAAATCATTTTTCTTTATTATGTATGTATTCTATCCAGTGAATACAGTAAAAAAACACATACTGAATTATACTTGACCACCTGAGATCAAAATGCTAGAGAGACTTGGGTGTTTCGGTGGGGGGTTATGATGTGGGAACAGCACCTGAAAGGAGGGGAGGAGAACCCTATACCTCTAAATAATATACAACAGTGTAAACCAATGTTACCTTGATGAAAAAATAAATAGATTTCCATATTAAATAAAATACAAAATATCAAAAGGAAACAAATCTAGCCTAATAAGGACAAACAGACCAAGCTAGACTTGGAATAAAACTGGAAGCAAAATTGAAAAATTGAATAGCTAAACATCACTAAAATGACTTTCATATAAGCTATTTATATTTCCACATATAGATGTATATGACCTATATGCAGATATACTAAAAGAAATAATCTATTAATGTCTACATATGCTTTTGCTTATTAAGTATGTATCTTAAAAATTAATAAATCAAACGATGTTACCACTATTGGACAGCTTCTAACAAGAAACTTATGATGAATCTTTCAATAAAATAAAGGCTATATTCATAAGTTATTCATAAATATATATCTTACTTTATGAATTCTAGGACATCAAAAGCTAGATTGATAAAATTTAAAATAAAAGGTTTAATGTAAAGAAAACATTTGTCACAGAATTCATTTGCACAGAGTAGTTTCCAAGCACGATATAATTTCTGTTTATGTCTGCGCTATTTTAGAAACATACCTATTCCATTAAAGCAAACTGTAAACTACAGTGTGAACAATCACTTCCTAACTTACTTTTCTTTATTGGGGTTCTTATGGCTCCACGTTCAGGTTTTGCTCTTTTATTAAGTTTTAGTCCTTCAGAATGGATGGTAATAGCAGGACCAGATCAGTGGCTCAGGAAGCCAGGTGTCTCTGTTCATGAGCTGCTGCCACCTAATATTATCTGGTTGCCTAGAAACCAAACCCTTCACTGGACAGCGAGTTTTAATGCGTTAGATAAGTCACCAAAGCATTTCTAACTACATCCTCCATTGACTAATACCCAGAAAAGCCGTAATGGCACAAGCCACTATAGAGGGCTGGCAAAAGAAATCAAATCTCCTCTCCTAACGACCAATGAATTTGCCATCACCATTCTTTGCAGAGTCTCCTCTCAGCTTGAGAGATGCCAAAGTTTCGTAAGTGAATGGCACCCTTTGGAATACTAATGTTAACAATGTAGTTGGTAAATATATTTCCTCTCTGAAAAGATCTGAGCTCTCATGTGATTTGTTTCCTTTTGTTTGGGTCAGATGATAAGAACTTAAGGGATAATTCTGGATGTCTCAATGTTCTTAGCCTTTACTGAAATTCTTTTATTTCTTTCTACACTTCCTGGACTAGTGGACAAAGGTGTGAATCATCTCCCAAATATGGTTCTACAAGTGGGAAGCAGAGTACAATGGAAAGGCTCTAAGAAATAAGACCATAAAACCAACAGTTACCAAGTCGCTCCTCTATACCCACAGCAAATCAGGAGTAATGTTCAACCCAAATCAGAACTTAATTCATTACTAAGTTCACATTACTTTGTAAATTCAATCCAATTTCTCAAAATTCGGTAACACAATCTTCCAATGTAATTGTCTTCATTGAAAGTATTTAAAAGAATTTGCTAAGACACATTTCATTCTCGTGTCAGACAGGATCGACATCAAGTGAGCAGCCTGGACAGACTGCATTCTGCCTAATTTAAGGGGGTTGACATTTTAGGAAATAATTGCTTCTTGCAAGGAAGAAATTTCTCCCTGGAGTGGATAACAATGGATGCCTTTGGAAAATAATCATTTAAATATGTTTATGTTTACAATTATGATTTTAAAACATGATCATCAAATGTATATGTATTTTCATAATCTAAAGAACTAGAAATAATAGTACAATTTCAGTGATTTTCTTTAATAATTTTAATCAACTAGAGAAGTTTAGGGCTCAGAAAAGAAACTTTATGAACAGAACAAGAGAGATTAATTGTAACAGAAATGCCATCCCATGTCACTACCACTAAGATAAATGAAAGCTATTTCCCTAGAAATAATCATGAGGAAACAGTTGGCTTGCTTTGAAGACATTCATTTCAACAGTCCATTTTCTAAAAGCTCCTGAGTTTTAGTCCAAAAACAGTTCATTTCCATTTCCTTTTTATTACCAGAGGGGGAATCAACCCACATTTTCAAGCCATTTTTTCAGATCATTTCTGGAGGGAAATATCTTTCTAAAGTATATTTTTCATGAATGTGTAAGCAAAAATTGGTAAATTCAGTTCAATCTCAACTCAAGTTCAACTTTTAATAATTTCCTATCTTGTAAAATTCCTAGCTGCCATTAGGCCTTTGCTTTGTGAGGTTGCCAGTTTTCTCTTAAGACTACTCACTAAACTCGTTTCACTCATGCCCTAGGCCAATAACAAATCTACTTTTCCAGCTGTAATACTCTAATAGCTTACATTTCTGAAGTAAATGCCATCCTTTGCTCCGTTGAAAATAAGTTTTGGCAGTGGTTAAAGTAAAGGAAACCACACTTAAAGAACTTCAAATATGTAACATCAGAGACATGTGTCAGACATAAACATTGTAATATATAATGAAAGGAAATGCCCAAATCACATAATCCAGTTTAGGCAATGGGAATACAGATATATTTTTAAAGACGGGAGTCAATAAACAGGTTTTTTATTTTACTTTAAATCCGTGTTGAGGCACAGATTTATCTCATGAGAATGACAGAATTGATATTCAGCATTCATGAATCAAAACACACATAGGTCATGGTCAAATTCAGTGAACTTACCTTATAAACTTGCCCATATGTTCCATTTCCAACAAGTTCCACCAATTCAAAGATCCCTGCAGGATCCTAAAAGAAAATAAACAAAATAGTGAAAATTCAAAACAGTATTTCAGGCATTGTCTTCATCAAAGATAAAAAAACTTACTTAAAATACACAAATAAAGAACAAGTTTAGTTTGGGGGCTTTCGTGTGTTAATAATAAAAACCATTAAAATTCGACTCAGCTACAGTTATGAAATTTGTCAAAATCCATTTTGTTTCTGTTTGGCATTTCTATGAGATGTATTTAAATCTGACCTAAGGCTAAAAAGGCACTTCTCCAAAGAAGAAAAGCAAATGGCCAACAGGTACATGAAAAAATGTTCAACATCACTTATAATCAAGGAAATGCAAATCAAACCACAATGAAATACCACCTCACACCTGTGAGGATGGCACACATTAAAAATACAGGCAACAATAAATTCTGGAAAGGATGTGGAGAAAAAGGAACTCTTCTACACTGCTGGTGGGAATGCGAACTGGTCCAACCACAATGGAAAGCTGCATGGCGGTTCCTCAAACTGCTAAAAATGGAACTTCCATACGACCCAGCAATACCATTTTTGGAAATCTACCCAAAGAACATAAAAACACTAATTCAAAAGGATACATGCACCCGTATGTTCATTTCAGCACTGTTCACAATAGCAAAGGTACGGAAGCAACCCAGATGTCCAAAAATAGGTGACTGGATCAAGAAGATGTGGTACATATACACAATGGAATACTATTCAACATTCAAAAAAGATAAACACATGCAATTTGTAGCGACATGGATGGAATTAGAGGGAATCAGTGAAATAAGCCAGAAAGAAAGAGAAAAATATCGAATGGTTTCACTTATAACAGGACTATAAGGACACCAAAAAGGAGAGAGACACTCAGTGGGCTGGGGGGTGAGGGGGGAGGGAGGGTAAGGGCACAAAATAGAGTAGAAAAGAACACAAGGACCATGGAGATGGATCACGGGTGAATTGGTGGTGGGTTACCCAAGGGGAATACAAAATGTAAGAGATATAAATAACAATAAATAAATACATAAATAAATAAATAAATAAATCTGACAACAGAAGATAGGACTTCCAGAGAAACAATAAAACAAATTTAACACACTTCTCACTACCAAGCGGGAACATATTTGAAGGTACATGAAGATAAAATGAAAGACTCATCATCCTGAGGAATTTTAATTGTTAAGATATTTATCTTTGAAATTTCTGAACTGTTCATTGAGTTGAACACTAGCAGTTAAGAAAGGGGTGTTCCTTACCATATAATTTCATTCATATATTGTACACAAAGAAATTAATGAAATAAGTAAAACAAAAATAACCTATTAAGAGTGTAAGACCAAATTAGTGGTCACCAGAAGGAGGAAAGACGGTGGGTAAAATGGGCCAAAGGGGTCAATTGTGTGGTGAAGAATAGAACTGGACTTTGTGTTCCTAATGTAGGATATACAGACGCTGATTCATACCAATAAACATCTGAAATTTATATAATGTTATCATGCAATGTTACTTCCAAAAAAGGAGTATTCCTGTATTATGAAGCAACAGCACCTAAGGTAATGAACAGTTTCCAAGAGAAAAAGAATTTAACATAACCACCTCTCTCAAAATGATTTTCTCAGATTCCTCTCCCCTCTCTACAACGCTGCCTTTGTAAAAATGGCTTTTTCAGGATGCCACCAATTCCTTCAGTTCTTACAGAGTTACTGCAGGATTTAGAATACAAATGAAAATAGAGAATTTTGCAACCTCTAACCACCAAACAGGTGTTTGTTGACTCTCAAAAGCAGCTAAGCCCCAGGGACTAAAAAAACTGACCAATCACTGCTGCCATTGTTACTGAATCACTACTCTAAAGAGTTGAGAAGGAAAATGAAGCCAATAAAACTGAACTCAGAAACATCAAATGACTCTGACCTCTACTGCGTCCCAACTGCACAGAAATCATTTCTTTAAAGGCCTCAATCAAGAATCACAAACTTAAATATCCACAGAGGTCACAGAAGTAACCCAGCCTGTGGCATAATGAAAAAGCCAAGTCTCCTCTAAGGGGGTGCAACTGGGGTTAACCTAGCAGGAGCCTATTGTTGTCTTGTTAAAATATGAGCATAATATTGTCAGATCTAAGATTTTTTTAAGAAAAGATGAACATGGGTCTCCCTGGTGGTTCAACGGGTTAAGCGCAGCACTATGAAGCTGTTCAGAGCCACTGCAGCACGAGTTCAATACCTGGCCAGGGAGCTTCCCACATGGCGCAGCAGACCTCTCCTGTCTTGCCCGCTGCTCCCCTTAGCAGTGTTCTTCAGTTGATCTGCCTGCCTGTTGTGCTCCCCACTCCATCCCTGTGAATCCTCTCACCACCCCACACCTCTGGCCTACACCCCAGCTTGTATGCATAAATAAATAAATTTTAAAAAAAAAGAAAAGATGAACATGCTGCTTAATGTGAAATCGCCTATTTTTTAAATGTTAGACGCTAATTTGTCTTTTAAAAAAATATTCTGAGGAACTTTAAAAATGATAAACATATTTAAAAAGACACCATCTCCCTTCCAAAAAGCATTCACTATCACCAATCAACACTTTTTTGAGGGCAGTGCCATACAGTATGACGGTGGCGAGGCAGGCGGGAAAGGCCTGAGCTTTGGCATCAGACAGACCTGGGTGGACACCAGCTTTGCAGTGACTGAGCACTGGTCCTTGGAAACCCAAGAGAGCAACTTATCCTCCGAGCAGATGAAATAGGGACAGCATCTACCTCGCAGAGCCCTCAGGAAGAGTAAGTGTGGTCCTAGAGCCAGGGTACCCAGCTGTCAGCATCTGTTAATATCGACTAGTAATCATTTTTCAATTGAGAAATTCCACACCACTTGCAGCAGTTAGGAGGGGG